>JAWWEU010000072.1:1073986-1084057 GCA_035583155.1 Acropternis orthonyx | reverse complement strand
TGTCTCTGGAGACCCCCCTATGAAGACCCATATGTCCAGACCCCCCTCCCCTGCTCCGTCACGGTGCTGGGGTCAGCCAGAGGCCCCGGGCATCCCGTCGGGCACCGCAGCGCGTCACAACACGGGTGGGACGTGCCACCCTCCTCCGTGTCCCCTCTAATGAGTAGGTGAGCGCAGCAGGTCTGGCCCTCGGCCACCGACCCCACGTCACGGCCGGGGGGGGACCCCGAGTGGCTCACCCGGGGGGGACCTTCCCCCCCCTCGAGCGGCCACCACCTCTTAGTCACGCTTGCTGGGGGGGAGGATCCCCCCGGCCCCAGGAAACCGCACAAATATCGTGTCCAATTTGCACGTTATTTAAAACCGGCTCCTCCCCCGCCCCCCTGCGCGACCCTGTCATTATCCCGGTGACACCGACCTGGAGGTCACAGCGCGGGGCAGCCGGCGCTGCCAGGGGGACCCGGCTTGGCCGGGGGGGGCAACCCAGGACCACGTCACCCGTGTGTCCCCCGTCCTGGCACGTCCCACACCCGGGCCTGGCCAGGAGCCCCGACGGTGACTTCAGCACGGCGTGGCACGGCTGTGGTCCTGCACCGGCTACAGTGGCACCTGGCACGGCTTGGCACAGCACGGGACGGCTGGCACAGTGCAGTATGGTCCACACGGCTTGTCACAGATTGTCACGGCACAGTTCAGTCTGGCACGGCCTGTCGTGGCACGGCACGTCTTGGTACCACCCGGCACAGCTCAGCACATCTTGGCACAGCCTGGTATAAGCCTGGCAGAGCTTGGCATGGTTCGCTATGGCACAACAGCCTCGTACGGCTCAGCACAGCTTGGTAAAGCCCAGAACAACTCAGCACAGCCTGGCAGAACTTGGCACAGCCCGATACAGCCTGGCACGACTCAGCGTGGCACAGCACAGCCCGGCTCAGCACAGCTTGGCAAAGCCCTTAACAGCCCAGCACAGCTCACTGCAGCCTGGCACAGGCTGGTATAGCCCGGCATGGCTCGGCACGTCACGGCTCGGCTCGGCGCCCTGCCCGGCGTGGCGCGGGGTGTCCCAGACGCGGGGGCAGCGGCGCGGCCCCTCCCGTGGGATCAGCTCCTGCCCGAACCCGCTCCCCGCCGGGAAAATCACCTTCTAATTCGGGCAGCGCCGGCGCCAGCACCGCCCCCCCGGGCACCCCCCGGCACCCCCCCGGCCACCCGCCGCGGCCCGGGGTCTCCGCGGGGCCGGGGGTGGGTCTCAGCCCGTGCGGTGCCCACGCGTGGGACCGGGGGGTCCCTCCGGTACCGGTGCCCCCGGACCGGGACGCGGTGTCGCCCGCGGCCGCCAGATGTCGCCGCGCAGCCGGTGGCCGACCGCCCCGGGGGGCACCGGGGGACACCGGGTCCTGCCCCGGCACCGGGGCCGGTGTCCCCAGGGAACCGCGAGCCACCCGTGTCACCGGTGTAGGTGCTGTCTGAGAGTCACGACAGCCCCGTGTGTCACCGGTGACGATGACTGTGACCCTCGTGTGTCACCGAAGCTGGCGGTGTCACCCAGGGACTGGTATCCCCAGGGAGTCGTGGTCCACGTGTGTCACTGGGGCTGGCGGTGTCCGCAGGGAGTTGTGGCCATGCGTGTGTCGGTGTCCCCAGAAAGCCGTGACCCACATGTGTCACCGGTACTGGCATCGTCCCCAGAGGTCTGTGGTCATGTATGTGCCAGCGCTGGCTGTGTTCCCAAGGAACTGTGACCCACGTGTGTCAGGGATCCTGGTGGTGTCTGAGAGCCACGACCCACATGTGTCACTGGTGACAGTGATGTTCCCAGAGATCCGTGCCCCACATATGTGCTGGTGCTGTCCCCAGAGAGTCAGGAGACCTGTGTGTCGCTGGTGGTACCTGATGCTGTCCCCAGCAGCCTTGTCCATGTATGTGCTGGTGCTGGCTGTGTCTCCAGAGAGCCGTGACCCTGGCATGGTGACATGATGACAGTGGTGACCCGAGGGAGCCGTGACTCTCGGGTGTCACTGATGTCGTGGTGTCCCGAGATCTGTGGCTATGTATGTGCTGGTGCTGTCGGTGTCCCGGCAGAGCCGTGGCCCATGGGTGCAACCGGCACTGGCCATGCCACGACCCACAGGGGCCCTCAGCACTGTCCGTGTCCCCTCAGCGTGGTGTCACCTGGCTGCAGGTGGTGCCAGCTATGCCACATCCCTGCCCATCCCCATCCTACCATCCCCAGCTGTGTCCCTGCATCCTGCCCGCGGTGCCGGCTCTCCCAGGCCGCGCGAGGAGCCGGTGGGAAGGGTCCGGTGAATGCGGCATTGTTGCGCGGGGTTGGAGTCACAGATAATTACCTCAATTAGTTACAATGGCAGAGTAATAAATACAGGCTTAGCGGCTCCTTCCCCACTGCGGCTTCTCAGATTAATCCAGCCCGGGCGAGCGGAGCTGAAAGGATTGATGGACAATTCATTAAACCCGCCGAATGCCGCACAAGGCACCCGTGAAGGCCGGCGTTAGCCCCCGGCGGCTCCGCTTTGTCCCTAATTGTTCGTCTCGGGCATTGGTCACCTATCAGGGAGTGGGTGACGGCGACGGTCCCCCCGGGGCTGGCATGCCCGGGGATTAGAGGCCAGCTCTGCCACCGTTGCTGGGCGCGTTGGCCCCGCGCCGGAGGAATGCGGCGGATGGGAGGGGGCGGCCGGACAAGCCGGGAGCGGGCGGGACGCGGGTCCGCGCCGACCGGAGGCGAGGGGAGCCGGGACAGGGCTGTGCCGCTGGTGGTGGGGCCGGGATGGGTTGGGGACGGTCCTGCAGGTGGGACGGGGCCACCACATAGTCAGTGCAGGTGGGCACAGCTCTGCCTGTCTGTCCTGCACCTCTGGGCACTGTCTCATCCCTCTGCACTTCCGGGCACTGTCCTGGCCTTCTGTACTGCACTTCTTGGAATGACACCATCCCTCCATCCTGAACCTCTGGGACTGTCCTATCCTTCTGGTCTGCACCTCTGGGAATGACATCATCTCCCTGTGCTGCTTCTCCGGGCATCACTCTGTCCCTCTGTCTGCCATCCTGTCTGTCTGTCCTGCATTTCTGGGAATGACACCATCTCCCTGTCCTGCACCTCTGGGAGCATCCCTGTCCCTCTGTCCAGCACCCCTGGGCAGCACTGCCTTGTCCGTCTGTCCCACCTCCCCAGGCAGAGCCCCCTTGGATCCCATCCCTGCTAGGGGGTGTCCCAGCCCTCACCAGGCCCAGCCTGTGGCCACCATCCAGCTGTTACACAGCTTCCCAGATGTGACAGCCTGGTGTGGGGTGGGACCGCCCTGTCCCTGTGCCTGCGCCGGCCCGCAGCAGCTATTTCCAGCACCCAGGAGTATTTGTTCAAGCCAGGGAGGTCTGTGCCCTGCACCCGGGGTGCCCCTGCCCACCCGGGGGTCACGGCTGCCTGAGGTGCCCGGCGGTCACTGACACGCAGGAAAAGCTGAGTAACAGGGGTGACTTATAAGAATGTCATTATCTATATTCCTGACTCCTACCGCAGGAAAACAGGTTATTTTCATGCCGGAGCAGGAGCAGAATTTAGCAGGCAGATAACCCGGCAGGCGGGAGATGCTCGGAGGGTTATTTCGGGCTGTGTTCCTTTCCAGGCGTTTTCCTCGCATTTCGGTATTTTATTCCCCACGCTGGGCTGTGTTTTGACCTTGGCGCGGGCAGCAGGGGCCCCCGGGGTGTTTTTCCCCCCCCTCCTCTGCGTCTAAACATCAACTTTTCCACTATCGGCTCCGCGGGATATTTCGGGTGGTGGCAGCGTCATCCCGCAGCCTTTGATGCGGTGGAGCCCCGGGGGCCCCGCGAGGTTCCCGGCTCCGGAGGGCAGCCCGGGCTGTGGGGACCCCCGTGGCAGGTGGGTACCAGGCTGGGGGTCCCCCGGACGCGGGGACGGACGTTGTGATGTCCCCAAGATGTGACGTCACGGTTGGGGGGGCATGTGGGCCCTGTGCCAAACCCGGGGATGCCTCTCCCAGGGGATGCCCACCCCGGTGGGATACCTGTCCCAGAGCGATGCCCTTCCCCAGGGATGCCCATCCTGGGGCTATGCCCAATCCTGTGAGATATTTTGCCCAGGGGAAAACACATCCCAGGGGGATGTCCCGCATGCAGGATTCCCATCCCAGGGTGATGCACACTCCAGTGGGATGCTCATCCCAAAGGGGTGCCTGTCCCGGTGGGATGCCTGTCTCGGAAGGAAGCCTCTCCCAAAGGAATGCCCATCGCAGGGGGATATGCCAGCAGGACACCTGCCAGTCACAGAACTGTGGCTCCACCTTTGCCACAGCCTTTCTCTGGCTGTGGCCAGACCCCACGCATGGATGTGGGGCTGTGTGTGGGGCCAGTGGCCATCCCCGACCCCTATGGCCCCTCCCCGGTAACCCCGGTGCCCTCCCCGGCCCCCCTCCTCCCCCGGAGCCGAGGGGAGCCGTCAGCCCCGGCCGGGAGCGGTGATGGACGATGCTCATTCCCTGTCTGCCGTCTTGTACCTCCCGGGGCCGCTCCCAACGCCCGGCCTCGGCGGCACCAGCCCCGTCGCCCCGGCAAATTCCAGCGCCGGAGATGCCGCAGCCCAGATGCCATGGTGATGGGCGCCCCGGCCCTGGGGATGGACCGGCCGGGATGGCGGGGCTCGAGACGGGCACAGCGGGAGAAAGAAGGGGATCTGTGGGGAGGGGATGGCGGAGAGGGGAGGGAAGGAGGAGAGGGATGGACAGTCAGCGGCTGGAGGGGCTGATGGACACGGAATGGGGAGGTGAGGGCATGGAGAGGTGACGGACGGACAGACGGACATGGGCATCAGACCCCACAGTTTGGGGGACATTGGTGTCCCCCCCCGCAGCTTGTCACGTCCCTCCTCCAGCCCCCCCAGTCACGAATCAGGGCAGGACTGATAAAAATATATCCTTTATTCTTCTCTAAACTCTATCAGTGACACCTGTAACAAAGCATCATTATTATTAATTATTATTAATTATTATTATCTTTAATTATAAAAAAAACAGGGCCCGGGGCCAGCGAAGCAAGGAGGGGGCGACGGCATCAAACCGTCCACAATAAATATTTTATTTACAGTGAGAAGGGGACCCCGTGGAGCCGGGGGGTGGCCCGGAAGGTGCGTGGCACCGAGCCCACCCGTGGCAGGATGGAGGTCCCTGGGGCACATCCATGTCCCCACCCACGGGCGCCTTCAATCCAGCCGGGCACCCGTCATGGGGGGCGTGTGGCACAGACCCCCTCCGGGGCAGGGCAGGGTGGTCCGGGGGGGTGTGTGGGTCACAGGCACTCGTGCAGCACCTGGGTGTTGGTGCAGTTGAGGCAGCTGACGTGGCAGCACCAGTGGAAGGTGCAGTTGCAGCGCTCGGTGACGCGCTGGGTGCGTGTGCGGTACCCGCGCCCGCAGCACAGCAGCTCGCACCCGTCCAGCCCCGGCGAGGAGCTGTTGCAGAACCGCCCCGCCGTGCCCGCCGTGCCCGTCTTCCCGCTGTAGGTGCAGAAATTGGGCGATTTCTCGAAGTAGACGAGGTCGTGGGGCGAGGGGGGCTTGTGGGCTGGGTTCTCGGGCTCCAGGTGGTGCAGCTCCACCCGCGACGCCCGGTTGCTGCCCTTGTTGCCGTAGATGACACGGGAGGCGCCGTCGAAGCGATCCTTGAGGACGTCGCCCACGGCGCGGAAGGTGGGCAGCCGCATCCAGCAGGTGCGGACGGTGCAGGAGCCCGACATGCCGTGGCACTTGCACTCCTGGCGCATCTCCGAGAAGACCGTCTGGAAGGAAGAGGGGGTTTGGAACAGCCTGGAACCCCGCCCAGGGACCACCGTGCTCCTGCACCCCACTGCCCCACGGCATCACGTTATGCTCAGCCTCCCAAAACCAAGTGGGAAACCCTTCTCTGACAGTTCCCAGCCCACACCTGGGGACAGGCTGGGGGTCTCGGTGGCCGTGCCCATCCCTGTGCCCACACCAGTGCAGTGCCCTCACCACACCCCCGGTGCCCTCACCATGCGCCCGGCCTCGTTGTTGTGCAGGTTCATGAGGAAACGCAGGTCTCGGCCCTTCTCGCTGGAGTCCACAAACTCCCTCCCGAAGAGGCGCCCGAAGTCAATGTTGTCACTGCAGCCCCCCCAGTGCCAGTCGGGCCCACCGGGGCCACGGCGCCGGTAGTCACAGGTGCAGGACTCAATGGACCCCTCCGAGCACGACCGGGCCACCGAGTGCGTCACGCCGGCGCTGGTGATGGCGAAGATGAACGCTGTCTCCCGGCAGCCTGTGGAGGGGAGTGGGGCCTCAGAGCGCTGCCAGGATGGGGAGTGGGCACCCACCAGCACCCCCAACCCTCCACCACAGCAGGCTGGCGATGCCCAATGGCACACCAGGGGCACTTTGCCGGGCATCGCAGCTCGGGGGTGCACAGACAGGGTCGGGGGACCCCCGTGCTGCCCCGCAGCCTCACCCCGGTTGACGATTTTGCCGAAGATGTTGGGGCCCTGGGAGGTGGGACAGTTCCAGCGGCGGTTGCGGAACTGCCACTTGCACTCCTTGATGGCAGTCTGGAGGCCGGAGCTGACGCTGTGCAGGATGCCGGGGTTCTGCCGGATCAGCTTGCGCTGCTTGCGGCTCAGCAGCTGCAGGCTGGGGTCCAGCACCAGCTGCACGTTCTTGGAGTCTGTCAGCAGGTTGGTGGACGAGGCCACGTTGATGATGCCCCTGTGGCACAGGAGGGGACGGTGACCACCAGCGGGCGGTCCCTGGCATCTCCCTCCTCACCTCAATCTCCCCGGGAGCTCCACAGTACTACGGGAGCATCCTCCTCCCCGGGTATCCCCCTCAGGGATCCCATCCCGGGGATCGCAGCCCGGTGTCCCCCCCACGTGCCCCATTCCTGGATATGGGGACAGCTGCCACCACGGCAGGACCAGCCCCGCTCTTCCACCCCACCCCACTGCCTGGTTCCGGTACCGGTGCCGGTGCTGTCGGACTCACCACCACCGCCCACTGTTGTTCACCGCCAGCGTGTTGGAGAGGGAGGAGAGGGCCAGAGCCCAGAGTGCCCGGAGCGCCAGCCCCAGCGCGGCCGCGCGCATGGCTCCGGCCCCGGGAGCCCCGGCAGAGTGCGCGGGCGAGCGGCCGTCCCGGTATTTATGGTGCCGCGGAGCCCCCGGCCCGGCCGCTACATCCACGCGTGTTTCCGGACGCGCGGGGCGGCTCCGAGATGAGGACGGCCGCAGAGGGACGCGGGGAGCGCCGGGCGGGCGGTCCGGCACCGGCACCGGCACCGGGGTGCAGCCGGTGGCCGGGGCGCGGCGTCGGGGGTGCGGTGCCCGGCGCTCCCTGCCCAGTGCCCGGAGCGCGGCGTCGGGCGCTCCGTGCGCGGTGCCGCTGCTGCAGACCCGGTGCTCCCTGCCCGGTGCTCGGCGGTCCGGGCGCGGTACCCGGTGTCGGCACCAGTGCCGGTTCTCGGCGCTCCGTACGTGGGACCCGGTGCCGGTGCCCGGTGCTCGGTGCCGGCGGCTCCCCGGGGAGGCGGCCCGGCTGGACTCGGCGCGGCGCGGCGGGTGCGCAGCGCTCAGCACCCGGGAGCATCTTCCAGCCCCTTCCCTCTTATAGGGGCGGCGCGGAGGGTCCCCGTGGGCCGGTCCCGCCGTGCGGGGCCTCCCCGCGTCCTCGCCCTAACAATGGGGAGCGGCGGAGCCGCGGCACCTCTTACGGGGCGGCGGGAGCGGCGGCGCCGGGGCTGTCCGTCACGGGCCGGATTAGCCCGGCGGGTGGCTGCGCCCCGGCCCCGTGCCCAGAGCCCGCGGCTGCCGCCCCCCGCCCTCCCCACTGCTCCGCGCACACGCTCTACCGGCAACGGCACCGGCACCGGCGGAGGGATCCCGGCACGGCCCCCGACAGCTCCCGGTGCAAGGAGGACCCGGTCCCGGAATAGCCCGGGACGGCCCTGGACGGCTTCGGGAGTACGGAGGGAACGGGGATAGCCCGGGATCTCCCGGGACAGCCGAGGGGGCGCGGGGTGGGGAGTGCAGTGACAGGATCTCCCGGGACAGCCCGGGGCGCACGGCTCCTACAGTCCCGGGACAGCCCGGGAACGCCGTCCCGGGGCCACCAGCTATGCGGGGTACACGACGTGCAGCCCCCCCCGGGACGTGAGACCATCGGGGCTGCGCCGGTGCCAGTGCCGGTGCCAGTGCCGGTGTCGCTCCGGAGCCCCCGGATCCCTCTCTCGTCCCGTCCGCGCCCAGGGCGACAGGACGGCAACGTCCCTCGCCACTCGTGAACGTACCCGTGGACACCCACGGTGTACAACCCTCGTGGGCGCGACATGGCCCCACACGGCTCCCCTTGCCCCGGGGTGCCCGGTCTGGGCCGGTACCGGGTGTCAGAGGGAGGGATGGACCGGGGAAATGGAGGGATTGAGGGATGGGGAGATGGAGGAATAAAGGGCAGAGTGTGCCCGGTTGCAGGTGGGGGCAGCCTGACGTGTCCACAGCCAGGACACGGTCACGCAGGGCCGGTGCCGGCCCGGTCTCGGTTGGGACAACGCTCTGTCCCCGCTGCTCCCGGGCCGGGTGTGAAGTCCCGGGTGCGAAGTCCCGGGTGCGGGGCCGGGCAGGCCGGGGGGGCTGAGCTGAGCCCCCCGTTGGGGCGGGGGTCGGGGTGGGTAATCCCCACGCCGCGGTTTCCCCGGACCAGTCATGCGGGGCCGGATTAGCCCCGCTCTCCCGTCACGGCCCGGGGCCGCCGCTCCTCAGTTCAATTCAAGGACGGACAAAGCCTGGGACGGCGGCGGCGGGGGGCTCGCACCGGGCACCCCAAGTACCCCCTCCCCCGGCCCGGGAGGGGCCCGGGGCCGCCCCGGGGTCTGATCCAGGACGGCCTCCCGCCCCCGCCCGCCCCGGTTCCCGGCCGGGCCGGGCCGTGTCCGCGCCCTCAGGCCGCCGCCCCGTCGGGGCTCCCGGGGCTGAGGTCAGCGGCCGCGGGGAGGCCCCGGGGCGCGGCCGAGAGGGCCCTGCCCGGGGCTGTGCCACCAGCGGCGTGGCCCAAACACGGCCCACGCCTCCCCCGTTCCATCCCGGGACCCTCCGGGACCTCCGAAGCCCCCGCACCCCCTGCCCGCTGCCCCGAGCCCCCGTTTCCCCCATCGACTCTGCTGCAGCCCGAGGGGCGATACTCGAGCCCCCCCAGCCCCGGGGTATCGGTGGAGCTGTTCCCGCAGCCGTCGGGGCGGTCAGTGCTGCCGGTGTCCCCGTGGGGGCCTCCGGTACCTGCCCGGGGGCGGGGGGCGCCCCTTCCATCCCCTCGCACCGAGCAGGGAAGGAAGGAGGGACAACGGGGACATACGGACGTGGAGGGGGCCGGGGGTCCCCCGCACCCGCTGTCAGTCCCTGCCCTGTGCTCACACCGGGACGGCCTCGGTACTGCCGGTACCGGGACGGGGCGGGGCGGGAGGTTCGCCTGTCCCGGGGTTCCTATAACGGGGGTGGGGAGCATCCTTGGGACCACCGTAACATTTTGGGGTCCCCGCCCCTCCGTGAAGTGCAGGGCACCCCTCGCTCGGGTTCTGGCCCCAGGCGGGGGCAGCACCGGGACCCACCCCCCCACCACCCCGTTCCCCCCCCAATCCCGACCCCCGCTGCGGGGCACGGTGGGGGGGCACGGTGGGAGGGGGCCGGGAACGACACCGGGACCCCCCCTCAAGCCCACCCCCCCCCGCACTGCTGCATCCGTTGCCATGGTAACGCCTCGCAGCTCTCGCGATTGCATCTCCCCCCCCCCCTCCGCCCCCCCCCCGCCGCCGGTCCCCGCGCGCGCCCCCGGTGCCGGTGCGGGGTCGGGGGGGTGCGGGGAGCGGTGCGGGGCGGCGGGGGGGGGCACCGGGCGCTCTCGCGAGATCGGCGCGATCGGGGCCTCCGCTTCCGGCGGCGGGAGCGGTGCAGAGTCAGCGGCGGCGGGGGCGGCACCGGCACCGGCACCGGCACCAGGTGCGGGGGGGGCCGGGACGGGCGGGGGGGGCCCGCACCGCACCG
>JAWWEU010000072.1:1060420-1073627 GCA_035583155.1 Acropternis orthonyx | reverse complement strand
CCCGGCGAGGCTGCGGTGATGGGGGTGGGTCGTGCGGGGGTTGGAGGTGCAGAGGAGGGGGTCGGGGCCGGGGGATCTGCACCCCTCCAGGAGGGAGGGATCTCTGCCTCAGTTTCCCCCAGTGCAGCACCATGGGCTGTCCCCTCACAGGATGCAGCCCCCTTTCCTTACAGCCCCCCCCATAGCGAGCTGCACGCAGGGACACCCCCACGCAGCATGTGACCCCCTCCCCAGCCCCTTCCTTGTGGTCCCCCCCAAACCCTGCACCCCCCCTGGGACCTGGGGGTCCCCAATCCCCGCAGCTCCCCCGAGCACGAGGGGTCCCCACAGCTGCCCCCGCAGATTCCAGGGCCACCCCCAGCCTGCCCCGTGCCCCCGCAGGATCCGGCCTCGGAGCCAGCGCCGCCGTCACCATGGGCAACATCTTTGGGAACCTGCTGAAGAGCCTGATTGGGAAGAAGGAGATGCGGATCCTGATGGTGGGGCTGGACGCCGCTGGGAAGACCACCATCCTCTACAAGCTCAAATTGGGGGAGATCGTCACCACCATCCCCACCATCGGTGAGTGGGGTTGCGAGGGCACCGAGCGCGGACCCCTCCGCGTCAGGGCTCCTCTGAGGGGGCTTTTGTGGCTCCCCGTGCCTCAGTTTCCCTCTGCTGTTGCTCCCTGCAGGGTTCAACGTGGAGACGGTGGAGTACAAGAACATCAGCTTCACCGTGTGGGATGTGGGTGGGCAGGACAAGATCAGGCCCCTCTGGAGGCATTACTTCCAAAACACCCAGGGTAGGTGTCCTGGGGGGATGGCACGGGGAGGGGGGTGCCCGAGGGAACCCCGTCAGCACCTGCTCCTGCCCCCCAGGGCTCATCTTCGTGGTGGACAGCAACGACCGGGAGCGGGTGAACGAGGCGCGGGAGGAGCTGATGCGGATGCTGGCGGAGGATGAGCTGCGGGACGCTGTTCTCCTTGTCTTTGCCAACAAGCAGGTGGGTCTGGGGGTGGGCAGGGTGGGGTCGAGACCGCCCCCAGGGCATCAGAGCTGGTGGCTGGGTGGCTGTGCCATCAGTGTGCCCATCTCTGGGGCGTTAGAGCTGGTGGCTGGGTGGCTGTGCCGGGAGTGTGGTCCATCCCCGGGGTGTCAGGGCTGGTATCTGGCTCTGCTCATGGCAGGACAGTGTCCCTGCCCATGGCATCAAGGCTGGTATCAAAGAAACCCCATGGCAGGACCACATCCATCCCTGTGGAATCAGGACTGGTCTTTAACACTCTCTCTGGCCAGATTGTGCCCATGCCCATTCTGTCAGGGCTGGTATCTCATGGGAAATCCCTACTCCTTCCTGTACCATCAGGGCTGACATCTGCCCCCGTGGCAGGGTTGTGCCCATCCCTGTGGCATCAAGGCTGGTCATGGCCCTTGTGGCACGGTTATGCCCATCCTTGTGGTCTCAGGGCTGGTTTTTAACACTCTCTCTGGCCAGACTCTGCCCATTCCCACAGCATCGGAGTTGGCAGTGGTCCCTGTGGCAAGGCTGTGCACACCCCCTTGGTGTCGAGGCTGGTGCCAGCCCCCAGGGCAGGGTCATGCCCATCCCCGTGGCGTCGGGGCTGGCATGTGACCTCCCACCCTGTGCCCCTCCAGGACCTGCCCAATGCCATGAACGCGGCGGAGATCACGGACAAGCTGGGGCTGCACTCCCTGCGCCACCGTAACTGGTACATCCAGGCCACCTGTGCCACCAGTGGGGACGGGCTCTACGAGGGCCTCGACTGGCTCGCCAACCAGCTCAAGAACAAGAAGTGAGGGGGGGCCCCCCCGCACTCCCCCGGCCCCCCTGTGGCCACGCCAGGGGCCCCCCGGCCACCCCCTCCCTGCCCCGGTTGGGTTTTGCTTTCTTCTGGCACCGGTTGCTGTGGGGTTTTTCGCCTTTATTGGGGTCCCCCTGGTTCCCCTCGGATCTCGTGTGTGCGTGCGTGGAATTAGAGCTCTATATAACGCCCGGGGGGGCGGGGGCACAGCCCCGGGGCAGGGGGGGAGGTGGGGGCTGGGGGAGTCCCCTCGGCGCTGCCCTGCCCTGGGGGGCTGGGGACACCCCGTCCCCATGCATGTCCCTGCACCCCTCGCCTTCCTCTGGACCAAATGTGGGGGCAACGGGGCCGCGGGGGGGTTTTGAGACCATACACCCCCCTCCTCCCTCCCAGCACCCCCTCCTGGCCCTGCGTGCCCCCCCCGTGGGGGTCCCACACGTCCCCGGCCCTCCCATGTCACTTCGAGGCAGGTCTCCTCCCCGCAGCGCGACCCTGATGGCGGGGGGTGCACGGGGCTGCCGGGACCCCCGCGGCCCCCCTGGCCGTGCCCCCCCCTCACCCTGGCCGCCTGCCCTCCCCCCCCCGCCCCATGCCAGCATAGTGATTGTATGTCCCTGCCCCTCACGGACAGACGGTGTCCCCCCCACCGTGCTGTCCCCCCACCTCCCTCAGCACCGTATTTATACCCCCGGTCTGTGCTTGGTGTGACGTGTCGCTGCGGCTCTGCCCCGTCCGGGGACGTGTGTTCTCACCCCCTTCCCCAGCCCCCCCCGCCTGAGACAGTGGGTGACCCCCGCCCAACCCCCCCCTTGGATATTAAACATGTTTTATGTAGCGCTGCCCCTCGGCTCTTCTTCCGCAGCCCCCCCGGCACGGGGGTCCTGCGGAGGGGATGGTGATGGACAGCCCCGGGCTGGCTTTAATTAGAAAGAGCTTAACGGGGTGAGGCGGGGGGGGACACACGAGGAGGGGGGCCCCCCCTTCCCAGGCTCATCTTTAGGAGAATATTGGATGAAATGGCAAATCCCATTAGCGCTAATCCCAGCCGGGGCGTGGGGACGGTGCCAGCACTGGGACGGGCGCGAGTGGGGGTTTGGCCCCCCCCGTGTCACCCTCCTACCCCGTGTCACCTCCCCCCCCATAAGTCAGGGGGAGGCTTAGTTGCATTTGGAGCCAGTGCTGCTGTCCCCATCCCCGTGTCCCCTCTGGATTGGTGCCTGGGGGGCTGCTGTTGTCTGTGACGGTGGCACCAAAGGGTCGGACTTGGGGTATCTGGGGCTTCCCGGTGGGTGGGAGATGTGAAGATGACATTGATGGGCTGCAGAGGGGGTGACCTGGTCTTCCTGGTGGACCGGGAGCCACAGAACCGGCACGGGAAGGGGAATGGGGGTAAAGTGGGGGTGACTGGATTCCCGGTGTGCTGGGAGCCGTGAGTCCGGCACCGGGGGGGGCTACAGTGCGGGTGACCGGGGCTCTCCGGTGGGTGGGGGCAGCGGAGCCGGCACCGGCGCGTTCCCACCGGCCAGACCGACGGCTTTGTGTGGCGGGGGCTGACCCGACGCCCCTAATCCCATTAGCGCCCCGGGCCCCGCCGCCAGCGCGGCTTCCCCACCTCTCGGCAACCGGGGCTGGTATGTGGGTGCGCCGGTGGGGCCGGCGTGCCGATGCCGTCGTCCGGGAGCTGCACCGGGGCCAGTGTCACCAGTGCCGGCAACGGGACCATCACCGCTGGCACGGAGCGAGCGATCCATGAGCCGGTGTGACCCCCTCAAACCGGGGGTACTCCCAGTTGTTCCCGGCCCTGGACTCTGCACTGGGGGCTGGGGACCCCCAGGCACAGAGACGGCGATGTCTGGAGCAGGTTCGGTCCGCACCGGGCCCCAGTACAGCCCCCGGGTCTCAGGGGTTATTAGGGGTATTAGGGCTCAGGGCTCAGCTTCCCTTGTCCCGCACGGGCCTGGGCTGGAAGGGGAACTGGCGTGCCGGGAGAAGGGATGCTCTGCACCCGCTGGGAGGGGGCTCGGGCCCGGTGGGCGCCGGTTTCCCCAGGCTGTGCTGCCGCCTGCTGGCACCGGCGGCTACGGGACACCGGGAGCTGCACCGGGGGCGACGAGCCCCCTGGCTCGGGACCTCTCCCGGCCCCCACCCGAACTCCCACCCGAACCCCTCGCCCGGTCCCCCACCCGGTGTGGGCAGGGGCTGCCGGAACAGTCCCCGGACAGAAGCGGACCCCGGTACCGGCCGGGTTGGGTGGCACTGGGTGGTACCGGGAGGCACCGGGCACCGACGAGGCGGCCGGTGGCGCAGACCCCCACCTTGTTCCCCGACCCCGCCGGGGCTCGGGGGCAGCTGCGGGTGCCCGTGCCGGGGCCGGTCCCGGGGCGCGGGGCGGTGCCGGGGGCGGGGCTGAGGCGGTGGGGGCGGTTCCGGTGCCGGTCCCGGTTCCTCCGCCGCCAGCCCGGCCATGCCGTCCCCCGCCGCGCTGCTGCTCCTGGCGCTGCTGCTGCCGCCGCCGCTCGCCATCGCCGCCGACAGCGACACCGACACGGGCGCCCGGGAGCTGCGGCTGGAGACCATCGTGAGCCCCGGGGGTGGCGGGGGCACCGGGGCTGCGCGGGGCGCACCGGGCACCGGGCACCCCCCTGTGGGGCCGGTGCGGAACCGACGGGGGACGGAGGAACCCGCGGGGAACGGGGCACCGGCGGGACGCTGTTGCTCGGGGGGCACCGGGGAGCCCGGTGGAGGGAAAGCCACGGGGTACCGGGAGGAGCGGTCTGCGCGGGGAGGGGGAGCCGCGGGGCACCGGGAGGACCGGGCTGCCACGGGGGGACACGGGGAGGACCGGGCTACGGGGGAAAACGCGGCGCACCGGGAGAACGGGAGGCTCGGGGGAGAGTCCGACTCACGGAGCGCTCGGGGGACACGTGGGCACGGGGGGGTGCGTGGACCCCGAGGCGGGGGGGCCCCGTCCCGGGCCCCCGTTACCCCCTTGCTCCGTCGTAGGTGGGTCCCCCCGAGGGCTGCACGGAGCTGTCGGCGCCGGGGGACACGGTGCACATCCACTACACGGTGCGGACGGGAGGAACACGTCAGCACTGCGCTCCCGCGGGCGGGGCGGGGGGCACCGGCACCGGGGGCGCCTCGGCCGGCACCGGGGCGGTACCGGGGGCGGCACCGGGGTGGGCAATGGGGCGGCACCGTGGGGGCACCGGAGTGAGTGTGGGGGTGGCACCGGTGCGGGCAGGGGACGACGCCAGGGTGGCGCTGAAACTGGCACGGGGACAGCCCCAGGATGGGCTCTGGGTGGCACTTGGACTGGCACGTGGGTGGCGCTGGGGCTGGCATGAGCGAACACTCGTATGGGCATGATTGGCCCATTGGGGCCAGATTGGGGTCAGCCTGAGGATTGCCCTGAGATGGCCCTGGCACTGAGAACAGTGGGGCTGTCCCCCAGGATGGCACGGGGGAGGGGTGGCACAGGGGGTGACACCGGGACTGGTATCAGCACAAGAATGGCACGGGGCGGGCACTGGGATCAGCACAAAGTAGGAGCAGGACAAGACCGGGAACCACATGGAGAAAGCACCGGGGCTGTGTCCCCAGGGGTGACCGTGGCTGTGACCGTGTCCCCCGCAGGGCACCCTGGAGGATGGTCGGATCATCGACTCCTCGCTGAGCCGGGACCCGCTCCAGGTGGAGCTGGGCAAGCGCCAGGTCATTCCCGGTGAGTGGGGGACTGTGGGGGACTTGGGGGGGGTGGGTAAGCAGGGTGCCCCCGGCTGGCCCTGCTCATCCCTCTCCCTGCTCTGCTGCAGGCCTGGAGCAGAGTCTGCTGGACATGTGTGTGGGGTAAGTGTGGAAGGGGGCCACGGGGGTGGGCAGTGTCCCCCCCCCAGTGTCCCCACCACGCGGCACCGACGGTCTCGCCACGGCAGGGAGAAGCGCAGAGCCATCATCCCCCCTCACCTGGCCTATGGCAAGCGGGGCTCCCCCCCCACCATCCCAGGTGAGTGCAGCCCCCCGGGCCCCCATGGGGTCCCCTCCAGCCCACCACGGCCCCCGCTCAGGCTGTGCCCCCCTCGCAGGTGACGCGGTGCTGCGGTTTGAGGTGGAGCTGGTGGGGCTGTCCCGGGCCAGTTACTGGCAGAAGGTGCTGAACGAGGTGGTGCCGCTGCTGTGCCTGGGGCTGGTGCCGGCACTGCTGGGGCTCATTGGCTTCCACCTGTACCGCAAGGCCAGCAGCCCCAAGCTCTCCAAGAAAAAGCTGAAGGAGGAGAAGAGGAACAAAGCCAAAAAGAAATAAAACCTTCCCCTCAGCATCCATGGCTGCTCCGTGGCTGCTCTGCCTGGGATGGTGATGGGGATGGAGCGGTGAGAAGGGGCTGTGCACCCCCTCAGGTCTCTGCATGGGTCTGCGGGTGGTGGGGGACACAAAGCAGTGGGAAGGGGCTGTGCACCAACCCCAGCTCCCTGCCTGCTCCAGGGCCTTGGTGGGTCATGTCAGACCAGAGCAGAAGGTGACAGAGCCCCCCTGCTCAGTGAATCCCAGAAATAAGACCCTGGAGCACAGTTTGGGGCAGTTTTGCTCTTTTATGGCATCTCCAGGCAGCGACAGTCCCTGGTGTCCCCAAACGCCAGCCAGCTCCCTGGTTTGCCCGAGGGGGGTCTCAGCTGGAGTTGGCAGAGCTGGGGACGGGCTCTGGCTGGGTGACCCCTCTCCAGGGGCTCCTGGGGTGTGCCGTGTCCTGATGTCCCCAAGCACGGCCTAGCCCCAGCACAGGGCTCATTTCTGGGGACGCAGCTCTTGCTTGGTGGCAAGGAGGGGGTCTTTGAGCACCTTCTGGCTGAGGGTGACCCCAGCCAGGTACTGCTGGAGCAGCTCCCGCAGGTGCTGGTTCCTGTTTGCCAGGGCCACCCGTGTCTGCTCCAGCACCTTCTCCTCCAGCTTCGCCTTGTTGAACCGCTGCCAGAACCGCTCCAGCCCCACGTAGTCCTGCACGGCCTGGGGGGAGGCAGGGAGGAGAGCTGGGGGGTCCCCAGCACTCCCACGCACCAGCTGGGTGGTCCCCAGGGCTGTATCCCGACTCTTGTTCCCTGTAGGCACACCCGGGACCCCCGGTGGTGCCTCCTCACCCGTGCCAGAGGCTCCACGGGGGTCTCCTCCAGGGCTCTGCGGGCGTCTTGCAGCTCCTCCTCGGCCAGCGAGGAGGGGTAGAAGGGCAGCACCTTCTCCTCCTCAGTCTCCAGCCTGCGGCACATCTCGGCCAGGCGCAGGATGCGCTGGGCCTGGGGGCGGGAAACCGGGAAGGGCAGGAGGGAGGGGACAGTGGGACAGCAGGAAAGCGGGACAGCGGGACATCCCCCCTCGGGATGCCACCCGGACTCACCTTCTCCACGACCTGCAGCAGCGCCTTGAGGGCGGCCCCGCTCTGGCAGCTGAGCGTGACCAGGTCGGAGTGAGCCGCGGCCACCGCCTGGGTCACCTCCTGCCGCAGCTCCTGCAGCCGCCGCAGCGCCTGCTCCTTCTCCTCCCGCACACGCTGGATCTGCTCCTCGCTCTCCCGGAGCTGAGCCGCCATCTGGCCCTTGGTGGCTGTCACCATGTCCTGGTGGAACAGGGGGTTGGGCACTGCGGATGAGGCCTTCGTGGTCGGGCATTGGTGGGGGCGGTGGCGGAGGTCCCGTCCCTGAGAGCAGTCAAAAAATGTGTGCAGGTGGCCCTTGGGGACAGGGTTTAGTGGTGGCCTTGGAAGTGTGGGGTTGATCGTTGGACTTGATGGTCTTAGAGGCTTTTCCAACCTCATGATTCTGTGAGCTGCTGCACGACCTCTTGGGGTCTCCTGTTTGGCCCAGCCCGTTGTCACTTCCGGGTTAATGGTTAGACTGGATGGCTTTAGGGGTTTTCCCAACCTCAGCAATTCCATGGGAAGTGAGCAGGGGATGGATGGGGGTGTCCCTGCTCCCACGGCCACCCAGCCCCCTGCCAAAACCTGCAGCTTCTGCAGCTTCTGCGCCTGCGCCTCGATCTCCCGGGAGCTCCTCTCACACTTCCTCTTCAGCTCCTTGAACTCGACCATCTTGTGCTCCGTGGCTTCCGTGTAGCTCTGCCGGGCCTTCTGGATCTGCTCCCGCAGCCCCTCCAGCCTCGCCACCAGCTGCAATCGGCTGTACTGCTGCTCCTGCCAGCTCTGGGGACACACGGCGGGTGACCTGCCGCCCCCAAGCCCCCCCTGCCAGCCCTGAAAGCCCCTCCCTGGTCTCTCCTGCCCCTGCCTTGCTCTTGATCTCGTCCTGGGCGCTCTGGAAGCCCAGGGTGGCCTCGTGGCACTTCCTGGCATGGTCCTGCTCCGTGGCCAGCGCTATGTCCTCCAGGCACCAGCTCTCCCACTTGTGCTGCTGCAGGATGGTCTTTCTGTGGGGACGCACGGCGGGGCACAGGGGTTGCCCCCCTGGCAGAGGAGCCGCTGAGGGCCCAGCGGGCACCCCGTGGACGCCGCTGCTCCCCACGCCCCTTCTCCCCCCACCAAACCCCGCACCTCTCGGCCTCAAACTCTGCCTTCAGGGCGCCCACCTGGGCAGCAAAGCCCTCCTGCAGGTAGCCCAGGCGGCAGCGCTGGAGCTGCAGCAGCCGGTCCGTGAGGCTGAGGTGGCTGCGCAGGGCGCGGCTCTGCTGCTCCTCTGCCTCCTCCAGCTCCCTGAGCAGCCCCTACGGCGTTGGGGGGAGGGAAAGAGGGGGCATCACAGTGTCCCCCGGGGTCCCCCCGGCCCTGCTGGCTCCGTGCCCACCTCGATGATGCTGTCCTTGCAGTCCATGACCCGCGAGAAGGTCTGGCTGAGGCTCTCGATGTCCTGGCGCAGCTCCTGGCCCTTGGCCTCCCTCAGCGCCGAGCGCCAGAGCGTCTGCAGCTTGTGGAGCCCCCGGGTGCTCATCTGCTGCTCCCGGGAGAGCTTGTCCTGTGGAGGGGGGGGCAGGGACGGGGCTGAGGGCTGCCCACCCCGGGGGGAGACTGAGAGGGGCACCCCCAGGGTGGTGATGGGGGGGATTGGCTGGGGGAAGGTGGTCTGGGGGTGGCAGGGCTGGAGATGGGGGTGAGTGGGGGAAATGGGCCTTAGGGGTGCTCTGAGGGGGAGATGGGGATGGGCAGGGGGCGATGGGGGCTGAGGAAGCTGGGGAGGGGCCGGCAGTGTGGGGGGTCCCTGCAGTGGGGTCCCAGACCTGCAGGAAGTGGGTGAGCAGCTTCTGCCTGGCCTTGGCCTCCTCCTCCTTAGCCAGTGCTTCTCTCTGCAGCAACAGCAGCTCGACCTCGGCTGCGCCGGCGGCGCCGGGACGGGGCCCCGCCATGGCTGGAGCTGTGGGACACGGTGGGAGCGGGAAGGTGAAGTCCAGGGACCCTGTGGTGGCCCCTCCAGGGTCCCCCCAGCCCTGTTTCCCCTTGATCAACGCCATCTCCAAATGTCTCCAGGCTCGCCCCCATCTCCCTGCCCAGCCCCCATCACTCCCTGCCCACCCACATCTCCCCCTCAGAGCCTCCCTAGGCCCATTTTCCTCCCACCTCCAGACCCCCCCCCACAGGCCCACCCCCATCTCCCTCCCTCCACCCGCCATTTCCCCCTCCAGGACCCCCACAGCCCCCACCACCCCATGCCCATCCCCATCCGCCCCCTCCAAGGCCCTTATCCCCCCTCCCTTTCGGGTCCCCCCTTCGGTACCGGCTCCGCTCCCGCGTCCCACCCGTCTCCCAGCAACGGCCACTTCCGGTCCGGGAGACACCCAGCGCTTCACTTCCGCCCTCACCCGCACTGGCGCCGCCTGGCGGACGGGAGCGGGCGCTGCCGGCGCTGCCTCCCCGCTATTGGCCGGCGCTCCGGGAGCCCCCGCGCTGATTGGCTGGCGGCCTCCGCCGTGGGCGGGGCTCGGCGGCGCCGGGGTATATAAGGGCTCTGCGGCGGCGGCGCGCAGGGCGGTGGGCGGGCGGCAGCGGAGGGGAGGATTGTGCGCGCCGTTCCGCCGCCATGCGGGAGCGGAGGCCGGTACCGGCCGCCCCGGCCCGCTGCAAGCTGGTGCTGGTGGGCGACGTGCAGTGCGGCAAGACGGCCATGCTTCAAGTGCTGGCCAAGGACTGCTACCCCGAGGTGAGCCCGGGACCGCCACCGAGAGCCGGCACCGGGCACCGGCGGGTGGACCGGGCGCTGATGGTGTCGGTGCCGTTGCAGACGTACGTGCCCACCGTGTTTGAGAACTACACGGCGTGTCTGGCCAGCGAGGAGCAGCGGGTGGAGCTGAGCCTCTGGGACACCTCCGGTACCGGGGGGGAGGACACGCGATGCATGTACGGGAGGTTGGAGGGGGCTCCGGTACCGGGGGTGCAGCGGGCCCCGGTGGGGGTGATGGACGTGTTTGGTGGTTTGTGAGCCCGGGGGGTGGCAGGGCTGGGCTTTGGGGTGGGCCAGTGGGGATACATCCTTGCACCGGGGTGTACTGGGGTCCTGGGAGTGCTTTGGGGTCCCTGCAGCGGGAGGGACTCGGTGGCCGCAGTGGCGTCCTGGGGGTGTTTTTGGGGGTCCCGGGAGTGTTTTGGGATCACTGAAGAGGCTCCTTGGTGGCCCCAGTGGGATCCCTGCGGTGTTTTGGGGTCCCTACAGGGCGCGCTTGGTGGCCGCAGTGGGGACCCCTGGGGGTGCTTCAGGTCTGCGATCGTATCCCTGGGTCTGGGGGGCGCAGGGAGTCCCCAGGGACCGACCCCGCGTTGTGGGGGGCACAGACACAGACCGTGAGGTTAGGGGGGGAGGGGGTCACACAGGACTGAACCCCTTCCTTGGGGGGTCCCTCGCACGGCTGAGCCCCCAGAGGGAGCGCAGGGTGTTCCCCCCGCGCCCTGCTTATCAGTTTTGGGGGGGGTGATGGGGGATCCCGGTGCTGCCCCTCCCTGGGCACCCCGAATGACCGAGGGGTCCGGGGGGGGTCGGGGCAGCCCTGCCCGGTGCTGCAGTGTCCCCCCAGGGCGGGGGGGTCCCCTCCGGTCCCCGGTTGCCATGGCGATGCGCTGGCGCAGCCTCTTTGCTATTCCGTGCACGGAGCGTCTGGGCTGCGAAAACCCCTCCGAGGCCTTTGGGGGGCAAGGGGGGGACACCCCGGGCACGCCCCACACCCCAAGGGCACCCCCCTTTCCCCCCCGCATCTCCAGCGCCGCGTCCCCCGCAGCCCCCGGTGCGGTGCCGGTGGCTCCGTGTCCCCGGGGACGCCGCGGGGGTGGCATCCCCCTCCTCCCCCATCCCCACCCAGACTGCCCCCCCCCGCCCCGTCCCCATCCCGGACCCCCCGCGATGCTGGCGGGGGGCCCCAAACGGGGGGGGGTGGGGGGGATGTTACATAAACAGCGCGGGATCCATTTCCCGGTGATGCGTTTGATGGGCTGCGGGGACGGGGGTGGCGTTTCCGGGGGGGCTCTGTCCCTGCTGGGGGACTCTAGAGCTGTGTGTCCCCCTGTCCCTCTTGGGGGACTGTGTGTATTTTGAGGGGCTCTAGAGTTATGTGTCTTCCCATCCCTTTTGGGGGGCTCTAGAGCCGTGCCCTCCATCGTGGACGGGAGAGGGGCTGTGTATCTTTGGGGGGGCTGTGTCTGTTTTGGGGGGCTCTAGATCTGTGTGGCCCCCTCAGCCCTTTTGCGTGGGGGGGGGGGGGGGGTGGTCTGTCCCTTTTGAGGGGGGGTTCTAGTTCTGTGATCCCCCACCCCACACAGGAGGGGGCTGTGCCTGTTTTGGGGGGGCTCCAGAGCTGTGCCCCCCACCCCGGGGCAGGAATGAGGCCGTGTCCCTTTGCCAGCTCCCCCTCCCGGGGTCCCCCTGGAGGGGCTGGGCAGTGAGACCCCCCTGTCCCCTCAGGCTCTCCCTACTATGACAACGTGAGGCCCCTCTGCTACAGCGACTCGGACGCCGTCCTGCTCTGCTTCGACATCAGCCGGCCCGAGACCCTCGACAGCGCTGCCAAGAAGGTGGGGGGGTGGGGGCGGCCCGTGGGACAGGGTGCCCTGTGGGGTTTCGGGGTCTCAGGCATGCAGGGACACTGTTCTGTGGGGCCCCTATGGGGTTTGGAGGACTCGGGGATGTGAGGACACCAACCCTGGGGGTCCCTCTGGGATTTGGAGGGCTCAGGAATGTAGGGACATGGACCTGGGGGGTCCCTATGAGGCTTGGGAGACTCAGGGATGTGAGGACACCAAGCTGGGGGATTCCTGTGGGGTTTGGGGGGCTCAGGTGTGCACCAACACTTACCCAGGGGGGTCTCTGTGGGATTTGTGCACAGGGCTGTGGGGACACCAAGCCCAGGGATCCCTGCAGGGTTTGGGGGGGCTCAGGACTGTGGGGACCCTGACCTGGGAGAGAGGCAGGGGGAGGGTTTTGGGGTCCCCTCTCCCTGACAGCAGCCCCCACCCCGCAGTGGAAGACAGAAATCCTGGATTATTGCCCCAACACGCGGGTGCTGCTCATCGGCTGCAAGACAGACCTGAGGACAGACCTGAGCACCCTCCTGGAGCTCTCGCACCAGAAACAGGCGCCCATCTCCTACGAGCAGGTCGGGGGGGGTCCCAGGGGGGCCCGGGGGTGGCAGGTTTTGGGGGTCCCGGTGGTCTCACACGGCGCTGCTCGCAGGGCTGTGCCATGGCCAGGCAGTTGGGAGCCGAGGGCTACCTGGAGTGCTCGGCCTTCACCTCGGAGAAGAGTGTCCACAGCATCTTCCGGACCGTGTCCGGCCTCTGCCTCAGCAGAGCCCCCTCGCAGCCCCCCCAGAGCCCCCCCCGCAGCCTCTCCAAGAGACTCCTGCACCTCCCCAGCCGCTCCGAGCTCATCTCCTCCACCTTCAAGAAGGAAAAGGCAAAAAGCTGCTCCGTCATGTGAAGGGGGGATGGGAACGACACCCCCACCCCCTTTCTGACCCTCCCACCCCCCCACCCGCCCTCCCCGAGTCTCCAGGAGGGGATGGGGGGGCTGCACAGGGCCCTGGACCCACCCCCCGAGGAGGAGGGGGAGCTGCTGTCCCCCCCCATCACACCGTTACCCTGCCAGTCCCCCGGCCTGGGGGGCTGCCCCTGTGGGGAGGGGGGCCTGGGGGGGATGCTCACCACCTGGTTCCCAGCCCTGGGGGTCCCTGTTGGGTTTGGGGTGCACAGACACCAACCCCGAGGGTCCCTGTGGGGTTTGGGATGCACAGATCCTGGGGGACACCAACCATGGGGGGGTCCCTGTGGGGTTTGGGGTGCACAGGCACACGGGGCCACTGTCCAGGAACATCCCTGTGGGATTTGGGGGGGCACATCATGGGGCTCATCCATGGACTCATCTTGTTTTCCCACCCCTCATCCACTGCTTGGCCCCGGGGGGACCCCGGCGGGTTGGGGGGTGCC
>JAWWEU010000072.1:1047981-1058462 GCA_035583155.1 Acropternis orthonyx | reverse complement strand
GGGGGGGCTGTCCTTGTAGGGTTTGGGGGGACACAAGGACACTGACCCTGGAGGGTCCCCGCAGGGTTTGGGGGGGGCTCAGGAACACCGACCCGCGGTGGGGGGCGGGGGGAGGCTCATTTGGCTGCGCGGGAGCTTCTGGCGGCATCCAGAGAGCGCAGCAACACTGACCCGGGGCGGGGGGGAGGGGGTCCCCGTGCAGTTTGGGGGTCGCAAAGGCTGGGGGGGGACGGGACACACACAGCCCCTGGGGGACTCATTCGCACGGGGAGGGGCTGCCCCGCGCGGCGGAGGGATCGCGCGGGGGGAGCCGCAGCGCGCACCGCGCGGGGGCTGCCGGGAGTTGTAGTCCCGCGCCGTCCCGGCGTGCCCCGCGGACATGGCGGCGGAGCGGCGGCGCTGAGCCCGGGGCCGGGGCGGTGAGCGGGCACCGGGGACGGGCGGGAGGGGGCCGGGCACCGCCGGGAGGGACCCCAGAGGGGCCCGGGGGGTGCAGCACCCCGCTGGGCTGAGCCCCGGTACCGGGTAGGGCGGGCGCGGCCTGGAGCGCCGGGTCCCCCCCCCCCCGGGCCTCCCTCTGCTCTCTCGGGGCTTCTCTGCCATCCCCTCCCGGGGTCCCCGCGCCCTCCCGGGAGTCCCTCTGTGCCCCCCTCCGGGTCCCTCAGCTCTTCCTAGTCCTTCTTGGGGGTCCTTCCCTGTGTCCCCCCCCGGGTCCTTCAAGGCCTCCCCCGTTCCCCGCCCCGGACTCTCCCAGGGTCTCCCCTCCGGCCTCCCCGGGCTCCCTCTGCTCCCTCCTCGCGCCCTCTGTGGGGTCTTCCCAGCCCTCCCCTCTCCCTCTCGGGTCCCCCCCGGTGTCCCCCCCGCTGACCACCCCCCGCAGATGGCCGGAGAAGTGGCGGACAAGAAGGACCGGGACGCTTCCCCGGTGAAGGAGGAGAGGAAGCGCTCCCGCTCCCCAGACCGGGACCGAGAGCGGGACCGGGAGCGCGACCGGGACCGAAAGGGCTCCCCGGCCAAGGATCGGAAGCGGCACCGATCCCGGGACCGGAGACGGAGCCGCTCCCGCTCCCGGTCCCGCTCCAAGTCCACGGAGAGGTGAGGGAGGTCCGGGGCTCGCTGGGGTCTTGGGGAAGAGCTTTTTGGGGGCAGACGGGGCCGTGCTGTGACCCCCGTGTTTCTCAGGGATCGGCGGCACAAGGAGAGGGACCGGGACCGGGGCAAGAAGGAGCGGGACCGGGACAAGGATGGGCACCGGCGGGACAAGGACCGCAAGCGATCCAGGTGGGCCCCGTTGGGTTTTGGGGGGTCCCTGCACTTCTCCTAAGCCCCCTTAGAGACCGGGGATCCCTCGGGGCTGCGTCCAGTGCCTGATCCCACACTTTCCCTGGAAGTTTGTCCCCGGGCAGGGGTAAAGACTCCAAGTCCCGGAAGGATCGGGATGCGCGGAAAGCGGAGGAGGAGGAAGAGAATGCACTGAAGAAGGAGAAGGTGAGGAGGGTCTCAGGAATGGCTGAAGGCGGATCCAGGTCCCTGGGGAACAGCTCCAGGGGGATCCAGGTCCCTGAGGGTGGTGCTGACACCCAGCCCTGCTTCCAGGCACAGCCGCTGTCCTTGGAGGAGCTGCTGGCAAAGAAAAAGGCAGAAGAAGAGGCAGAAGCCAAGGTGGGATTGGGAACAGGAGCCTCTTCCTTGTGCCGGGGTTGGGGATATTTGGGGGGACCCCAGGAGGGAGTGGAGAGGGGGACTCAGGAGGTGAAGGGGGGGGACCCAGGGTGAGCACTGGGGGGCTGTGGAGACCCTGAAGGGAGAAGGGAAGGCCTGGGAGACGTCCAGGAGGGAGCAGAAGGACCCTGAGAGGGAACAGGGAGGGCTGGGGGGTGTGGAGGGGTGCAAAGCAGACCCCATGAGGGAGGGCTGGAGGACTTAGAGGGGGTGTAGGGAGCGCCTGGGAAGAGACACTCCCAGGGGGGGAGTGGAGGGGTCTGGAGGGGCGCCCAGCAGCGTGGGGGGGTTGCAGCCAGGCCTGGTGTGACCCTTCCTCTCTCCCACCCCAGCCCAAGTTCCTGTCCAAGGCGGAGCGGGAGGCCGAGGCCCTGCGGCGGCGGCAGCAGGAGGTGGAGGAGCGGCAGCGGCTGCTGGAGGAGGAGAGGAAGAAGAGGAAACAGTTCCAGGAGATGGGGAGGAAGATGCTGGGTAAGGGCTCGCTCCTGGACCTCCCCCCTGAGCAGCTCTCACGGCGATGCTGGCTCTGAGCCCCTTCCCCTGTTCCCCAGAAGACCCCCAGGAGCGGGAGCGCCGGGAGCGCCGGGAGCGCATGGAACGGGAGACCAACGGCACGGAGGACGAGGAGGGCAGGCAGAAGATCCGGGAGGAGAAGGACAAGAGCAAAGAGCTCCACGCCATCAAGGTGAGGCCGGGGGCCGGGCTGGAGGGCTGGGGGGGGGGGCATCCAGGGGGTCCTGCTGACCCTGGGGGTCCCCCAGGAGCGGTACCTGGGCGGGGTGAAGAAGCGCCGGCGCACGCGGCACCTCAACGACCGCAAGTTCGTGTTCGAGTGGGACGCTTCCGAGGACACCTCCATCGACTACAACCCCCTGTGAGTGCGGGGTGTCCCCGGGGCTGGGGGTGCCCCTGAGGGCTGCAGGGCAGCCCCTGATGCTCCCACCCTGCTCCAGGTACAAGGAGAGGCACCAGGTGCAGCTGCTGGGCCGCGGCTTCATCGCCGGCATTGACCTGAAGCAGCAGAAACGGGAGCAGTCGCGGTTCTACGGGGACCTGATGGAGAAGAGGCGGACGCTGGAGGAGAAGGAACAGGAGGAGTGAGGATTTTGGGGGCAGCTGGGAGGGTGCTGAGGGGTGTGCGGCGTCCTGGCTGGCTCAGCTTGGCCAGGATGGGGAGCTGGGGGCAGTGCTGGGATGTGGCAGGTCCTGTGGGAGGGGGGCAGGAGGATTCCAGAGGCACAGGGTGAGCCCGGTCCTGTTCCCTGCCCCCTTCCCATCTCTCCACCCTCTCCCTCCCTCTGGCCAGAGCCCGGCTGCGGAAGCTGCGGAAGAAGGAGGCCAAGCAGCGCTGGGATGACCGACACTGGTCCCAGAAGAAGCTGGACGAGATGACAGACAGGGACTGGCGCATCTTCCGTGAGGATTACAGCATCACCACCAAGGGGGGCAAGATCCCCAACCCCATCCGCTCCTGGAAGGACTCCTCCCTGCCCCCCCACATCCTGGAGGTCATCGACAAGTGTGGATACAAGGTGGGCGTGGGGAGGGGGGGCCTTGGAGGGGCTGGTGATGGGAAAGGGTTTGTCAGGGATTTGGGGAGGGGGAAGAGAGGAAGTTCTGCTCCCAACCTGCTCCCCCTTGCAGGAGCCAACCCCGATCCAGCGGCAGGCCATCCCCATCGGGCTGCAGAACCGGGATATCATCGGCGTGGCCGAGACCGGCAGCGGCAAGACGGCAGCATTCCTGATCCCACTGCTCGTGTGGATCACCACCCTGCCCAAAATCGACCGGTGAGGGGACAGGGATGGGGGCACTGCCTGTGGGACAGGGTGACAGCGACACTGTGGAGGCGATGGGATGGGGTGATAGTGCTGGGATGGCGGGGTGACACTGTGGAAGGGCTGGAGTGACAGAGGGACAGGGGATGAGGTGGGGGTGATGGGGTGACACTGTGGAGGGAACGGGACAGGCTGGCAGGGTGTTGATGGCTGACACATCTGTCCCTCCTCCCCTGCTGCAGCATCGAGGAATCGGACCAGGGGCCCTACGCCATCATCCTGGCCCCCACCCGCGAGCTGGCCCAGCAGATCGAGGAGGAAACCATCAAATTCGGGAAACCCTTGGGCATCCGCACGGTGGCCGTGATCGGGGGCATCTCCCGCGAGGACCAGGGGTTCCGCCTGCGCATGGGCTGCGAGGTGAGCCGGGGGGCTTGGGGGGGATTGGGGGTTCAGCTCAGCCCTGGGACACCCCCCCCCTCCCACTGACCCGCCCCGGGCCCCCAGATCGTCATCGCCACGCCAGGCCGGCTCATCGACGTGCTGGAGAACCGGTACCTGGTGCTGAGCCGCTGCACCTACGTGGTGCTGGACGAGGCCGACCGCATGATCGACATGGGCTTCGAGCCCGACGTGCAGAAGATCCTGGAGCACATGCCCGTCACCAACCAGAAACCAGACACCGACGAGGCCGAGGACCCCGAGAAGATGTTGGCCAACTTCGAGTCGGGGAAGCACAAATACAGACAGGTGGGGTCTGGGGGGAGCACAATGTGGGGTTCCCATGGTGCTGAGGGGGGTGGGTTCAGGGGCTGGGGAGGGGAAATTCTGGGGTTTGGGGAAGGAGTTGAGGGGAGCGGGAGCTGCGTTACTGCCCCACGGAGGGATGTTCTTGCCCCACTGGGGATGTTCCTGCCGCACAAGGGATGTTCCTGCTCCATGGGGCACGTTCTTGCATCAGAGAGGGGGATGTTCCTGCCCCACAGGGAGGGATGTTCCTACTCCACAGTGGGATGTTCCTGTCCTGTGGGGAGATGTTTTTGTCCCACAGAGGGATATTTCTATCCAAGGGGAGGGATGTCACTGCCCCATGCGTGATGTCACTGGCCCGTGGGTGACCTCACTGCCCTGTTCCCCCACAGACTGTGATGTTCACGGCCACGATGCCGCCGGCAGTGGAGCGCCTGGCCCGCAGTTACCTCCGGCGCCCGGCCGTGGTTTACATCGGCTCTGCCGGCAAACCCCACGAGAGGGTGGAGCAGAAGGTCTTCCTTATGTCCGAGTCGGAGAAGAGGTGGGGAGGACAGGCTTTGGGGTGGTCTGGAGGGGTGGAGGGTGAGAGGGGCGACTCTGCGGGGCCCTTCACCCCCCTCCTTGCCCAACTGTCCCTCCTCTTGCTCCTCCTCTGCAGGAAGAAGCTGTTGGCCATCCTGGAACAGGGCTTCGACCCACCCATCATCATCTTCGTCAACCAGAAGAAGGGCTGCGACGTGCTGGCCAAGTCCCTGGAGAAGATGGGGGTGAGTCTGGGCTGGGGGGTCATCCTGAGCCCTGTCCCCCCCCGTCTCTGCGTGGAGACCCCCCCGATGTGCCCCTGCTGACCCCCCCTCGTCCCACAGTACAACGCCTGCACCCTGCACGGCGGGAAGGGCCAGGAGCAGCGGGAGTTCGCCCTCTCCAACCTCAAGGCCGGGGCCAAGGACATCTTGGTGGCCACAGACGTGGCTGGACGTGGTATCGACCTCCACGATGTCTCCAGGGTGGTCAACTACGACATGGCCAAGAACATCGAGGGTGAGGATGGAGAGCTGGGTTGGGGGGGGGGGGCACTGAGTGGGCTGGGAGACACCAAGGGGGCTGCAGGGGGTACCCAGCCCTGGTGCTGCCTGTGCCTGGGGGGCTGTGGGGGGTGCCCAGCCCTGGTACTGGGGGTGCATGAAGTGCCTGGCCCCAGAGCAGGGGATGCCCAGACCCAGTGTTGCCCACACCCAGCCCCTTCCTGACCCCCCTGCTTCCCTCCCAGATTACATCCACCGCATCGGGCGGACGGGCCGAGCGGGGAAGAGCGGCGTGGCCATCACCTTCCTCACCAAGGAGGACTCCACAGTGTTCTACGACCTCAAGCAGGCCATCCTGGAGAGCCCTGTGTCCTCCTGTCCCCCCGAGCTGGCCAACCACCCCGATGCCCAGCATAAGCCGGGCACCATCCTCACCAAGAAGCGGCGGGAGGAGACCATTTTCGCGTGAGGCCCCGCTGTCCCCCCTCTGTCACCTCTCCGGGGACAACAGGACCAGCAGGGCTGCCAGGACTGTTGTGGCCGTTCTTTTCCCAGCTCCCGGCACAGCCAGGACTGTCCACACGCAGAGACCGGGGCTGGGATTGTCCCAAAATATCCCCTCTGTTCTCCCAGTCCCTCTCCCCACTTTCCCCACGGAGCGGAGGAGCTGCTGGAGGCTGTTTGGGGGCCGGTTCCTCCCTGCCAGGGCGGGGCTGGTTTTTGGGCTGTCCTGGGAACTGTCTGCACCTCATTCTTTGGGTTTTTTGGGAGTTTTTTGTAGCTGAAGCTCCAGGCTGCAGGAATAAACCAGCAGCGGCGTTACCAGCAGTGGCTCCTCGTCCTCTCCCTTCCCTGGGTGCCACCTCCAATGAGAACATCAGCCAGCAGTGCCCAACAGGGCGTTTTTTGGGTGCTCAACACCCCTCAGCACTGTCCTTTCTGCCCCCCAGACCAAGTGTCCCCCCACCCCCACAGAAACAGACACCGGCACCTCCAAGCACTC
Organism: Acropternis orthonyx; assembly: GCA_035583155.1. Classification (NCBI taxonomy): domain Eukaryota; kingdom Metazoa; phylum Chordata; class Aves; order Passeriformes; family Rhinocryptidae; genus Acropternis; species Acropternis orthonyx. The sequence continues at coordinate 1,052,181 of JAWWEU010000072.1, read as the reverse complement.
TGTGTTTCTGAAACCAATTACAGGGAAATCAGTGCTTTCTACAAAAGAAATTATAACAAATCTGTGGCCCCCACCCCTGCCCCCCCCTCCCCACCAGTGCTGGCCCCAGGGGGGGCTCAGCCCACGCCGGGACCCCCCGGCCAAGGGGGGTGGGCGCCGTATTTACAGGACTGTGCGGTGACGTGCGGTGACGGCAGCGTGGGGAGGGGGCTGGGGCGGTGGGTGCAGGCGTGGAGCAGCCCCCCCACCCCCTGCAGCCCCCCTCTGGCCCCCCCAAACCCGGGGGTGTTCGGGGGGAGGTTTGGCTGCGGTGACCAGGGCGGGGGGAATCGATGCAGAGCAAAGCGAGTGGTGCGGCCCCCTCCTCCTGAGGGGTCCCATGCAGGGGTGGGGAGGGGACAGGCCAGGCCCCGTGGGGGGAAAGCTTCCTCTTCCCCTTCTTCCTCGGGTCCGTGCGGGGTGGGGAACGCCGCTAAAACTGCCCCCCCCCGCCCCCTGCCTCTTACCTACCCTTTTTTTGGTGGGGGGGGCACCCACTGTCCATGGCAGCTGCCCTGCGGGGAATGAGCCAGCCTGCGATGCGGGGCCGGGGTGGGGACACGCTGAGGCAGGGAGAAGGCATGTGGCTGTCCCCAGGTTTCCCAAAACTTTGCGGGGGCGGGTCCCAGGGCACCCTGGCCGCCGGGCCCCCCCTCCCTGTGCTTTATGGCTGAAGACGTGCCCGAGGGGCCGGGCTCGAGGAAGCTGCCGGTGCCGAGGAGTTCCCCGAGAGGGAGATTGTCTGAGCACCCCCAGCGCGGGGCTGGGGCGAGGGGGGCAGCGCCCGGGCTTTGGGGGGGGGGGCCGGTTCCCAGCCGTGCCCCCCCACCCCTCTCCCCGCCCCTAATAGCTGTCCTTGGCCCAGGGCCGGCTGCGCTGCCAGTTCCTGTCGTGGTTGCGCTCGCCCGGGCGCTCCGGCGTGCCGGGGCCGCTGCCGTGGTGCCGGTGGGGCTGGTACAGGTCGGGGTAGGGGTCCCCGTACTCCTCCTCCTCCTCCAGGTGCCGGGAGCTGCGCTGGGACGTGGCCCCCCAAGGCTGGGGCGAGGTGTCCCCGGCCTCGTCCGACGGCATCAGGCTGTCGTGCTCCAGCGGCGAGTGCTCGCCCCGCTCCCCCAGGAGCTGCTGGCTCTGCGGGCACGGAGGGGCTGGGTCCCCGTGGGGCGCGGGGAGGGCAGTTGTGTGCCCCCCACCACCCCCAGCCTCGGCACCCCTGTGCTGGGTCCCCGTGGGGAGCAGGGAGAGGGGCTGTGTCCCCAACCCTGGTCAGTGCCCCCCTCTGTGGCTCCCACGGGGAGCAGGGAGGGGGCTGTGGGGGTACCTGTAGGCCAGGGAGGCCGGTGGGCGAGGGGACGGCGTGGGGGGCGTGTGGGGGGTGGTGGGTGGCCCGCCAATACACCTCCAGGTACTCGGCCAGGTGCTCGCAGGCATCCTCCAGCTGGTTCTCGTCCAGGATCACATCGAAGAGCTCCTGGGGAGGCAGGGGGCAGGTGAGGGGGGTCATGGGGGGCTTGGGGAACCCCCCCGGGCATCCTCAGGGTGGGGGGACAAGCCAAGCTCACCGGGGGACACTGCACCAGCTTGTCAGCTGCCATCATCTGCACGTTGAGGTGCTTCACCTGGGACTTCCCCCGGGACTTGATGAGTCGCTGCAGGACCTGGGGAGGGGAGAGGTGGGTGATGGCACCGTGGGAGGCAGCCAGGACCCCCCAGAGCCACGGTCACCCCTCACCTTGGGCGAGGACACCTTGACATAGACAATGATGGGTGCCAGGGAGGTCTTGGCCAGCTGGGCCGGGTGGTTGATGGTGTCGGCATCCAGCACCACCAGCTGCAGGGACTTGGCCAGCTCGAAGATCCGCTCGATCTCACTTTGCACCTCGGCTGGGGGGGGGGGGGCACAGAGGGGCTGTGTCAGGCTGGGCTGGCCCCTGGCAGGGCTTCTCTGCACCCCGGGGAGAGCCCAGCCCCTCACCAATGCTGGAGCGGGTGGTGGAGCGCTCCAGGATCGCCTGCTTGCCCAGGTTGTTAAGGATGGAGCGCTTGGCCAGGGACAGGTCAGCCGTGATGTGGGTGATGGAGATCCTGGGGGGCACAGGGACACGGTGGGGCACCTGGGGACCCCCAGGCCACAGACAGAAGGGGGTTCTGGGTGTGGGGGAGAAGGGTCTCACCTGCCATCGAATCTGTGCTTGAGGAAGTCGAAGAGGGCTTTCTGCATCATATCGGTGACCTGCCGCGGGGCCACCAGCCCAGTGAGCCAGGACAGATGGCACCGGCAGGGAGGTGGCAGCCACCCGGCACCCTGCCAGCCGCCCTCAGCCCTGCCATCTGCGCGCCGCCGGCACGGGACGGGCAGGGAGGGGACAAGGGGACCAACCCCGGGGGCACAGTAAGACCTCCCCCACCCCCCAGCACCCCCGTACCTCGTATCCTTTCAGCGAGGGCCCCACCAGCACCACGGGCCGCATGGAGGGGACCACGTCGTAGGGTGGGATGTGCTGCGTCTGCAGTGGGACACGGCGAGGGGTCAGTGCCCTACTCTCCCACCCCCAACCAGGAAGGGGTCAATGAGCCTATTCCAGAGAGCCCCGGCGCCCTGGAGCCCCCCAGGCCCCATAACCAGGGCAGAGGGGGTGTCTCTGCTCCCACCCCCGAAGCAGTTGCACTTGGCACTGCCTGAAGCCCCCTGCCCAGGGCACAGCCATGTGCCTGGGACTCACCTGCTTCTGCTTCTGCTTGGCTTGGGGAGAGGAGAGAAGAGACAGAGGTTGGTGACAGTAAAGTGGGGGACCCCTCTGGGGTGCCCCCAAATACCCCTGAGTCAGGACCTGCCCTTACCTAATGAGGGGGGAGGCGATCGCCGGCTCCCGCTGTCGCCGAGGCCCGAGGCATTGCCAGCTCTCCTGAGGGAGAAGAGGGTGAGCAAGTGCTGAGGGGCCCTGGGGTGACCTGGGGTGATCCCATCCCTACCTGGCTTTCTGCTCCTGCTTGAGCCTCATGGCTTCCAGGCGCTGGGGGCTGGGGATGAAGGCGATGTCCCCCCCCTCCTTCACTAGGCGCCCGATCCACCAGTCATTGCTGTACTTCTGGAAGAGGACAGGGCAAGGGTGAGACCGGGGGGCATCCCTGGCCGTGACCGCCCCCACCCACCCCCTCAGCACCCCACTCACCCACTCAGCACCCCACCTCACCTCCTTGATGTGCAGGAAATCTTTGGCTTCGAAGTTGATGGCGGCTCCCTGCACCGGGCACTCCTCGTCCAGCGCCCCACAGTAGCTGACATTGGTGCGCACGGCGAAGGCGACTGGCTTGTGCTGGGGGGTTTTTTTGGGAGGGGTCAGCATCCCCGGGCCCTGCCAGCCCCCCTACACCCCTGGGTGTCCCCCCACCCTTACCTTGGCCCTCTCAAGCTGCTGCTGGGCCTGGCTCTCCACCTCGCGCCGGGCACCCTCGCGGTCCTCTTCCAGGGACACGTCGGAGTCCAGGGATGGGCGGCTGGTGTAGGAGTCCGCCGAGCCCTGGGGGGATGGGGCTGAGTGCCGGGGGGCTGCGAGGAGGACCCCCGCAGAGAGGGGCCTTGCCCTGAGTCACTGCCACCCTGGGGAGGGGACCCCGCTGGCCCCCAGCCCCCTTCCAGCTTTTGGGGAGTCCATGGTGGCATCGAGCCGGATGTGTCGGGTGGCATCACCCAGCGCGGTCGCCCTGGGGTGCAACCTTCTCGTGCTTGGGGGGGCCACGCGGGACAGCCCCACAGCCCCGGGGAGGGTCGGGCTGAGGGACAGGGGGGGCCCTGTCATAGTGGGGATGTGGGTCTTGCCACTGCCACCTCCCACCCTGGGGTGCTCAGCGCAGCCCTCCCGGCTCCCTCCCCCGCCGCGCCGGTATTTACCCGCCGCCCGCTGCGCCCGGAACAGGCGCAGAAGCTGCGGTGAAATATTTATAGGTCCCTGGATGTAGCTGAGCATCCCCCCGCCGCGACCCCCCCCCACCACTGAGGCCCCCCGGGCCCTGCCGGGCTGAGCTCAGCGGCGCTGTCCAGCACCGTCCCCCAAACCCGCCCGCACACGGGGTCTCCCACCCTGCATATCCCACCCCCCTCAAACCTGGGGGGGCCTGGACCACCCCTCCCCGCCCCGACACCCCACCGCAGGCAGTATGATT
>JAWWEU010000072.1:1031507-1042956 GCA_035583155.1 Acropternis orthonyx | reverse complement strand
GGGCCGTGGCGGGGCGCGGGGCCCCGCGGGCGGCGGCGCCGGAGCCGGAGGTGAGCGGGGCCGACCGGGCGCACCGGGAGCGGCGCGGCGGGGGGGGGCGGATCGGGGCGGCGGCGGGGACCGCGACCGCGACCGGGACCGGGACTGAGACCGGGACTGCGATTAGGGCGGGGGGGCGACAGCGGGGTGGGCCCCGGGGTGGGCTGCGCGGTGCCCTGGGGGGGGTCCCGGTGCGGTCGGAGCTGTCGGTGCGGCGGGAGCGGCCGGTGCGGCGGCGGGAGGGCGCTGGCGGGTCCCGGTGAACGGGCCGGGCTCGGCGGGGCTCCCGTGCCCGGAGCGGGGAGGGAGGGACGGAGGCACGGAGAGAGGCGGCCGCCGCCACCGGGGCCGGCCCTTCTTGGTGGCCGTTCCCCACCGCCGCTCGCCCGCTCCCACCGGAGCCGGCTGGGACCGGCTGCCACGTCCCGGCTGGTCCCCGGTGCCCCGGGGCGGCCGTGCCCGGTGCAGCCCGTTGGCTGCCGTTCAAGACAAACAGGGCCGGGACGCCCGGGTCGGTCCCAGCTTTGTCGCAGGTCGCTGCGCCGGGGAGGGCGGGCTCGGGGCGGGCTCGGGAGGGCCGGGCACCGGGACACCGGGAGCCCAGCACTGGGATGCTGGCACCGGGCAGCGGGACACCGGGACACCGGGACCCCAGCACCGGGCACCGGGGTTCTGCCACCGGGCACCCAGCACCGGGTCACCGAGCGCTAGGAACTCACCACCGGCCGTTCCCACGGGGGTCACGGGGATGGTGGGAGAGCTGGGACTTAAGGTCTGTGTCCCCCAGGGTAGGGCAGGACAACAGGACCCTCCACCCCTTGCATGGCCTTGCACCCCCCCTGGGCACTGGGGTCCCTCTCGGGGTGTCGGGGTGGGGAACCGAGTGCTGACATGCCCCCGGTGCCCGCAGCATGTCGTGGTTCAGCGGCATCCTGGTGCCCAAGGTGGACGAGCGGAAGACGGCATGGGGGGAGCGCAATGGCAAGAAGGGCCCCCGGCCCCGCACCGGCCTCTGCGGCCCCCGCTACATGAGCTGCCTGCAGGACCCTGAGATGGAGAGGGGCGCGGGACCCCCCCGGGGGCTGCACTGCACCTGGCAGGAGGACCACTACGGCAAGAAGGGGCCCACGGGCGACCTGGGACTCAAATCGGTGGATGTGGCCTTGGAGGATGGCGAGGCCAAGGGCCCAAAGGGGGCCGGGGGACACGGGGGGCGGCCGTCGGCCGGCGAGTGCTGGCGGCGGCTGCTCCAGGTTTTCCGCTCCAAACGCTTCCAGTCGGCCAAACTGGAGCGGCTTTACCAGCGCTACTTCTTCCAGATGAACCAGAGCAGCCTGACGGTGCTGATGGGGGTGCTGGTGCTGGTCTGCGGGGTGATGCTGCTCTTCCTCTGCCTGCCCGGTGCCCCGCACGTGCCGGCGGCCGCCGCGCTGGCCGGGGCCACGGCCCTGTTCCTGCTCCTCATGGTGCTGTGCAGCCGCAGCGCCTTCCCCCAGGACTACATGTGGGTGGTGAGCTACGTGGTGCTGGGGCTGCTGGCCGGGGTGCAGGCGCTGGGGACGGTGGCCGTGTCCCCTCGGAGCGCGGCCGAGGGCGTTTGGTGGAGCGTCTTCTTCATCTACATCACGTACACGCTGCTGCCGGTGCGGATGCGGGCGGCCGTGCTGGCCGGGGTCCTGCTCTCTGCCCTGCACCTCGCCATCGCCTGGCACCGCAATGCCACCGATCCCTTCCTCTGGAAGCAGGTAAGGCAGTGGGCACACACGCCGGGGGGCCGCGGCCAGGGGGTCCCGCCCGCCTGTGGGTACCCCCAGGTGGGAGCCGGCGGCTCCCCGAGTCCCTCTCTGCAAAACTGGGGGTGTTTTTTTGCACTTGGTGTTTCTGCTGGCGGAAAATTCTGGAGGCAGGAGGGGCCCCCTTGGCCACCCTGGGGATGGAGGTCCCATGCCAGGGTCCTGTGGTGTGACCAGGGGTCTCTCTGCTGCCGCAGGCCCCCGTGGGGCAGGAAGGGCCCCTCATCCCGGCACAGACCCACCATTGTGGGCTGCACTGGGGGAGGGGGGGACACCCACAAAGCCCCCCTTGTGGGGCTGGCAGAAGCCCCTGAGGGGGGGACGCAGGGCCAGGGCGCCAGGGCAAGGGGTGGGGGGCTGTCACCCAGGGGCGCTGGGATGCTGGCAGTGTCGCCTGTCCTGCCCCTCTGGGATGCTGGGTGGGCTGCTGCGGGCACAGGGAGCTTTGGGGGTCCCCCATCCCCGGGGCTGGGTGTTCCCAGCCCCAGCAGCCCCTTGCTGTGCTCCCCGCCTCCTTGCACGGGGCCGCTCGTCACAGTCACCCTCGCCCTGCCTGGCCAGGACTGGGGCCACGTGCTGTCCCTGCGGGGCACAGGGTGAGGAATGAGGTGATGGGGGGGGGAGTCCGAGGCCAGCGGGGTTTTGGGGTCGCGGGAGGGGCAGCCCCCCTGGGTGGGGTCCACCCTCGCAGGGTGGGAGCGATGGGGCTCCCGGGGGATGTGAGGGGGCCGGGGTAGGGGGTGCAGAGCCCCCCCCTCCCAGTGTGTTGGAGAGCTATAAATAGCCCTGGCTCTGGTCCCAGGGGACAGGGACGGAGGGGGGGTGGGGGGTGGGGTAACCGCAGCTCCCACTGCAGCCATCTCTGCTTCCCGACTTCCTCTGCTTCCCGAGGGTGTCCCCATGACCCCCGCTGCTCCAGGTCCCCCTGTCCCCCTGTGTCCCCAGGTCCCTTCTGCTCCCCCTACCCTGTGTCCCCCTTACCCTGTGTTCCCAGTGCCCTGGTTTCCTCAGTCCCGCGTGCCCCATGTCCCCTCAGACCCCCACCCTGGTTTTCCATGTCCCTTGGTGCCCCACATCCCCCCCCGCCCCACCCCCTGTGTCCTTAGGTCCCTTCATCCCCACATCCCCCTCCCTTGTGTCCCCGTGTGTGCCCCCCACAACCTGCCTTGCTGCTCTTACCAGCACCCCCCGTACCAGAGCCAAGGTTTTGGGCTGTAGAGCTGGCTGGCTGTCCCCGGGTGGTCACACTGAGCCCACCTCCACCCCCCCAGCTCAGTGCCAATGCCCTGATCTTCCTCTGCACCAACGTGGTGGGGGTCTGCACCCACTACCCGGCCGAGGTGTCGCAGCGCCAGGCCTTCCAGGAGACCCGTGGCTACATCCAGGCACGGCTACACCTCCAGCGGGAGAACCGCCAGCAGGTGGGGCAGGGGGGTCCCAGGGGTCCCTGTGCCCTGTTGGGGGTCCCAGGGGTCCCTGCCCACCACTAACAACGCTGCTCTGCCTGCAGGAGCGGCTGCTGCTCTCGGTGCTGCCGCAGCACGTGGCCATGGAGATGAAGGAGGACATCAACACCAAGAAGGAGGACATGATGTTCCACAAGATCTACATCCAGAAGCACGACAACGTCAGGTACCGGGGGGGCCGGGGGGGTGGTCAGCACGGGAGGGGGTCTGGGGCGGTGTGTGGACCCTCCCTGTCCCTCGCTCTCCCTCTTGGCAGCATCCTCTTCGCGGACATCGAGGGCTTCACCAGCCTGGCCTCGCAGTGCACGGCCCAGGAGCTGGTCATGACGCTCAATGAGCTCTTTGCCCGCTTCGACAAGCTGGCTGCGGTGAGTGGAGGGGCTGGGTGGGGCTGGGGGGGGTCCCTGAGCCCCCCTGACCTGCCTGTGCCCCCCCAGGAGAACCACTGCCTGCGCATCAAGATCCTGGGCGACTGTTACTACTGCGTGTCGGGGCTGCCGGAGGCGCGCGGGGACCATGCCCATTGCTGCGTGGAGATGGGGGTCGACATGATCGAGGCCATCTCGTGAGTGGGGCAGGGCTGGGGGGCTGTGCCCTCCCCTGCTGCCCATTCCCGCTGTTGGCAGATCCCGCATTCCACGGCGGCTTGGGGGGATTGTGCCTGTTCCTGGTGCTGGCACATCCCTGGTGACACCACAGCCCTGGTGCTGGTGTGTCCCCAGTGCCACCACAACCCTGGGGGTCTGTGCCTGTCCCCCGTTGGCCCCTAGTGCTGGAATGTCCCTGGTGCCACTACAATGCCCGGGGGCTGTGCCTATTCCTGGTGCTGGCACATCCCCAGGGCTCACCGGTCTGGGTTGCAGTGCTGGGGGGTGCCATGGGTTGCCGTGGGGTGCCGTGGGTTGCCAGGGGGTTCCGTGGGTTGCCCGGGGGTGCCGTGGGGTGCTGTGCTGCCTGGGAATCCCGTGAGGCTTTAGGGTGCCTTGGGATACCTGGGGATGCCATAAAATGCTGGGAGGTGCCTTGGGATGCCACGGAGTGCCTGGGAGTGCGGCAGCGTCTGGGAATCCCACGAGGCCACGGGGTGCCTCAGGGTCCTCAGGGGTGCCCGGGAGTGCCGTGGGGGGGTGCCCGGGTGTGACGCGGTGCCGGTGCCACCCGCAGGCTGGTGCGTGAGGTGACGGGGGTGAACGTGAACATGCGCGTGGGCATCCACAGCGGGCGGGTCCACTGCGGGGTCCTGGGGCTGCGCAAGTGGCAGTTCGACGTCTGGTCCAACGATGTCACCCTCGCCAACCACATGGAGGCAGGAGGCAAAGCCGGGTGAGCCGGGACGGGGCGGGGCTGGATTTGGGGGCCGGGGTGGGGGGGTGCAGGGCAGGCTCGGTGCCATCGTCCCCCTCCATCCCCAGGCGCATCCACATCACCTGGGCGACGCTGCAGTACCTGAACGGCGACTACGAGGTGGAGCCGGGGCACGGGGGGGAGCGCAACGCCTACCTCAAGGAGCACAACATCGAGACCTTCCTCATCGTGGGCTGCAGCCAGAAGCGCGTGAGTTGGGGGGGGTGGGGGGCAGTTGAGTGGGAGGACACCCCCGGGAGGGTGGGAAAGCCGGGGTGCCCCCCCTCACGGCCGTGCCCCCCCTGCAGAAGGAGGAGAAGGCCATCCTGGCCAAGCTGCAGCGCGCTCGTGCCAACTCCATGGAGGGGCTGGTGCCGCGCTGGGTGCCCGAGCGCTCCTTCTCCCGCACCAAGGACTCCAAGGCCTTCCGGCAGATGGTGAGTGGCCTCGGGGGGGGAGGCATCGGGCACGGGGGGGCCCCACCACGGCGGTATCAGCCTCTCACTGCCCTTCCGGGGCTTGCCCGTGGCTTCCCCAGCCCTGCCCGCCGCCCTTGTGGCTTCCTGCTGCTGCCTGCAGGCCGTGGGGGTCCCCAGAGTGGGCCCCCCATCCTCACCAGCCCACAAGGACCCCCAAGTGTCCTTCCTATACTCAGCAGACCTCAGGGATTCCCCCCATCCTCCTCAGCCCATAGGGACCCCCAAGTGTGCCCCCCATCCTCAACAGGCTTCAGGGATCTCCCTGGTCTTCACCAGCCCTGGGGACTCTCAGGAGTCCCCCCATCCTCACTGGCATCCCCCCCAGACCCCTCCCTCCTCCCTTTACAGACCCTTGGGGACCCCCCACCATTTTGGTGACCCCTGGGACTCCATCCCTCCTTCTGAGCGACCCTGGGGGATGCCCCATGTCCTGGTCATCCATGGGGATCCCCCCCATCCGTGCCAGTGTCTCTGACACCCCCATCTCCTTGTGTCTCCCAGGGCATCGATGACTCCAGCAAGGACAAGTAAGTGTCCCCACGCCAGGGCACCCGGGGGGCTCATGGCCAGGCCCCTCCCTGGGGCAGAGCCAGGGGTCTGGGGGGATGCTGACCCCGCTGTGTCCCCAGCCGAGGTGCCCAGGAGGCCCTGAACCCCGAGGATGAGGTGGACGAGTTCCTGAGCCGGGCCATCGACGCCCGCAGCATTGACCAGCTCCGCAAGGACCATGTCAAGAAGTTCCTGCTCACCTTTCAGACACCTGAGCTGGAGAAGAAGGTGGGGGGCCCTCTGTCCCCTCTGCCCCCACCCCTGAGGTCCCCTCTGTCCCCTGAAGACCCCTCTGTCCTGGCTCCATCAGCACTTCCGTCCTCCTCATCTCATTTCCATCCCCTGGGGTTCTCTGTGTGCAGGTTTCATGGTCCCTCCACGTTCTCAACCTCGTCCCATTCCCTGGGGTCCCTTCCATCCCCTGAGTCCCCTGGAGACCCCCAATCCTCTTCCATCCCATTCCCTGGGGCCCTCCTATTTCCCTCCATCCTATCTCCTGGAGTGCCCCCTGTTCCTCCCTATTCCATCTGCCTTCATACTTTCCCTGGCATCCCTCCCATCTCCCTCCACCCATCCCGAGGGACCCAACCATCCCATGGGATGCCCCCTGTCCCCCTGCGCCCATCCCACCTCCCCCTGTTCCCCCAGTACTCCAAGAAGGTTGATGACCGTTTCGGTGGCTACGTGGCCTGTACCCTCCTGGTCTTCTGCTTCATCTGCTGCCTCCAGATCCTGGTGTTCCCCCAGTGAGTTCTGCAGCACCCCCCAAAACCCCGGCTCTGGCCCCCTGAGTGTGTCACTCACCCCCCACCTCTCCCCAGCTCCCCGCTGATGCTCGGTGTCTACGTCAGCATCTTCATCCTCCTCGCCGCCATCCTCTTCGTCTGCGCCGTCTACTCCTGCGTCACCGTGAGTGCAGGGGGCTGGGGGTGGGTTCTGGGGGGGCTCGGCTGTGCATGACGGGGTCTTTCCTGTGCCCCCCTCCAGCTCTTCCCCACCGCCCTGCAGAGGCTCTCCCGGAGCATCGTCCAGTCCCGCGCCCGCAGCACCGGAATCGCCGTCTTCACCATCCTCCTCGTCTTCATCGCTGCCTTCATCAACATGGTGGGGATGTGGGGGGGCTCTGGGAATCTCTGGGGGGGCTCTGGGGGGCTCCGGGGCACCATCTCACCCCTCTGCCTGCCCCAGTTCTCCTGCAGCCGTGTGGCCCTGCGGGAATGTGCTGCCCGGGAGCTCAACGTGACGCCCGAGGCCGTGGGGCCCTGCCAGCTCCGTGCCCTCAACTTCTCCCTGGGGAGCCACCCTGGCTCCTGCCACGGTGACGGGCTGGCCTGTGACTTCCCCGAGGTGAGGGGCCATGGGCACCGCTGGGCTCAGGGCACAGGGGCGGGGGCCCACGGGGGCCCTGTGGGTGCATGGCCCCCCCTGGGTGCTGCCCCAGGGTCCCTGGCGGTGCCTTGTGCCAGCACAGGGTCCCTTCAGACACAAGGTGCTGGCACAGGTCCCTCGGGTCCAAGGTCCTCTGTAAGTGCTGGCACGGAGCCCCTGAGGGTGTCCCCAAGGGTGCAAGGTCCCCGTGGGCGTGGGGTGCCCTCTGGTGTTCCTGGGGTGCCACCTGGAGGTCTCGGGGTGCCATCCAGTGTTCCTGGAGTGCTGCAGGGGGTTCCCAGGGGTGCCATCTGGGGTTCCTGGGGGCGCACGCTGGAGTTGCAAGGGTGTTGTCCAGGATTCCTGAGGTGCCAATCCGGAGTTCCCGGGATTCCTGGGGTGCTGCAGGGGTTCCAGGGGTGCCATCCTGTGTTCCTGGGTTGCCCTTAGGGTTCCCAAGGTGCTGGCCACTGTTTCCAGGAGTACTGCAGGAACTCACGGGGTGCCATCAGGGGTTCCCAGGGTGCTGCAGGGGTTCTTGGGGGTACCATCCAGTGTTCCCAGATTCCCAGTGCATCCCCCCCTGTCCCTCCAGTACTTCAGCTACAGCGTGGTGCTGAGCCTGCTTGCCTGCTCCGTCTTCCTGCACATCAGCAGCATTGGGAAGCTGCTGCTCATGGTGGTCATCGAGGCCACGTTCCTGCTGCTGGTGGAGGGGCCTCACGCCACCCTCTTCGACAACGCCGACCTGCTGGTCGTGGCCAATGCCCTGTAAGTGCCCACGTGCCCCCAGCAGGGTCCCCAACCTCGGAGACGTGTCCCCACCCTGCTAACCCCCAGCTCCTCTCCCCACAGGCCCTCCTTCAACATGACCCAGGGAGAGTGGTGAGCCGGGAACTGGGACCAGTGGGAAACTTGGGAGGAGTGGGGTGATGGTGGGCAGCAGCAAGAGGGTCTTTTGGGGGTCTCTGCTGTGAGGGTGGGTGCAGCTCTGTGGGGTGGGTGCAGCTTTGGGGTTGGATGAATCTTTGGGGCTCTCTTGGGTGTGGGGGGGTGGATCTTTGGGATCTGGGTGCAGTTTTGGGTTCCCTGGGGTGATTGGGTGAATCTTTGAGGTCCCTGGGGTGGGTGGGTTCATGTTTGGGGGTCTGGGTTAATCTTTGTGGTCTGGGTGCAGGTTTGGGGTTTCTGGCACGGGGTGGGTGGATCTTTAAGGTCCGGGTTCAGGTTTGGGGTCCCTGGGGTGGGCAGGGGCCATCCCTCAGCCTGTCTCAGGGGGGTCTGGGGGTCCCGCAGCCCCGCGGAGGGGAAGGTGGCCCTGCGGTTTGTCACCCCTGCCGTCCTGGCCGTGTTCGCCCTGGCCCTTTACCTGCACGCGCAGCAGGTCGAGTCCACCGCCCGCCTCGACTTCCTCTGGAAGCTCCAGGTAGGACCAGGGGCTGGGAATGACCCTTTGCCTGCATCCTGTGGGGCCAGGACCAACCTCTTTCCCACACCCTGGGATCAGCACTGACCCTTTTCCTGCGTGCCTGAGCTGGGGAGGTTGCAGGACTGGGACAGACCCTTTGTACACATTCTGGGGCCAAGACTGACCCTTTCCCTGCACGCTGGGATTGGGGTGACCGTGGGACTGGGACTGGGATCCCTTCCCCACACCCTGCAACTTGGGCAGACGTGGGACTGGGACTGACCCTCTCCCTGCACCCCAGGATTGGATTGACCATGGGGCTGGGACCAACCCCTTCCCTGCATTCTGGGACTGGAACTGACCCTTTCCCTGCAGCTGACGACCAAAACTGACCCCTCCCCACACCCCGACCCCAGGGGCGGCCCTGGGACCCCCTGGCAGCTCCCACAGGGGTCTGTTTCCTGCAGGCAACGGGCGAGAAGGAGGAGATGGAGGAGCTCCAGGCCTACAACCGGCGGCTGCTCCACAACATCCTGCCCAAGGACGTGGCCGCGCATTTCCTGGCGCGGGAGCGGCGCAACGACGAGCTCTACTACCAGTCCTGCGAATGCGTGGCCGTGATGTTCGCCTCCATCAGCAACTTCTCCGAGTTCTACGTGGAGCTGGAGGCCAACAACGAGGGCGTGGAGTGCCTGAGGCTGCTCAACGAGATCATCGCCGACTTCGACGAGGTGCTGGGGCGGAGTGGGAGGACGAGGGGAGGGGGTGTGGAGGTGAAGGGCACGGGGGTGCTGGAGAGGCTGTGGAGCAGCATTTGTGGGAAGGGGTGCAGGGAGCCTTGGAGTGGCCATGGAGCAGTGTTGATGGAGCCATGGGAGGGGGTGCATGAGGTGCCAGAGGAGCAGCATGGATGAGGGTGGGGTACAGGGAATGTGATCATGAGGTGATGGAGAGGCTGTGGAGCAGCATGGATGAGGGTGGGGAACAGGGAGTGTGATCATGAGGTGATGGAGAGGCTGTGGAGCAGCGTGGGTGGGGTGCAGGAGGGTGGGTTGCAGGTCAATGGGTGCAGGAGAAGGAGGTGCAAGGGGCCTTGGAGAAGCCATGGAGCAGCATCCCTGGAGCTGTGGGAAGGGGTGCAGGGAGTCGGGGAGAAGGTGTGGATCAGCATGGATGAGGTGCAGGAAGGTGGGATGCAGGGCAGTGGGGTACAGGAGCCCTGGAGAGGCCACGGAGCAGCGTCCCTGGAGCCGTGGGCGGGGATGCAGGACCGGGGGCACCCCATGGCCTGGGGCCACACCTGCAGGGGCATGACCCCACCGTGTCCCCCCAGATCATCAGCGAGCAGAAGTACCGGCAGCTGGAGAAGATCAAGACCATCGGCAGCACCTACATGGCAGCCTCGGGGCTCAACGCGTCCACCTACGACCGTGAGGGCCGCAGCCACATCGCCGCCCTCGCCGACTACGCCATGCACCTCATGGAGCAGATGAAGTACATCAACGAGCACTCCTTCAACAACTTCCAGATGAAAATCGGTGGGTCCTCGCACGCCCCTCGCAGCTCCAGCCAACCTCTGCACAGCCCGGCGCGTCCCTGGTCACTGTGTGTGGCTTCGTGTCTGGTGGCTCTCGCACGTCTTGTCCCTTCCATGCACGTGGTGCTGGTGTGTGGCCTTTGCATGCCCCCGGCACGCCCCTGGCAGCTCCAGCAGCCCCTCACGCACCCCTGTCCATACCTCATGGCTCCTGGCTTTGTGTCTGGGGGCTCTTGCACACCCCCTCTCCCTTCCACACGTGTGGTGCTGGTGTGTGGCCTTGTCCACCCTTTGCACACCCAAACCCTTACCCGCTCCTTCCCTTTACTCTCCCACCCCTTTGCACCCCCTTTTCCCTTCTCACCCCCGCTTTGCCCACCCCCTTTTTCCCTCTCACCCTCCAGTTACACCCCGCTTCTCTCCTCTCACCCCTTCTTATCCCTTTGCCCACCCCTTTTGCTCTCTCATCCCCTGTCTCCCACTCCCTTTTCCATTTTCCCACCCTCTTTTCCCCTCTCACCCTCCCCCCCGTTTTCCCCTTTTCCCTCCTCCTTTCCCCTTTGCCCACACCCTTCTCCCCTGCCGTGGCTGGTAGGGGGTCCCTGACCCTTCCCCGTCTCCCCCCAGGCCTGAACATGGGCCCGGTGGTCGCAGGGGTCATCGGGGCTCGCAAGCCCCAGTACGACATCTGGGGCAACACCGTCAACGTCTCGAGCCGCATGGACAGCACGGGGGTCCCCGACCGCATCCAGGTCAGTGGGGGGGCGGGAGGGGGACACCACCCTCCCCCAGGGACCCCCCCATCGCCCCTCACCCCCCTGTCCCCCCCCCAGGTGACAACGGACCTGTACCAGGTGCTGGCGGCCAAGGGCTATGTGCTGGAGTGCCGGGGGCTGGTCAAGGTCAAGGGCAAGGGGGAAATGACCACCTACTTTCTCAACGCTGGCCCTGGGGGCAGTTAGGGGGGTCCCCGTGGTGCCCCCCCCAGCCCTCCCCACGGTGGGCTCCCTGGGCCGGGGTCAGGCAAAAAAAAAAAGAAAAAAGGAAAAATCCCCAAAACCACGTATTTAACAAAAAAAAGGGAGAAACAGACACAAGGGAGGTGGTTGAGGGGGGGGTGGGTGTGACCCCTCTGTGCCCCCCTCACGGTGGTGTTTTGCAGGGGGTGTTTCCCAGCCCTGCACCGGGGTGTTTATCTGGGGGGGTCAGGGTGAAACACTCCCCCCCTTTTTCTTTGCTGAAGCCCCCCCCACGTGCCAAAGAGGGGAGATGGGGCCCCCCAGGGATGGTTTGGGGGGTTTGAGGGTGGGGGGGTCCCCAGCCCCCTCCAGGTGCCAAATTGAAGTGCCGCCTGCGGGGGGGGGCAGGGGGGCACAGGCTCAGCAGCTCCGCATCCCCCCCGGGGGTCCCAGCTCCCTCCAGGGGGGGCTGCGGCGGGGAGGGGGGGGCAGCCCCTCCCTTTTAAA
>JAWWEU010000072.1:993010-1009187 GCA_035583155.1 Acropternis orthonyx | reverse complement strand
CCCCGGGGCGGGGGGGGGGGGGACGGCCCGCAGCGCTGATGGGCTGCCGAGCGGGCGGCGCGGGCCAATCGCAGCGCGCCGCTCACCGGCGGGGCCTCTACGGCGCCCCCTGGCGGCGCGGGCGGGGAAGGGCAGCGGCGGGGGCGGGACCGGGCGGGACCGGGCGGGGCGGGGGGGGCGGCACCGGGAGGGACCCGGCGGGACAGGGAGGCGGCGGCGGCGCCGGACACGACGGGCTGAGCCTCCCCCGCCGCCCCCCGGTGCCTGGGCCGGGGATGGGGAACGTGGAGAGCGCGGACGGGGAGGCGCTGCCCCGGGGCCCGGGAACGGCGGCGGGCCCGGGGGGGCCCGGGTTTTTCGCCCCGGGAAAGATGCCGATGCCGGAGCCCTGCGAGCTGGAGGAGCGCTTCGCACTGGTGCTGGTGAGAGACCGACCCCGCCGCTCCCCTCCCCGGTTCCCGGTGCACTCCTCCGGTTCCCGGTGCGCCCTCCCTCCCGGCGCGCTTCATCCGTCCTCCGTCTCTGCTCCCGCTGCGGCCCCTCGGTCCGCCCCTTCACGGGACCCCTCCCGATGCGCCCTCCCGGGCCACGGGACAGGCACCGGGCACCGCCGGGACGGCACCGGCGCCCGGAGCCACCGGGGGCGGGCAGAGGGCGCCGGTGGCCCCGGGGACGGGCAGTGGCCGCGGGGCCGAGGGGAAAACCCAGCCCGGGACAGCCCCGGGGGGTGACGCCACTCCCGGTGCCACCGAGGGGGCCCCTGAGGCCCGGGGACTTTGTGAGCCGGGGAAGTCCCGTCGGGGCGGCGGCGGGGCTGGAGGCGGGGGGGTCTCCATGGGTGCGGGGGTTCCCGGGGCTGGGGTTCCCCCGGTAGGTGCTGATCCCCCGTGGGTGCGGGTGTTCCCGGTGGGCGCGGGTCCCCACGCGCGGTCCCCGGTCCACTGTCACGGCCACCTCGCCGCGGTCACCGGCCCAGCCCGCGATGCCACCGCGTCCCCGGGACGTGGCTCGGCGGTGCCTCGTCGCCTCCGGTGCCACCGGGACCCCCAACACCGCGTGGAGGGTCCCACCGGAGCCGGGATCGCGGCACGGGCCGTGCCGGTGGCCCCTCCGCATCGCCGGCTTTGTTTGGGAGGGGGGACACACACCGTGGCCGGTGACACCGGTGCCCCCCGGTCCCCGCCGCCCGGCCCCGCCGTCCCGGTGGGGGCCGCCGCCAGCGGAAGCCGCGGCCGGGCAGGAAATGCCGAGTGTGGTCCCACGGGGCTCTGGAAGGCGAAACCGGAGGGCACCGGGGGGGTACCGCGGGTCACCGGCACCCCCGGCGTGGGCGCGTCCCCACCGGTGCCGAGCGACTCCCGCATCCCACGCGGGGCGGATGGGGCCACCGGTCCCGGCGGGGCCGCTGGCGGGGGAGACACGTCCTGCCGGGCGACACCGATGCCGGGGGGGGGGGGTCAGTTTGGAGGGTTGTGGCACCAGCTCCCCCCCTCCGTCCCCATCCTCCGAAAACGTTCCCGGGCCCGTCGGCGGCGCCCGGTGCCGTTCCGGCGGCTGCCGGGGGTGGAAAATATTCCATCATGTGATGGAGCTCCGGCGGCCCCCGGACGGGAGGATCCGCCCCGGTGCCCCCCAGCCCCGGGACGTGCTCCAGCCCCGGTGCCGCCGTTCCCGGGGGAGGTCCAGCCGCGGGACGGCCATGGGGGGTCCCGGTGGGGGCGGCGGCGGAGGAAGCGCCCGGCCGGGAGCGGCCGCGCTCCCACCACAAAGGCAGGAAACCGAGCGGCGGGAACGCCGGGGCGGGCGGCTGCGCTTCAAAGCCCACCGGTGCCCCCCTCGGTGCCTCCCCGACCCCACCCGGGGTCTCGGTGTGTGCCTTCCGCCGCCGTCCCCGGGAAGGCCCCGGGATTTTGCCGGTGGTCCCGGGGGAATAACGCAGCCCTGTGGGGAGGAGACGGTGCCCCTTTTTTAGGGGGAGGGAGGGCCGGGCTGGTAGTGACGTCTCCGTGGGCCGCGGGACCACCGCCCACGGGTGCTCGGCCTCGCCCACTCTCCGTGTCCCGGTTTCCTGCGGCTCCGTGGGATCGGGATGAGCAGGGGAGGGATAATTTGAGCTGCCACGGAGCGGGTGGAGCGGTGGCAGTAACCAGCCCCCGATAACGGGGCTGCCCGGACTGCGTCACCGGGGTGACATCACCCACAGGGGTGGCAGCGCCCACCGGGATGGCATCATGTGTTGGCATTGGCATCTCCTGCTGGGGCGGCACTGCCTCAATCCCGCGGCCATCCGGCATCCCCGGTGGCACTCCCTTTGTGGCCCTGCTGGTCTGGGGGACGCTGTGCTGGTCAGGGGGTCCTGTGCCACATCCCGCACTGTGGGTCCCCCATGGAGCTTCCTGGTGTCCTGTTGAGCCAACACTGGTGCCTGGCTTTGTGCCAGGTGTCCTGGTGAGTTGGCACTGGTGCCAGGTCTCATGCCTGGTGTCCCAGTGATCCGGCACCAGTGCCAGGTCTCCTGCCTGGTGAGCTGCCAGCAGTGCCAAGTCTCACGTCGGGTGTCCTGGAAAGTTGTCACCGGTGCCAAGTCTTGTGCCCAGTGTCCTGGTGAGCTGTCACCAGTGCCAGATCCCGTGCCTGGTGAGCTGTCAGCAGTGCCAGGTCTCGTGCCCGGTGTCCTGGTGAGCCAGCACCGGTGCCCGGCCTGGCTGCGGTCAGGAGCGGAGGCTGTGGTTTGCTGTGAGGAAGCGGGTGCAGACAGGAAGGATGCGTAGGGGATGGGGAGATTTGGTGCTGCCCACGGGCTGGCTCGTGGCCCTGGTGGCACTGCCTTCCCTGTGCCACATCTGTGCCCACTGGCGCCAGCCACCCTGGCTGTGCTATGGGTCTGAGTGCCCTTAGCGGGGACCCTTGGCTGTGCTGTGGGTGCTTTTTGGGGGGACCAAATCTGTGCCATGGGTCTGGGTGCCCCCGTGGGGAGCAGTGTCCCCGTGCCCACAGGGTGACACCCTCGCTCTGCCCCCAGAGCTCCATGAACCTCCCCCCAGACAAAGCCCGGCTCCTGCGCCAGTACGACAACGAGAAGAAGTGGGACCTCATCTGCGACCAGGTGGGGGCTGAGGGGTCCTGGGGGGTCCTGGAGGCGGCTGTGCTGCTGTCCCAATGTCACCAACGCCCCCCCCCACCCCGTCCCCTCCAGGAGCGGTTCCAGGTGAAGAGTCCCCCCCATGCCTACATCCAGAAACTGCGTAGCTTCCTGGAGCCAGGAGTCACGCGGAAGGTGAGGGGCTGGGGGGCCCTGGAGTGGGTCCGGGGGGTGGGGGGCTCTGGGTGGGCACAGCTCAGCCTCCCTCTGCCCTCAGAAGTTCAGGAGGAGGGTGCAGGAGTCGACCAAAGTGCTGCGTGAGCTGGAGATCAGCCTGAGGACAAACCACATCGGGTGAGTGTGGGGTCTCGGGGAGGGGCTGTGGGGTCCCGGGAGGGCTGTGGGGTCCGGGTGGGGGATGTAGGGGCCTGGGGGTGGATGTAGGGTACCGGGTGGGGAGTGCAGGGTCCCAGGGTGGGGTGCAGGGGCGCGGGGGGCGGGCTGTGGGGACCTGTCACCCCACACAGCTGCAGGGGAAGCCGGAGGCGCTGCAGGAACTGGGCCGGTTCCTGCCCCGGCCCGCGGGCAGGTCCCGGGGGCGGATGCCGGGGCGGATGGGCCGGCGATGACGCCCTGGATGAGGCAGCGTGGCCGGATCCTGCCGGGCTCCTCCTGGCACCTGAGGGCTCGGTTGGCATCGTCCCCGAGCCGGTGACACCCCGACCCTCACCGGGATGCTCCCGGGGGGCTGTGCAGGGCATCGAGAGGGACGGGGGCGTCCCGGGGGTGTCGGGGCCATCAGCGGCCGGTGCCCGGTGGTGCCCGCGTGCCCCGGGCGGCTCGTGCACGTGCCGGGCTGTTCCCCGCCGCCGGCCCCGCTGGTCCCTGTCCGCGGACCCAAAATAGCAGCAGCCGGAGACAGGAAACGGGCTGGGACGAGGGGCTGGCGGCGGCAGGAAAGGGGCTGCTGCAGCCCCCCCACCCCGGCTGCCTGACGCAGGGCCGTGGGCAGGCGTGGGGACCCCCAGTGAAGCCCCCACCCCGTGCACCCCTCCCTGCCCCTGGGCACTGCACCTCACACGTGCACCCCAACACCCTCCCAGGCGTTGGGGCACCCCGAACCACCCCCACGGGGGGTTGCCAGGGTTGGGGTGCAGCGGCCCAGCGCTCACCTCCGTTTCCCGCCTGCGCCGAGCCCTCCCCACCCTGCACCCCGCAGATAACCCTGTGCCGGTGCTGGCACCGGCGATAGCGGAGGGGCTGCAACCGCCGCCACGGCCCCGGGGTGCCCCCGCCACCCCCTCACTGTCCCTGCACCAGCACGGGGGTCCCTGTGGTGGAGGGGGTCGTGCCGGGGGTGGGTCCCCAACTCCTGTGGACACTGACGGGTTCCTGGTGCTGCAGGTGGGTGCGGGAGTTCCTCAATGATGAGAACAAGGGGCTGGACGTGCTGGTGAACTACCTGTCCTTCGCCCAGTGCGCCGTCATGTGAGTGAGGCCGGGGGGTCCCTGGGGGAATGTGGAGGGTCCTGGTCCCCGTGGCAGTTCCCTGCTGTGGGTGGCTGATACTGGTTGGTGCCTTATCATCACCGGGACACCACTTGGGGACCCATCTGCCGTGGGGTCCTGAGGGACACGGGATGCTCATCCCGCTCCTGCCTACCCTGGGGGTCCCAGAGCCACCCCAGTGCCTCTCCCTGCCCCGCCACCCCCCGCCTCAGCGCTTGCCTCTGTGTGCCCCCCGCCAAAGCCGCGTGCCCCCCGCCAAAGCCGCGTGCCCCCTGCCAAAGCCGTGTGCCCCCCGCCGCACGCGTGTCCCGCCCCCAGGTTGGATTTTGAGGGCCTGGAAGGCGGCGAGGACGGCGCGCTGGAGAAGCTGCGCGCCTGGAGCAGGTCCATCGAGGATCTGCAGCACCCCAGTGCCCTGCCCGCCCCCTTCGCCAGCAGCCTGGCCCGCTCAGCCCGCCAGACCGCCCTACGGTACGTACCCGGGGGGACACCCACCGAGGGGTATGTCCCGCCGGGGGGCACGTCCTGCTGTGGGGGTACGTCCTGCTGGAGAGCTCTGGCCATGGCGCTGCCGCTTGCTGCGTGCCGTGCCGTTTGCTGGCGTGCCAGGGCATGTGCTGGCGTGCCACAGTGTGTGCTGGTGTGCCCTGACATGTGTCGGTGTGCTGGTGTGCCATACCACGTGCCGGTGCGCCATGGCACATGCTGGTGTGGCACGATGTGTGCCATGCCATGTGCCGGTGTGCCGTGGCGTGTCCCCCGGTGTGCCACAGCGCGTGCCATGCTGTGCGTGTCCTGCCGCGGTGTGTGCCATCGTGCCCTGTGCCATGTACCTGTGCGGTGCCCGGAGCTCAGGCTGTGCCTTGCCCACAGTGTGGCTGTGCCGTGGCACGTGCCGCGTGTGCCGCGTCCTGCGCTGCCTCGCGCGTCCCGTCCCGTCCCGCCGGTGCTGCCGTCGCCGTCCTGCCCTCCCCGCTCTGGCTCTGCCCCCGCGCCCCGGGGTAACGCGCCCCGTCTCTGCTTCCAGGGCCGGGTGCCCCCTCTCTGGCTGTGCTCTCTCTCTCTCTCCTCCGCGCCCACCTCGCCGCTCGCCCGCCCGCCGGGTAAGTACCGGCGTCCCGGGGCCGGCCCGGCGCTCGCGGCGGCTCCGCGTCTGCAGCCTCTGTTCCTCTCGCCCTCCGGCCGCTTCTCTCTGCCTCTGCCCCTTCTAAAGCCCTGCTGTCCCCACGCTGTCCCCACCCTGTCCCCATGCTGTCCCCGCCCTGTCCCTCGGTGAGCGCTGGCGGTGCGGCACCGCGGGCGAGGGTCCCGCTCACCGTGTGTCCTGCATCCCCCCAGCTACGGGACCCTGCCCAGTCGTAGGGCGCTGAAGAACTCACGCCTGGTGAGCCAGAAGGATGATGTCCACCTCTGCATCATGTGTCTCCGGGCCATCATGAACTACCAGGTACTGTCACCCCACGGCAGGGACACCAATGTCACCGCTGTCACCGCGGCTGACACCGTCCCCGCTCCATCCTCACAGTACGGCTTCAACCTGGTCATGTCCCATCCTCACGCTGTCAATGAGATCGCCCTGAGCCTCAATAACAAGAACCCGAGGTAAGGGGGGGGTCTGGCAGGACGGGGGTCCCGGTGCTGGCCGGGGGTGATGGTGACGGTGATGGTGACGCTGTGCCCAGGATGAAGGCGCTGGTGCTGGAGCTGCTGGCGGCCGTGTGCCTGGTGAGGGGCGGCCACGAGATCATCCTCGCCGCCTTCGACAACTTCAAGGAGGTACGAGGGGAGTGGGAGCAGCAGGACCAGGCTGGGATCGGGGCAGTGGGGACCCCGGGAGCAGGCTGAGTTGGGGGGACCCTCGGAGAAGGCTGGGATGGGGAGTCTGGAGCACAGGGGATGGGGGGATCAGAGAGGATGAGGAATGGAGGGTGTGGGGGCAGCAGGACCGGATTGGGATTAGGAAACTGGAGCCGAGGAACTGGGGGGTCAGTGGCTGGGGGGGCCACGCCAGGATAACCCCGTGTCTGCTGCCTGCTCAGGTGTGCAAGGAGAAGCACCGCTTCGAGCGGCTCATGGAATACTTCCGCAACGAGGACAGCAGCATCGACTTCATGGTGGGACACCCTGTCCTGGGTGAGGGGGAGGGTCTCTGGGGGCAAGGGGGGCTCCCAGTGATCCCAGGTGATCCCTGCCTGCAGGTGGCCTGTATGCAGTTCATCAACATTGTGGTTCACTCTGTGGAGGACATGAATTTCCGTGTCCATCTCCAGTATGAGTTCACTAAGCTGGGGCTGGAGGAGTTCCTGCAGGTACAGGGGGTTGGGGCTCAGGGGGGGTCACCCCGTGGAGCTCCCCCATCCCTGACGCCGCCCCCGTGCCCACAGAAGTCGAGGCACACAGAGAGTGAGAAGCTGCAGGTACAAATCCAGGCGTACCTGGACAACGTTTTTGACGTGGGGGGGCTGCTGGAGGACGCTGAGACCAAGAATGTGGCCCTGGAGAAGGTGGAGGAACTGGAGGAGCACCTGTCCCATGTAAGTGAGTGTGGTGGGGACGCTCTTTGTGCGGTCCCAGGAGGTCAGCGATGACACCCGGGGGTCCCTGAGTGGCTGTCTCACAGCCTTGTGTCCCCCTCAGCTGACAGAGAAGCTGCTGGACCTGGAGAATGAGAACATGATGCGGGTGGCGGAGCTGGAGAAGCAGCTGCTGCAGCGGGAGAAGGAGCTGGAGGTGGTCAAGGTGAGTGGGGGGCTGTGGGGAGCAGGGAAGGGTCCCGGCCCCCCCGGCCTGACGCTCGCTGTCCCCAGGAGACCTACGAGCACACGAGCCACCAAGTGCACACCCTGCGGCGGATGATCAAGGAGAAGGACGAGGCTTTCCGGCGCCGCTACGGCTCCGAGCCGCCCCCCGTGCCCGGCGCAGAGCCCCCTCCCCAGCCCGAGCCCGAGCCCCTGGAGGAGGCCCTGCGGCTCCCCGTCCTGCCCCCCGTGGAGGCTGCCCCCCCTCCACCCCCTCCGCCTCCCCCCCTTCCGCCCCCCGCGCCCCCACTCCCAGGTGAGGAGGGGGGACCGTGGGCCATCCCCAAAGCTGGGCTGCCCCCAGGGTGGGGGGGGGGGGGGCCCAGACTTGGGGTGTCCCTCGTGCTGGGCTATTACAGAGGGTGGGGGACCCCAGAGCTGGGGTCTCACCCTCTCGTGGCTTTGCAGGGAAGTGTCCCCCGGCCCCGCCGCTGCCCGGGGCTTCGCCTTCCATCGCCCTCACTGTCGGGCTCTCGGGTAGGTGAGGGTGACATGGAGACCATGGGGATGGGGACAGGGAGGGTCTGGGGACAGGGGCAGGGCAGGGATTGTGGAGATGGGGAAGACATGGAGACCTTGGGGACAGGGGACAGGGAAAGGGGAAGGGTTACAGGTGTCAGGGTGTCAGGGTTGCAGTCCCCAAGAAACACCCATTCAGTTACCCTGGCACAGGGATGGGGTGGCCCAGGGCATCGTGACACTGGACTCGGGGGGCTCAGGGTGGGCACAGGACCTGTCCCCCTGCCCCAGGGGGTGCTGAGCAGGCTCCCACCCCACCGGCAGCCATCCGGATCAAGAAGCCCATCAAGACCAAATTCCGGTTGCCCGTGTTCAACTGGACGGCGCTGAAGCCCAACCAGATCAGCGGGACCGTGTTCAGCGAGCTGGACGACGAGCGGGTGCTGGAGGTGAGCCCGGGACCCCCTCCGGGGAGTCTGGGTGGGCACCACCACCCCGCCCTGACCCCCACCACCTCCGACTCCCCTCATACCCCCAGGACCTGGACCTGGAGCGCTTTGAGGAGCTGTTCAAGACCAAGGCGCAGGGCCCGGCGCTGGACCTGGTGTGTGCCAAGAGCAAGGCGGCGCAGAAAGTGGCCACCAAGGTGACGCTGCTGGAGGCCAACCGCGCCAAGAACTTGGCCATCACCCTGCGCAAGGCCGGGCGCGGCGCCGACGAGATCTGCCGGGCCATCCACACGTACGGCCCCGCGGTGGGGGGCATGGGGGGCTGGGGGGGCACAGGGGTCTGGCTGGTAAGGGGGCAAGGGGGCCAGGAATGGGGCACGGGGTGGTCAGTTGGGGTGCAGGGGGCCAGGCAGGTTGCAGGGGGTCTGCCTGGGATTCAGGGGTTCAGGCAGGTTCCAGTGGAGCCAAGCAGGGTTCCGAGGGTCTGGCTGGAGGGCAGAGGGCCAGGCTGGGGTGCAGGGGCTTGGGCAGATTTCGGGGGTCCAGGCTGGGGTTCAGGCAGGTTTTGGGGGGCCAGGCTGGGGTTCAGGGGCTTGGGCAGATTTTGGGGGTCCAAGCTGGGGTTCAGGCAGGTTTTGGGGGGCCTGGCTGGGGTTCAGGGCTCCCAGCCCAGGCCCTGCTGGGAGCTGCTCCCTGACGTTGCGGACACGGGGCAGGTTCGACCTGGTGACGCTGCCGGTGGATTTCGTGGAGTGCTTGATGCGGTTCCTGCCCACGGAGGCGGAGGCGAAGGCGCTGCGCCAGTACGAGCGCGAGCGGAAGCCGCTGGAGGAGCTGGCGGACGAGGATCGGTTCATGCTGCAGTTCAGCAAGGTGGAGAGGCTGCCCCAGCGCATGGCCATCATGGCCTTCCTCGGCAACTTCGCCGAGAACATCCAAATGCTGACACCGGTACGGAGCTGGCAAGGGTGGGGTTGGACCTGCTGGACCCCCCCAACCCTGGCTGAGCCCCCCTGTGCTGTCCCCCTGCAGCAACTCAACGCCATCATTGCAGCCTCGGCCTCCGTCAAGTCCTCCCAGAAGCTGAAGCACATGTTGGAGGTGGGCACAGGCCGGGTGGGGGTCCTGTGCTCCAGCCTTGCTGCAGCTGGAAGAAGGGGGTCCTGTGGGGGTCCCACTGTCTCCTGACCCCCCAATCCTGCTGCTTTGCCCCCCCATCCCTACAGATCATCTTGGCGCTGGGCAACTACATGAACAGCAGCAAACGCGGCGCCGTCTATGGCTTCAAACTGCAGAGCCTGGACCTGGTGGGCAGCCTTGACCCCCCTCCCCGGCTCCCTGGGACCCCAGGGGTCCCACCCCACAGCGCTGAGCCCCTCCCCAAATCCTGCCGCAGCTCCTGGACACCAAGTCGACGGACAGGAAGATGACTCTGCTGCACTTCATCGCGCTGACGGTGCGGGAGAAGTACCCGGAGCTGGCGACCTTCTGGCAGGAGCTGCACTTCGTGGAGAAGGCAGCGGCAGGTGCCCCACCCCGTGCCCCACAGCCCCCCCTTTTGCCGTGCCCACCCCGCGGGGCCCCTGACCCTCCCCGTGTCGCCGCAGTGTCCCTGGAGAACGTGCTGCTGGACGTGAAGGAGCTGGGCCGGGGGATGGAGCTGCTGCGGCGGGAGTGTGGGATGCACGAGAGCGCCGTGCTCCGCTCCTTCCTGGGGGGCAGCGAGGGGCAGCTGGAGCGGCTGCAGCGGGACGCGCGCACGGCCGAGGTGAGGGCGGCGCTGCGGCCCCTGCTCGTCCACACCTTGCTCTGCACTGCCCTTGTGCGTTCCTCATGCACGCCTGCCTTCCCTTGCATGTTCCTTGTGCGTTCCTTGTCGTCCAAACCTTGCTTTTCATGCCTCCTTCCTGTGCACACCTCGCTCTTCACACTCCTTGGGCGTTCCTTGTTCTCCACACCTTGCTTTGCACAGTGTTTGTGCGCTCTCGCCTTGCTCTGCACACTCCCTGTGCACACCTTGTCACACACACTTTACACGCTCCTCATGCCCTCCTGCCCTGCTTTGCCTGTCCCTGGTGCCCACCATGCCTCACATGCCCCCTGAGCTGGGCACTGCCCCGTCCCTGACCGCCTGCCCCATGCCAGGACGCCTACAACACCGTGGTGCGGTACTTTGGCGAGAGCCCCAAGACGACCCCCCCATCCGTCTTCTTCCCGGTCTTTGTCCGGTTCATCCGCTCCTACAGGGTGAGTGGGGGCCGGGAGGGGACACACAGAGGGTGGGTGACAGTGGGGCTGGGGGGGATGGCTCCCACCACCCCTGTGCCCCGGCAGGATGCGGAGCAGGAGAACGAGACGCGGAAGAAGCAGGAGGAGGTGATGCGGGAGAAGCTGCTGGCGCAGGAGGCTAAAAAGCAGGAGAAGGTGAGCGTGGGTGGGCACTGGGTGGGCTGGGGAGCCACAGTGGGGACCCCCCCGTGTCCCTAACCTGGCCCCCCCGTGCCTCCCCTGCAGAGGAACAAGTGGCAGCAGCAGGAGCTGATCGCGGAGCTGCGGCGGCGCCAGGCCAAGGACCACCGGCCGGTCTACGAGGGCAAGGACGGCACCATCGAGGACATCATCACCGGTACGGCCCCCCTGGCCCCCCTGGCCTCCCGCCCTGGCCCTGCTGGCCGTGGGGGCTGACGTGTCCCTGTCCCCCCTCCCCGCTCCCCGCCCGTGCCCCCCGCAGCGCTGAAGAGCGTCCCCTTCACCGCCCGCACGGCCAAGCGGGGCTCCCGCTTCTTCTGCGACCCGTCCCACCACGACGAGTCCAGCTGTTAGTGCCCAGGTACTGCCTGCATGCCTGGATCCCCCTCTGGATCCCTCTCTGGATCCCCCAGATCCTCCCTGGCCCCGCATGGCCCCTCCTGCATGCCCCCTCCCCGCATGTTGTCACCCTGGGGTGTCCAGCACCCGCCAGTCCCTTGGAACGGACCAGGATCCTGGTGCAAGGCTGGATCCCAGCATGAGGGTTTTGATGCAGTGCAGGATCCCAGCACACAGATCCCACTGCAAGGCTGGGTCCCTGGGAGGGATCCCAGTGCAATACTGGATTCTAGACTGGAGTCTCAGTGCAATACTGGATCTCAAGGCACGGTCCCAGTGGATCACTGGATCCCATGGCAGGATCCCAGTGCACTATTGGGTCCCAAGGTGGTACCCCAGTGCAAGACTGGATCCTGAGGCAGGTTCCCAGCACAAATTTGGATCCCGGTCCAGGGTCCCAGTGCAATACTGGGCCCCAGAGCAATACTGGGCCCCAGAGTGGGATCCCACTGCACTACTGGGTCCCAGCCCAGTGCTGGGAGGACTCACCCTGAGCTGCCTGTAGCCCGGGGAGGGTCATGTGGGCACCCACCTCGGGCCAGGCCAAGTGCCCCCAACACTGTCCCTGACTGTCCCTTCTGTCCCACAGCCCGCAGGTGGATCCGCCTGTAGCCGAGCGAGGCTGAGGACCCGGCTGGGGGTGGGGGGTGCTGGGGCTGCCTCAGTTTCCCCCCTCAGCCCGCCCTGCCCTGCAGGTGCCCGGGGAGGCTCCATCCTGCCCCGACACCATGCAGGGGTGGGGGAGGAACGTCCTCGTGCCACCGTCCTCGCGGGTGACATCCCTGTCCCTGTGCCCAGGGGGGACTCTGCGCCTGGACCACCCCCAGCCCACCTGCAGCAGAGGCCAAATCCAGCTGCAGTGAGACCCCAGTGCCGGGGGCTGACCTGTGGGGTGCCCCCTCCCCATTGGGGTCCCCTCATCCCCAGCGGGCGTCACTACTTCAGAGCCCCCACTCCACCACAGGGACCACGGGGACGCCCCACCCCGCGCTCGACACTTTGACCACTGATGTGAACACTAAGTGCCAAAAAAGGGACCAAAGCCAGGCCGGGGGGGTGGGAGGAGTGGCAGGATGGTGCCCACTTTCCCAGGATCCCCCCCCACCCCGGACCCCCCTCACCCCACCAGTGACTTTTTGTACATGTGAAATATATGAAGTCTTTTACATGGCCACTGCCTGACTGGGGGGGTAACAGAGTGGATCCAGAAGTCTGGGGAGCTCCCCCGGCCTGGGGGTCCCGTGTCCCAGAATGAAGGGGGACACATGGATGAGCAGGGAGCAGACCTTTGTCAGGGCTTTGCCGTGCTGTTATTAAAGCTATGGGATTAAGGGGGGGACACCTGTTTTTGGGGCGGGATTTGGGGCCACCTCCACATCACCAGCCCCATTCTGGGGTGGGGTGACCCAATTCAGCCCACTGGTGGGGACTGTGGGGACTGGGAGCAGATTAGGGTCTGGAAAGGCTGCAGGGAGTGGGGTGGGAGGGCAGGATGTGGTCCCAGGAGCAATGGAAAAGGGGGTAAAGGGACAGGATGGGGCCAGCAGGGCAGAAAGAGTTTGAGAGGGCAGAATGTGGCCAGCAGGGTCCGAGAGGCTGGGAGGGGCAGGATGCGACCCCAGACCCCGGCAGTGGAGCAAGGGCCTGGTGTCCTTCCCCAAGCCCCACCAGCCCAGGGATTAGCCCTGAAACAGGGAATAAAAGTTTCCCCTAATCCTCTCGGGGGGGATTACCAGCGTTGCCGCACCCAGGGCGGGATCCAGCCCGGCCCTGGCCCCCCCAGCATTGCTGTGGCCTTTTAATCCATGCACACAACCCCCTGCTCCATCCCAGGGGCCACCAGAGATGCTGTGGGCAGAGGTGCTGCTGTCCGGCCCTGTCCATCCATGTCCAGCTGTCCCTCCATCCCTCTGTCCGTCTGCCAGGCTCGGGCAGGTCCCAGTGCCCCCAGTGCCCCCCACGCCCACGCGCCCCCAGCGCCGTCCTGCTCCATCCCAGAGCACTCTCAGAGATGCTGCTGTCTGTCCATACCCCTCCGTGTCCATCCATGCCCGGCCATCCGTCCGTCCATATGTCCATCCGCAGGGCTCTGTCCGTCCCTACCTGCCCTCGGCACGAGCTCCCAGTGCCGTCCCACTCCCTCGGAGCCGCTGCCAGCGAGGATGCTGCTGTGTGCCCACGTCCATCCATCCACCCAGGGGGCTCTCTCCATCCCTACGTGCCCTCGGTGCCCGCGTCGGGCTCGGACAGGCGCCGCTCGCCCTGTGCCACGGGCGCCGCCAGGCTCTCGGCCTGCAGGAGCAGGTTGCAGCCGAGGAAGAGGATGGCGAAGGCGACGGCGAGGCCGAGCACCAGCACCACGGCGATCTGGGCCGCCTCGCTCAGCGCCGTGTCCTCGCGGGTGGCGTTCATGTCCCCCTCCTCCTCCTCCTCCTCCTCTTCCTCCCTGGAGCGAGTGTGGCGGCAGCGACAGACGGGGAGGGTTTAAGTGATGTCAGGGACTGTCTTATCCCCCCCTTCTCCATGGCCCCCCTCACGCCCGGAGGCGCCGGAGCCCAGTGGATCCCCCCCCACCCCAGGGAGGGGGGGAGAAGCTTTGCCCCCGCTTGGTGCCCTGGAGGGGTGCAGAGTCCTGCATGGACAGGGGGTCACCCCAGGCCCTCCCTGATGTGCCTGGAGGGCAGCTGGGGCTGCCCCAACTCGGGGTGCGGGCAGCGCTGACCCCTGCCCACTGCAGCTGCTCAGCCCCCAGCAGTGGGGCACGACGGGGACCCCAGTCTCAGCCCCCCACTGCTGGGGTGCATTGGGGACCCCCAGCTCACTCCCAGAGCACTGAGGTGCAATGGGGACCCCCAGCTCAGCCTCAGCACCTACTTCCCCCTCCCATGGCCCCCCGGACAGGACATCACCAGGCTCCACATGAAAGCAGAAACACTTTATTTTTGGGGCAGCTCCAGCCCCCCCAGGGACTGGGGTGACACCAGGGGGGACAGCTGGTGACACGGGACACGGCCAGCACTGCTGTGTGGCACCGAATGTGCTTCGGAGGGCTGGGGTTCAGGTGTCACCCTGGCCCCCAGCACCCTCTGCCAGGGCCCCAGCACCCCATGCCAGGCCCCAACACCCCGTGCCAGGCCCCAACACCCCGTGCCAGGCCCCAGTGCCATGCGAAGCCGGTGCCATACGTGCCCCGAGGACTCACCCCTGTCACCAGCCAGGCCGGAGCTGCCAAGCCGGTTCTCCAGGACGGACAAGACCCAGCGGCACAAACCAAAGAGCAGCAACCCCCAATTACAGGCTAGGCCGAGCCCAGCTCCTTCCAGAGGCTTTATGGAGGTGGAGAAGGGGATCCAAGCAGGGCCACTGTCCCAAAGAGGTGCCACCACCCTGCCTGGGTGACACCAGCCCTACAGGGCCAGCGTGTCCTTGATGAGCCGGCGCATGGTGGTGGTCACCGAGGTGCCCAGGGAGTCCGTGATCTGGTAGGAGATCTTGTACAGGTAGGGCTGCACGTCCTTCAGGCTGGTGTCGAAGACGTTGTCCACCTCGGACTGGGTGGGCATCTTGGGCAGGTACTCGTGGCGGTTCATCACCTCCACGATGTTGATGATCTTCTCGCAGAGCTTCTCGCCCACCTTCTCGCGGCAGATCTGCCGCTCCTGCTCGTTGGCCAGGTTCACCACGTTCACCTTGATGGTCCACAGCTCCCAGGGGATGCACTCGTCCGAGAAGGGCCACCGGGACTTCTTCTTCTGGTAGAACTCCAGGGAGATCTGCCCCATCCCGTCGCTGCCGGAGCCGCGCAGGGCGTCCTGCGGGACAGTGCGTGGCTCGGGGGGGAACAAGGACTGAGCCCCCCCCAAGGACACATCCCAAGGGATTTTACTGAATCACAGAATATCCCGAGCTGGGAGGGACCCCCAAGGATCATCCAGTGCAGCTCCTGGCCCTCCACAGGCACCCCAACAATCCCACCCTGTCCCTGAGTGCTGTTCAAATGCTCCTGGAGCATCCTGCTGTGCCCACTGCCCTGGGGAGCCTGTTCAGTGCCCAAACACCCTCTGGGGGAAGAACCTTTTCCTGAGATCACCCCTAACCCTCTCTGGCACAAGCCCCAGCCATTCCCTGGGTCCTGTCCCTGCTCACAGAGAGCAGAGCTACCCCTGCAGACCCCGCTGAGTCTCCCCTCAGTCTCCCCCTCTCCAGCTGAACAAACCCAGTGCCCTCAGCTGTTGCTTGTGGGGCTTCCCCTGAGGGCCCTTTACACTCCCATTTCACCCCTGCTGGGCGCCCCCCTTACCTTGAACTCCCCCACGGCCTTGCGGAGGGCCCGGTCCAGCTCCTCGGAGGAGACCCGCACGTAGGCGAAGTCGATGAAGTCGCAGTCCACGTCCTGGGTGCCCACGGTGCCGATGGAGTAGGTGCCCTCCTTCTTGTAGTGGAACTTGCCGGTGCTGCGGTGCAGCAGGACGGTGTGGAGCACGGCCAGCATGGCCTCCTCCACCTGCCGCCCCTCCACCGACACCTCCAGCACCTCGGCGCGGCAGTTCATGGCGGGGGCGGCGCCGGGGGGGGCACAGCAGCGGGTGCTGAGGGGGCACAAGGGTGGGCAGGGCATGGGGGGGCGTTGGTTGTGCCCCTGCTTGGGTGGCAGCCCCTCCAGGGACCCCCTTGAACCCACCCGTGGGGACACTGGTGTTCCAGGGAGTGCCCCCCACTCCAACCCCACAGGGACCCCGGGCATCCCAGTACAGGCCCCCCAGTACCCCACAGGTAAAATGTCCTGGTCTGGTGCCCCCCCAGTAACCTCACAGGGATCCAGAGGGTCCAGTCTGGGCCTCCCATAACCCTAAAGGGCCCCCAATGTCCCGCTGTGAGCCCCTCACACCCCACAGGGCCCCCAATGTCCCGCTGTGAGCCCCTCACACCCCACACGGCCCCCAATGTCCCGCTGTGAGCCCCTCACACCCCACACGGCCCCCAATGTCCCGCTGTGAGCCCCTCACACCCCA
>JAWWEU010000072.1:956313-988504 GCA_035583155.1 Acropternis orthonyx | reverse complement strand
CGGGGTGATGCCCCAGGGTGGGACGGGGACAGCGGGGTCGGGGTGATGCCCCAGGGTGGGACGGGGACAGCGGGGTCAGGGTGATGCCCCAGGGTGGCGATGGGAGCACGAGGTCTCACCTGTGATGATGACGAGGGCAGCGAGGCAGGAGAAGGAGGGCACATCGACGCTCATGCGGTGCAGGCTCTGGGAGAACTCCAGGATGGCGTCGATCCACTCCCCGAAGCCGCGCACGCACTGCTGCCGGTGCAGCACCACCCCGTTGCAGAAGATGAGCTTCCCTTCCTCGGGCTTGGAGCTGCCAGCACAACACCAGGCGTCACCCCCGGCACATCCAGGGCTCCCCCCGCCCCGCCCTGTGCCGCCCCGGGGCTCACCGGTACGCCAGGCGCAGGATGAAGAGCTCCAGGAAGGCCGACTCCAGCAGCAGGTCCTGGTCCTCCTTGGGCAGCTCGGCAAATCCCTGGATCTTCTCGGCCCACTTGCGGATGACGTCCATGGAGCCGGTGAGCAGGTCATAGAACTGCTGCACGTCCACCGAGTCCTCCTTCTCAAATTGGCACGGCGCTGACTCCTGGAACTGGGATGGGAATGGGATCAGCAGGTGGGATGGGGACGGGATCAGGACCTGGGAGGAGGACGGGTCAGGAACTGGAAAGGGGTCGGAATTCAGCATGGGGATGGATCAGGAACTGAGATGGACGGGTCAGGATCCATCCCCAGCCCTGGCACAGGCCCAGGGTGGCACCAGCCCTACCTTGGAGTAGTCGAGCTTGGTGGCACTGGGGATGGAGTCGATGTGTGCCCGCACCAGGGAGGTGATGAGGCTGACGGGGGACGTGTCCGGCGGCTGTTTGGGCTTGGAGGGGAGACGGCCCCGGCGCCCCTTCAGGCTGTCGGTCCGGACCACTGCGAGGAGGGACGTGCAGAGTAAGTGTGTCTGTCCTCAGCGCAGCCAAGCGGGCTGTGGAGCAGAGACCCCCCCCACCGCTGCTGGGACCCGCCCAGGACCCCCGTACCTTCTTTGACCATGCCGACGGCCAGGCACTTCTGGAAGCGGCAGAACTGGCAGCGGTTCCTGCGCCGCTTGTCCACGGGACAATCCTTGTTGGCCAGGCAGATGTACTTGGCGTTCTTCTGCACCGTGCGCTGCGGGCGGGGAAGGAGAGGCCGAGCTCAGCCCGGGGCGCCGAGCTCCGAACAAAAGCCCTTCTGTCCTGCCCTGCCTCCCGCTCCAGCCCGGCATCCGGCTCCGCGTCCGTGGGGAGGGCTCGGGGCCGCGCTCCCTGCCCTGCCCCTCCCCGGGGTACCCCGCGGCATCCTCCCGCTGCCGCAGGGCACTGTGGGAACATCCCGGCGGCGGGGCGGGGCGGGCTGGGGGGGTCCCCTTACCTTGAAGAAGCCCTTGCAGCCCTCGCAGGTGCGGACTCCGTAGTGCTGGCAGGAGGCGTTGTCCCCGCACACGGCGCAGCGACCCTCGCCCGCCCCGGGGCTGCGCACCTTGGTGGGCGCCAGCGCCGGCCCCTCCAGCAGCGGCGAGGTGGGGGCCAGGGGCAGCCCCGCGAAGCCCCCGGGCGCGCCCTGGGTCGGGGGGAAGGCGTCCGTGTCCAGCAGCCGCGGGTCCACGCGGGGCGAGGGGCCCTGCTGTCCCTTCAGGGTCACGGGAGACCCGCTGGGGCTGGGGGCCGGGGGGCCGAAGGCGAAGAAGGGCGGCTGCGACCCCCCGCCCTTGGCCGGCTCAGCCCAGGGCTGCCCGCCCTCGTAGTTGGGCAGCGGCGAGAACGTCCCGAAGGAGCCCTCCCAGCCCGGGGCCTGCTGGAAGCCCGGCGTGGCGGGCGAGGGCACGGAGCAGGGGCTCCCGTAGCAGTCCGAGCCGCTGGAGGAGAGGGTCTCATCTGGCTGCCCCGCGAAGGCGCTGGGGTAGCAGCCGTACACCTGGAAGTCCTCCAGCTTGAAGGCGGCGGCGGCGCTGGACTGGCCGGTGGCCGGCAGCTGGTAGAGGAAGGCGTCGAACTCGCCGGCGTAGCCTTCCATGAAGGTGCTGAAGCTGGGCAGGGCAGGGGCGGCCGCCAGGTCGGCTCCGGCCACTTCCATGGGGAAGCGGCCGCCCTCGGGGCTGAGCAGCTCGGCCGGGCAGCGCTCGCAGGGGCCGGCGCCCGCGGTGCCGTACTGCGCCTGGATGCAGGGCATCTCTGCGGGGAGAGAGGGGCGTCAGCGGGGACCCCACCATCACCCCCTGTCATCCGGGCAGGGGATGGAGATGGGGCGAGAACCATGGGAGAATCCCCAGGATCGCCCTCGTGCCAGAACCGGGCCCCTGGAGCCGCTGGCTGGCCGGTGGCGGCCACCGCTGTCCCAGGAAAGGTCACAGCACAGCCAATGGGCGCAAAGGACATTCCCCAAAACGCTGGCTTAGCAAAGCCCCCGAAAGGGAAGGAGGGAGGAATGTGGCCAGCAGATTCCCAAGCCCCAGGGCTGGCCAGAAGAAGCCAGAGCTGGGATTGAACCAGATTTCAAGGATCTCACTTCCCTCATAACCGACTTGGGGGCCCTTTGGGAAGACCAGTGCAGGCAGACCCCGAGATGCAGGAGAGGAGCCCACCCTCTGTCCCTGCAGCCCCCGGTGCTGTACATGGATCCGGCACTGTGTGAGACAACCAGAGTCCCGTGTCCAGCTGAAAACCAAGCCAGGAGTGACCTCGATGGCAAGACGATAATGTAATTCATCTCGCAGACCTTTAAAGGTCATGCTGCGCTGGCCCCCGGCCGCAGCCCCGGCACGGCCCCGCTGCCAGAGCTCCCGCCGGCCCCCGGCTTCCCCCGGCCAAATCCGGGCAGCTCTTGCCGGCGCCCAGAAAGCCGATACCCGCCGGGAGCCAGGTTTAAAAATACCCAGCGTGGATCCAGCCCTGGCACCCACGGGGTGGCACCGGCCCCCAGCCCACTCTCAGTGTCCCAGTGGGGTTTGTGCCCGTCCAGCTGGGCTCAGAGGATGAGTTCAGTGGGAACGGTGACCCACCCCCACCTACCTCCTGTCCCCGAACGCAGACGAGGGGACCTGAGGCCACGCTGGGGACATGGCCCCGGGGGACGCTGCCTCTGATGGTGACACTTTCTCTTGCCTGCATGCAAATCCCGACAGATGCAAAGCCTTGACCCTTCCCATACTCCTGGTTACTCAAACACTTCTGCCCTTTCCCACTTGCTGGTGGCGTTCGGGGTCCCGCTCTACCATGGCCTCCCCAGGGACCGGGCACAGATTCCCGCAGCAGCCCCCGCGCTGCCCACGGCTGGGCACTAATTGCAGATTCCTCTTTTGGGAGTGCAGGCAGCTGCCTGTGCCCAGCCCGGAGGCTGCTGCCTTGCACGGGCGGGTGGCAGCCACTGGCACCGAGCCCTGGGCCGCGGGCGGGCGAGAGCAGCCGGTGGCACAGGGGGTGGTTAACTCTGCCCACGTCCCTGCCGGCACCTGCTGCCCGGCCCCGCCGGAGCGGCCGCTGCCAGGCCTGAGTGGGCAGCGGGGGGTTTGCCTGCAGAGGGCTGCCTGCACATCCCTGCCTGCGCTGCCAGGTCCTGGTGCTGCCCACACATCCCTGTCCACGGTGCCATGTCCCTCCTGCCGCCCACACGCTCCTCCTGCCCGGTTCTGTCCACATTGCAGTGTCCCGGGTCCTGCCCACCCGGTACCATGTCCCTGGTGCTGCCCGCACTCTCCTCCTGCCCGATGCTGCTCCGCGGCCGCTCTACTCGGGGATCCCAGGGTGATGTCCGCTATGGGGTAACTCTGCCCCCTGCAGCCCCCAGAGCCGGGGGTCTCCCGGCTGCAGCAGGACCCGTTTGGGGGTGCCCGGATGGAGGATCCAGCCCGATCCCCCATAGCCCAGGAATCGGCTCACAGAGGAGCGCTGTCGGGCTCTTCCCGGGACCCCCCCAGGACCGGGACCCCTCGCTCTGCTGGCCCCCGCCGGCTGCGCGTCCCCCTGGCTCCTCCCGTTGCCGCCGGGACTCCCGATCCAGTTCCTCCCAGTGCCACGCGGGACGCCCGACTCGGCTCCCCCCCCCGGTGCCACCGGATACCCCCGCGGGCCAGCCCCGCACGGCGCACACCGCCCGGTCCCTTACACCGGGATCCCCGACACTCCCCGGTGGCACGGGGAGTTCCTTCCCCAGTGTCCTTCGGACACGAGAGCCCCGGCTCCAATCCGGTGCCACCGGGAAGCGGGATCCGGCTCCCCCCCGGTGTTGCTGGGACACCAGACCCCATGCGTCTTGGAGTACGCCCACCCCCTGAGCCGCCAGTGCCACCAGGATGCCCAACACGGATCCCCACCGGTGCCACCCGGGACGTCCGACCCGGTTTCCCCTGGTGCCACCCGGGACACCCCATCCTCTTCCCCGCGATGACACCCGACCCCGCGCACCCCTCGGTGCCCGCACCTCCCGCCCCCGCCGCCCACGGGACCCCCCGCCCCCGGTGCCGCCCGCCCGGTCCCCGCATCCCGGTGCCGCCCGTACCCGGGTGCCGGGCGCGGCGGCGCTCCGGTCCCCGCTCCTGCCGCCGCCGCTCCGCGGGCTCCGCCGGGCTCCGGCCCCGCCACTACTTTCTCTTAAGCGCTCGGTGACGCGCGGGGCGGTGCGGGGCCGGTGACGCACGGGGGGGGCGGCCCCGGCGGGGGCGCGGCCGTGACGCACGCGGGGTTCCATTGACGCACCCGCGGCCCCGGCTAAAAATACCCCCGCAGCCCCGGCTAAAAATAGCCCGGGCGCCCCTCTCCCCCCCTTAACATCCCCCCCGGGGGCTCCCGGGGCCGCCGGCGGGGGGGAGGGAGGCCCCGGTGTCGGGGCTATCCCCGGTGCCCCCAGCGCCGGTGCCCCTTCGGTGTCCCCGGTGTCTCCTCGCTGCTGGTGCCCCGGGGCTGGCATCCCTCGCTGTTTCCATCCCCGGTGCTCCCCCGGTGCCGCTATTTCCGGTGTCCCCTCGTTGCTGCTACCCCGGTGCCCCCATCCGCGGTGCCCCCATCCGCGGTGCCCCCTCGTTGCGGGTATCCGTGGAGTGCCCATCCCCGGTGCCCCCATCGGTGTCGGTGTCTCCGGTGTCCCTTCGTTGCTGGTACCCCGGTGTCCCCATCCCCCGTGTCCCTTCGGTGCCAGTATCTGCGGTACCCTTATCCCCGGTGCCCCCTCGGTGTCGGTACCCCTGGCGCCCCCATCCCCGGTGCTCCCCGCTGCCGTTCTCCCCGGTGCTCTCCCGTATCCCCGGGCCGCTATGCTCGGTGCCCATCTGAGCCGGTGTCTCCGGTGCTCAGCGGCGCCGGTACCCCCGGTCTCCAGCCGCTCGGTGCCCGGGTAGGGGGTGGGGGGTGACGCGGGGTCCTGCCTCCGCCCGGTCCCCGCGGGGAGCCCCTGGCCGGGGCTATGGAAAGAGCGGCGGCTGCTGGCGGGCGCCGGCGCCGGGAACAGCGCCCGCGGGCTGGAAAGATGAGCTCAGCCCGTGCGGGGCCGGCCCGGGCCCGCGGGAGGGCGAGGGGTGGGCGGAAGGGACCCCGTACCCCCAGTACTCCCCGGTATCACCCCAGTATCCTTCGGTACTACTCCAGTACCTCCCGTGGTACCCTCCGGTACAACGCCTGTAGCGCCCTGACACCCTCCGGTACCACCCCGGTACCACTCCCGTATCATTCGGTACCATCCCAGTACATGCGTGTCGGGCACCGGTCCATCCCCGGGGGTCGAGGCGACACTGGCAGGACCACCGATATCGGGACTCCCCGGCCCCACGAGGAGCGGCGGGTGGGACAGTCCGGTACCGGAGGGACCCGGGGGCCGTACGGGGGTACCGGAGCTGGCGGCTCGGGGCCGGGCGCCGTCGCCGCCTCCTCTCGCTGCCCGTTACCTCGTTCCGGCCCCGGTTCCCGCTGTCGCCCGCCCCCGACGGGTCTCCGTGACATCACACCTGCCCGCTGACGTCACACCTGGTCGCTGACGTCTCGGGGATCCCGCGGCACCAGCGGGGCCGCCCCCGCGGGGATCCCCCGGGCCCGGCGGGACCTCCCGGGATCCCCGAGCCCCGGGAGCAGCACAGCCGGTACCTGGGCTGCAGCCGGTGCCGGCGCGGGGGTATGGCCAGGAGCCCCCCGGGACGGGGTGTGGCCGGGGGTCCCCGAGCTGACGGGGGTCCCAAAGCCACCGGAGCTACGGAGAGTGGTGGCTGCAGCCCCCCGCACCCCTCGCACAGTAGCGACGTTACCGGAGGCAGGAGGGCGACACCGGCAGCCCCCGCACTCGGGATTAACTGTACCCCGGGAGAGGCCGCGGGGACCGGGATGGCTCCGGGGAAGGAAACCCGAGCCCAGCCACCCTGGCAAGGCCGCGGGGGTGCAGGGGGGGACCCCGGCTGGCAGCGGCCTCGGGGTACGAGAGCCGTCCTGACGCCCAGGTGGGGACGCAGGGACACGGTGGCCACCAGCCAGCCCGTTCTGAGCCCCAGGGTGTGGGTCGAGGCCCCTCGCAGGGTGCCCACGGTCGGGCAGCGACCACCGGGTGCCCCCGGCCGGCGCTGGCTCCCTGCCCCCGGCCTATATTTGTCGGTAATGACAGGCTGCTCCGGGGCGTTCCCGGTCCGTACCCCGCAGCCTCAGCCCCCCGGCCCTGCCCGGCTTAGCCGGTGCCACGCGTGACCCTGGTGTCCCACTGCCACCTGCCCATTCCTGGGCACACGCAGCCCCAGGTCGGGGCTATAAAAAGCTCGGCGTGGGGTGGCAGCTGCGACGGGGGGTCCCGTGATGGCCGTGACAGGGACGGGGTGCTCCGACCCTGGCAGCGCGTGGGAGAACGCCGCGAGCCGGGGCTGCCGGAGCCAGACCATAAATGTCCAAGCACGGAGCCGTTCTGGAACAGGGACAAGGCAGGAGAGTGGCGGGGAGCCAGCTGGACCCCCCACACCTCCACTCCATGGCACACACGGCACACACGTGCACCTGCAGCCTTGGGGTTCTCGCCCCCCAAATCTCCAGAAGACCCTCCTGGGGTCTTGGAGGAGGGGTTGAGCCATGGGACACTGCAGGAGCTCAGAGCTGGGGCTCCCCAATCACACCATGACCCAACCAGAGGGGAAACTGAGGCACAGAGGGCCGGGGGCTCTCGGTGCTTCACAGGGAGCTTGGGAATCCTCGTGCAGGGGAATCCTTGTGCGGGGGAATCCCTGTGCACTGACTGGTGCTGCTTCAGCACCCGGAGGGGCTCCGTGTACCCCAGTTCCTCCGGATGCTGCTTCAGTGGGATTGGGGGACACTGAAGCAGGGAGCAGGGGGAGAGGGACCCCAGTGCCCGTCCCGCGTGGGCATCACGTCCCCCGCGGGCGGAAGGGCTCGGGGTGGGACCCGCTTCCCGCTGGCTGCCGGAGGAAACGGGGCAGGAAGGGCCTGGCCGGGGCCCCGCAGCGCCGGGACGTGGCCCACGGCACCGGGGGCAGCAGCAGCGGGCGGGGGCACACGGCGAGTCCTTGGGAGGGAGCCCACGCAGGTCTGAAGTGACATCAGTCTGTCACCCCAAGGCCACCCTGCCCGGAGCCCGCTGGGGAGGGCAAAGGGGGCAGTGCGGGGACTGGGGTGGGGCTGGAGCCTGGTGGGCTCCCCTGCAGGACACAGCACCCCCAGCCAGCCCACTCTGCTTCCCACGGGGCTCTGAGCCCACCCCAGTCACAGCCACACGTCGCTGCAAAACGCCTCTGTATTCGCGAGTGCTGGCTCGGTACAACAGCCCCGGAGGGGCGGGGGGCGGGATCCACACAGCCCCCCACACTTGGGGGACGCAGGGCCCCCCAGTGCCCCCAGCGAGGGGGGCACCGATTCCTGAGAGCAGCCACGGCTTTGCGAGCCGTTTTGGGAGGGTCCTCGCATCTGCCCCTCAGTGTCACTTCTGTCCCTCAGCATCACCTTCTGTCCTTCGGTGTCAGGACCCCACGGACCTGGGGCCAACCCAAACCTCCTTCCCCCAGCGATGGGGGACACAAAGCCCCTTGCAATAAATAAATAAATAGTCCTGGGGGGTGGGGACCCCCGGCTAGAGGTGACTCTCCTCCTCCTCCAGCGCCCGGTTCAGTCCCGGGATGAACTTGAGCAGCCGCCGGCGGAAGCTGCTGTGCCGGCCCTTGCGGGGGGCGGCCGCCCCCTCCCCGGGGTCCCCGGCCCGGGCCCAAAGCCGCCCCGCAGCCCCCACGCCCCCCGCACACTTGAGGCTGGCGCTGCGGGCCAGGGCGGGCCGGGGGCGCGGCGGGGGCGGCGCGGGACCCCCACTGTCCCCATCCTTGTCCTTGTCCCCATCTTTGTCCTTGTCACCGTCCAGCGAGTCGGCGGAGGCGAAGACGCAGGTCTGGTACAGGGAGTCATCGCTGCCGCTGGCGCGGGGGGAGCCCCCCGGCAGCGCCCCCTCCCCCTGCAGGCACCACCGGACGGACTCCAGCGTGTCGTAGATACTGGGATCCTTGGCCACCACACCTGATGGGGGACACGGGGTGGGTCAGGGGGGTCGGAGGGTGCTACAAAGCCCACCCCCAACCCGCAGGCACCTACTCACCCCGCACCAGCCGCTGCTCCTGCACCATCAGCGAGCGATACTCCCCCCACTTCTCATAGAGCGTTTGCTGTGGGAAAGGTGTTGGGGGTGAGGACCCTGCTGGGGGGATCCCCAAACCCCCCTGACCCTCTCAGCACCTCCCTCACCTTCAGGTACTGCAGCCGGGCTTCCAGCTCTGCCCTCCGGATGGACGTCCCATAGAGCGTATCGAGCCTGTGGGGCAGCAGCCGTCAGTGGGGGGGAGCGAGGCCCCCCTGGGCCCCCCCTGCGCCCCCCAGCTCACCGCAGCACGTTGCCTGAGCTCTTGATGATCTCCACGATCTCCCGGTGCCGGACGCCCTCCACGTTCAGCCCGTTCACCCCCGTGATGGTGTCCCCTGCAGTGGGGAGGGGGCGGGCTCAGGGATGCCGGGCCCCCCTCCAGGGCCCCCCTGGCCCCCCCGGGATGTGCTCACCAGCCTTGAGCCCCGCGGCCTCGGCCGG
This sequence comes from Acropternis orthonyx, assembly GCA_035583155.1. Lineage (NCBI taxonomy): Eukaryota > Metazoa > Chordata > Aves > Passeriformes > Rhinocryptidae > Acropternis > Acropternis orthonyx. The sequence continues at coordinate 979,447 of JAWWEU010000072.1, read as the reverse complement.
GCTCCCGCCGTGCACCCGGCACACGAAGGTGAACATCTCCACGCTGTTCTTGTCCTGGTGGTGCAGCCCGTAGGTCTGGAACGGGAGGGGGGCTGGTGAGGGGCATGGGGACCCCCCAGCCCCGGAATCCCCCCTGATCCCCAGGGCCCCCCAGCAGCAGCCACGGGGCAGCACTTGCAAGGTTTAATTGCTGCTGGGTGATGCGGGGCAGCTCCCTGGCCCCGGGGAGGGGGGTCTTGCCCCGATGGCTGCGCCCCAGTGGGGCCCCCCCGGCTGCCCCCGCTGGCACGGCCGGGGGACGTTCGGTAACACGGCGGCTCCGTCACTGCTAAAAATAACCCCTGGCTCAGAGACAACTTAAAAATACCCTCGATGCAAAGCAAGGTGCGGGCTGGAAGGGTGGGGAGCAGGGCATGGCACGGCTGAGCACGGCACAGCTCAGCCCAGCCCAGCCCAGCACCCACCTGGATCTCGAAGCCGAAAGACTCCTCCGCCTTCTTCTCCAGCGTCACCACCCTCCTGGGGCACACAGGGATCAGGGACAAGGCAGAGCTCCTGGCAACCCCCCACCCACCTGCACAGACTTTGGGCTCTTCTCAAAACACTGCTTTGGGGTCCCTAAGGACAAGGACCCCTCTCCCCAGGATGGGACCTCCCCAGCTGGCCTTGGCCAGAGCCCTGAGGCCTGTCCAGCACCAGACAGGGCCCCCACGGGGTTTAGGGATGTCAGGGCCCTCCAGGGAATGTGACCCCATTGCTGTTCTCAGGTTCCCTCATAAAATCTGCCCCCATTTCCAGTCCTCCTGAGGTATCCAGAGTGGAACAGTGTCCCAGGGCAAGCTCCAGTGTGCTGGGACAGGGACCCCAGCCCCACTCCTGTGTCCCCTGTCCCTACCTGTGCTCCTCCGGGGACTGGCTTGGGGACGCCCACTTGAACCCCGTGTCCTGTGGCAGAGAAAGAGCCCTCAGTGGGGGATACCCCAGGGGACATCCCCTGCCACCCCCTCCAGGGACAGCCGAAACAGGGCGTTCCACCAGGGCAGCACCAAAGCCCAGGGGAGCACCGTGCCAAGCTGGCACCGAACCAGCACCCGGGTGCCCCCCCAGCCCCGTGGCCCCCCTGGCTGGCCGGGCATAACAGGGCTTTGATCAGTGCTCAAAGGCACCCTCAGAGCTGCCCCGTGCTCGCCCCACGCTTTGACGTCACCCGCGCCGCACCCACCCCACGCCGCGCTCGGGAGGGGGGCCCGGCACAGAGGGGCCCTGTTGTGGTCACAAAGTCGGGTTTTCTCATGCAAAATTCCACCCCCCCGCTCCGGCGCAGACAATGCCCCTGTTGTGGCGGGTGCGGAGGCGTGGGCGGGCGGAGGGACCGGCCGGGCACGGCAGGACCCTCGCTGCGGGGCAGGAGGTGACAGGGCTGTCCCCAAATGCCCCTCCGTGGCCGCCGGGCTCCGGCAGCCCCAGCGCGGTGCGGGCGGTGCCACCGCGAGCTGCGCCTCGACAGCGGCACGGGGCGTGTCTCGGTGGCACCGGCTCCCTCCGCGCTGTGCCACGTGGGTGCCACCCGCCCCGCAGGTGTCACCAGACGGCGACGGCGCCGTCCCAAACACATCCGCGGGAGTTTCAGGGCGAAACCGCCAGAATCGGGTGCTTTTGCCACAGGGAAAGTCGCCGCCCGGCATCACGTCAGGCCCCGCGTCAGGGCGGCGATGGGAAGGTGACGTGGGACATCCCAGACCCCTTGGGGACGCCTGCGGTGGTGGCCTTGGCCGGTGAGCGGGAGCCAGGCCACCGCGCGTGACCCGGGCTGTGCCAGCGAGGCCACTTCTGCTCCGGATGTCGGCTCGGCTCTCGCTTCCCCACCATGCTCAGGAAGCGCCGCGGGGCCGGGGGGAGCGGCGGGGCGGTGGCGGTCCCAGCGCCACCGCTCAGGGGCTCTTCCAGGGGCGTGGGAGCAGATGGGGACCCGTGCCCCACCAAACCAGGGCTGGGGTACCCTGTGCCCTGTCCCTTCCTGCCCTCCCCACGCAGCAGAGCCCACGGGGGGTCGTGGGGGACAAGCCTGCCCCGGTGACAGGGCCACGTACCCCCGGATGGGGGTCTGGCCCTGCGGCCCGAAAACTGCAAGGCAGGACATGGGGAGAGACCAGGACAGGACGTGAGGCTTGGGGGGTCACTGGGGCACAGGGAAGACACCGGAGAATAACGTGGGGAGGGACCTGGACAGGACGCGGGGCTTGAGGAGGACACCGGGGTGGGGGCACAGGGACAATACCGGGGCAGGACGTGGGGAGGATCCGGGACAGGATGTGACGCCCGGGGGGGACAACACTGGAGCGGGATGGGGACACTGGGAAGATGCTGGGGCAGGACGGGTCCGGGGTGAGGAGATGCCGGGGCAGGACACGAGCCTGGGAGCGGTCACCGGGGCAGGACCGGGACACCGGGACGGGATGGGGACACGGAGCAAAGCTTTGGGGGCTGCCGGGGCAGGACGGGGGGACCTCGGGGCAGGGAAAGAGCCCAGGAGAAGACGCCGGAGCAGCCCCCGCCGGGCCGCGCGGGACGGGGACCCCCATCACCCCTGTTCCCGGTGCCCCCCCGGTTGTGCCCCGGGGTGGCTCCCCCGCTGTCCCCGCCGCCCTACCTTGCGCACACGGGGCAGGGTCCCGCCGGCCGCCGCCAGCGCCCGGTACAGCTCGGCGGGGCCGGGGCTCTCCGGGGCCGCCGCCGCCGCCACCGCATCGTCCTTCGGCCGGAGCCGCCGCCGCCGCCGCCGCAGGGTCATGGCCGGGCCGGGCCGCCCCGAGCGCCGCTATATGGGCCCGTGGGGCGGGGCGCGCCCGCTTCGGGACAAAACACGCCCCTTCGGGGCTCAAACCGCGCCTATTTGTCGCTAAGCGGCGCCTATTTGTCGATAAGCCGAGCCTTGGTGCGGGAAGCCCCGCCTCCTATCCAGCATCGCTCCCGCCCCGCGTCCTGCGTGGGGACCTTGTGGGGGTCCCGGAGGGGTCCAGCGTGGGGTCCTGGGCAGGGATCCCGTGGGGGTGCAGCGTGGGCGCCCAGGGGGAATGTCCTACATGTGGTCCCGCACAGGGATCCAGTGGGAGTCCAGGCTGGGCGCCCAGTGAGAGGGTCCTGCGTGGGCTCCTGCTCAGGGACCCCGTGAGATTCAGCGTGGGGGCCTCGGGGTGCTGCTGTGGGACAGCAGGGAGAAGGGGGAGGTGGTGACCTGGGGGCGCAGGGTGGGACACTGCCGGGGATATCACGGGTGGCACCGTGGGATGCCAAGGAGGGGCCCCAGGGATCACCTGGGGAGAAACCGGTGGGTTTCCGGGCACAGAAGCGATGCCGGGCTCTGCCCCGCCGACCGCTGCCACCTCATCCCCCCCAGGCCACCACCCGCCGCCAAAGCCGCATTTGGGATTTAATGGGAGGCAGGAGCCGGAGCAGGGGCGGCCACAGCCCCGGGCCCGGCTCCCGGCGGGGGCGGCCGGGGGGATTTAAGCCGTTCCTGCGCGATCCGTGCCCGCGCTGAGCCGGGACAAGGAGGAAAGAACAATTCCCGGAGGCAGCCGCGGTGTCTGGTGCGGACACGTCGAGCGGCTCCGGCCGCCCCTCGCTGCGCCGCGCCGGGAAGCAGCGGGAATTTTCCAGCCGGCGCTGAGAGCTTTGCCCAAATGTTTGTTTAAAATTCGCCAAAAAAAATGAAGGTTGTAACAGTCCCGCTGGCGTTCCACCCAAACCTCCCGCCCACAGCCTGGCCTGGGGTTACCAGGAGGCAACTTCTCTCCCGGAGTGGAGCTGCTCCAGGTTGGAAGTGCCGGGGAAAGGGTGGCATTGAGCCCACCACCCATCCTGAAGCACCAACCCACTGGGAGTGAAGAGAGACATCCCATCCTGTTCTCAAGATCTAGTAATGATTTGGCCCCTTGGCTGAAGCCATCCTAGACTGTTTCCCCATCCCATTTCCTACAGGAGCAAAGACAAATTTTGCTTAAAAATTCCCCATGCTCTCATCCTGCTGCTGCCTCCTTTTCCAGGACGGGGCTGGATTTTCCCAGGGACCACAGCAGGAGCTGCAGACAAAGCTGGGAATGAGGAGGCATGAGCCCAGATGGTGACTCCCCCTCCCCACCCTGTCTGAGCCCAGGGGAACCCCAGGCCCCAGCGGATTTTCCCCTTGATCCGCTCACAACAGGCTCGTTTGCAGGAGGCTCCAATTAGGGAGAATTAGTGGGGGCATTTGATGCAGCACCGGTTGCCCTTGGAGCAAACAGGATGTTACAGGGACACGGGGCAGTTTGCTCTGGGATTTGTCCTTCCGGGAAGCTGTGGGTCTGTGCAGAGGCACAGGGATGCTCCAGGGAGATGCCCACCATACCCACCATATCCCCAGGGATGCTCTGGGGGGGTGCCCACTGTACCCGTTCCACCCTCTCCTGCTCCGTACCTGTCCCTGGAGAAGGAGCTCTGAGTTCAGCTGCTCATCCCTGTGTGGGCTGGAAATCCCACCTGCCACCTCCTTGTCACACCTCCACCATGCTGGAGGCACTTCCAGAGAGCTGAGCAGGTACTGGAAGCTGCATCTCCACTAAAAATGGGAATATTCAACACAAAATGTCTTGATCAGGATTCCCAGTGAGATTATTTTACCTGTGGGGGACAAGCCCCCTTCTGGGGGACTGAGATCTGCCCAGTGCTTCCCACTCCTTCCAGTGAACTGAGAGACTCCAACACCTCACATGAATAAAACAAACTTTTAATAATGTACAGCAGAAATCGACAGCCTGGTTTTATATTAAACAAAAGATTTCCTATCTTACACCGTATGTACAATTGCATACTGAAGAGGTAAAGTGGCTAAGTGGCTATTTTCTTACAGTCCTTTGCTAAGAAAATGTACAAAACCAAACAAATCAAAGGGGCAGAGAAGTACCAAGAGTTCTGTCCTGCAGCCGCGTACCGCTGATGGACCCCCTCCCTCCCTCCTCGTCCTGCACCGGGCTCCCCTCGGAACTGCCTGGAGTGCTCCTTTTTCCCAGAGCTGCTGCCAGGTTTGGAGCCAGGCAGCGATTCCTATGTGCTCCCAGTCAGCTTGGCGAGCACTGGCACCCCCGGGCACGGGTTTGCATGAAAGTGCTGTGTAAATGCTACATGGTCAGTGTTCCCGCCGCGGATCCTGCTTGGTTTTCCCCATCTCTCTCCCAACAAGGCTTTTCCTAAGATCCTGCTCACAGGGATGTTGCCCTTCCCTCGTCCCTTCTGCCTTACCTGGTCCGACCCCGCGCGCCGGGCGCTGTTTGGTTTAGCGCTGAGGCAGCTGCATGTGTGGCTACAGTTGGAGGGGGGGAGTCAGTGCAAGTTCCGGAGTCTACGGAGCGTCCTTGGGAATTGGCCTGCACAGTCGCAGGGATGGGAGACCCAACAGAGAGCCCGCAGTACCTACCAGCGGGTGACGGCCCTTCCTGCCCAGCCCGGCCTTGCCCAGCTCCCAGGGCATCCCTGGGGCCTGTCCCAGCAGCTGGAGAGTCCTTGGAAGTGCCCACGCCCCCCTGGGCTTCTAAATGCAGGTTTAAGGGACAGGCGGAACTGGAGACTGGTGGGAACCTCTGGCTGGGATTTGAGGCAGGATAAACTGGGAGGGGACGGGGTGCTGGACCCCGATCCCGCTCCAGGAGCCGGCGCTCCCGCGGCAGCTCCGCGCCGCTCAAAACTCCTCGGGGGATGCAAAACGGCTCCTAACACGATGCAAAAACCACACTCCTCACTTTACACAAGGTCACGGACAGCGGGGAGTCGGGGGACACACAGACAGGGACACAGACAGCAAGAACAGAGGGATTGAAATAAAGATTTAACCCCGGCGGCCGGAGCAGAGATGAAACCTCACCTTAGAGAGCAGGAGCAAGGTCGGAGTAGAAACAGTTCCAGTGTAAATCGAGCTGTGCATTTGGTTTTTTTTTCCTTTTCTTTTTTTTTTTTTTTTTTGCAGTGATTTCTTTACAAACCAACAGGTCAAGAGGTAATAACTAGAGATTGTTTTTCTTCTCTTAGAAAGAATTAACAATATTCAAAAACGTTAAAATCCAGACCCTCCCAGAAAATAATAATAATAATAATAATAATAACAATAATAAAAAAAATAATAATCAAAACCACTCCAGTTAAAAGTTATGGCTTCAGAGTTCTCTACTGCAGACACTGACCTGACCCCCACACCATGACTGCCAAAATCAGCGTGGCAGCCTCAGCCCTCACTTCCATGTTCACTGCAGACAAGTCATCCCACCTCTCCCTCACCTGGATTCAACACTGAATGAAAAGAAAATCCATGCAGGCCCCCCCACCCCACACTTAGACACGGCCACTTCCACATTAGGAGATATTTATACACCTATATTAAAAAGATGGACATTGATTTCCCAACCCACACCCGCTGCCAGATCCTGCCCAGCGCCTTTGGGAGGTGCAGAGCACCCCCAGCACCCGGCATCCCATTGGATCATATCCCCATAATTCTGCCTGGATGGTGGACTTGGGAATTGTGTTCCCAGGAGAACTGTCTCCTGGTTTCCGCGTGGGCCAGGCGCAGCGCCTGCTCCATCTCTGACACATCTCAGCTCCCCCCTACCAAGAATTACAAACCCCAGGGGCTCAAGACAAAAAAAAACAAAACCCTGGATTCCAGGAGTGATTCTCAGTTCCTTATTTGTTTTGTCTTAAAAAAGGGAAAAGGGTGGCAGTGAGGTGACCTGATGGGACGCTCCCGCGGCCGGCGTGGCCGCGGCGCCCACCGGGGAGCCGAGGATCCGCTCTGCAGCAGCCTGTCCAAGCTCCACAACGCTCACAACTCAGCACGGAGAGCACCAGCAACAGCTCACAAACGGGACACTCGAGATTTGCACATGCACAGGAAGCACGGACAGAGATGAGCCACCCACGGGGCAGACACCGCACGGCTACGGAGGAGATGACCAGGCACAGGGACACGCGCACCTCGCGCATGCAGACACCGGCGCCCCGACGGCCGCCCGGGCGCTCGGCTGGACTTTTTCAAGCTTAAGAAAAAAAAGGAGGGGAAACGGTTTCGTGAAGCTGATCAACTGTTCCGGCTCAGCCTCTCGGAAGGGAGCACCATTTGTTTTGCTTTTTCCTGCATTAACGTGCCAGTCCCTGGAAAAATCCTCAGAGTACGGCAAGGAAAACCTTCCCTTTCCCTTCCCACTCCCGGCACCGAGCACCCCGGGTTGGCTCCGACCCTGCCAACGGGTGCCCAGCTGAACTTTACAGGGATTTCCGTTAAAGGAACAAAGAGTTACGATCATGGCTGAGATCCCTCGGGTGAAGTCCCCTCTCAAGTCTCCACGCTCTCAGGAGGTGATCACAAAAGGTTTCGGATTGTTTCATACCCAAGCAGGGAAGAGAGCGGTTCCGTAGGCTCCGTCCCCCCCGCCTCGCAGCCTGCAGGTCCCGCTGTCTGGTTGTAGCAGTAGGTTGGGCTGAAACACGAGGTAGGCCTCCATCACACGTCTACTCTAGCACGGCAGCTCCTGTGCAGTTTCCTCCTGCTGAGGCTCAGAGCCTAAATTTTCACATCTTCCTGGACACTGAGCTGGGAGAGGGTTTTCTTGATGCGGAGGGCGGTGAGCCGAGCGGCTCCGTTGGCGTACCAGCACTCCCGCATCATCTTGCCCATCACGCGCAGTGCCTGGCCAAGAAACAAGGAGGGATATCAGTGCTCTGCTCTCCCCCCGACCCCATGTCAGTCTGCCAGGCTGCTGCTCTGCCTGGGCACTGAGACACCCTCCACACCCCCCAGAATCAGAGCTCAGCTTACAGCACTCACTCTTTACTCACCTCACTGCGGGAGAACCATGGAATGGTTTGGGTTGGAAGGGACCCTAAAGACCACTCAGTTCCAAGCCCTGCCATGGGCAGGGACACCGTCCACTAGCCCAGGTTCCTCCAAGCCCCACCCAACCTGGCCTTGAACACTTCCAGGGATGGAGCAACCACAGCTTCCCTGGGCAACCTGTGCCAGGGCCTGCCCACCCTCACAGGGAACAATTTTTTCCCAATATCCCATCTAACTCTGCAGTGGGAAGCCATTCCCCTTGTCCTGGCACTCCAGGCCCTTGTCAATAGTCTATCCATCTTTACTGCAGGCTCCCTTCAGGTACTGGAAGGCCACAATTAGGTCACCCCAAAGCCTTCTCTTCTCCAAGCTGAACAATCCCAATTCGCTCAGTCTTTCCTCATGGGGGAGGAAGGGAAGGTGAGGATGAAAGCCAACCTTACCTCGTAGCTCTGCCACCAGTTGGGGATGTTCGGCCGTAATTTCTGATCACACACCACCTTCCGCATCTCCTCGATCGAAGGATCGGAGGGTACGAGGTCGTAGTAGGGAAGCTGATACTCCTCGTGGATACCTGGAAGGCAGAGAGGGGGAGATGCAATTCCTGGGAGAAGGGATCACGGTCACAGCGCTCACTGAAGGAGACGGGTTTGGGTTCCATGACTCACTGCTGAGATGCGTCAACACTTCGCATTTATTTAGAACAGAAATGAAGAATCTGGGATTTGGGTTTACAGGAAAAATTCAGGGAAATAAAATGCAGCTGCCCAAACTGGAACAGAGTCAGCGGGCTGGGATCAACACCTCCCAGCACAGAGCCAGGGCCACTGGATCTCAGTGGCAGAGGGACTGCCACACGTGGGACAGTGCTGCAGCTGCATGTGCCAACACATTTATACTGATTTGGGGGAAATCCCCCGCCAACCAGCACCACCACTTCCTTAAAATCCATCCAAAGGAACATCAGACACCAGTGGGAGCATCAACCCCACACTGGCCAGGTTTAGCAGCAGTTGTGGGTCACCTCTGTTCCTCCCTCAGTGGCAACACACAGGGACACGTCCTCCCATAGCCCTGTTCTCCCTCAAACCTCCCCAACACCTGAACAATGGGAAGCCCAAGGCACAGGCACATGAAGGTGTTACCTCCTGCATTGCACCTTCGGGCAATCTCCCAGTAGACCAAACCCAAGGCGTAGATATCGGCACATTTAAAGGAATCAAAATGCTTCATGTTGATGGTCTCATCCAAGACTTCTGGAGCCATGTATCTGGAGACAGAAAGGAACACCATGTTCATTCTGAGAAGGAATTCTCTCTAAGATAGTAACTGATCAGTTTTCCCACACAGCACTTCCCAGCAGACCAAGCTCTGCTCAGCACAGCCTCCATCAGAACAGAACTGGGCCCTGTGGTCTAATACAGTGAAGAAAATAACACAAAAAAACCCAAAAGCAAGCTGGGAAAAGAGGTAAGAACATCCCAAAAACACAGCAGGCTCCCAACAGCAGGTTGGCCAAGCTTGTTGTCAGGTACTACATGAGCTGCCTGGTGCTTGGTTTTTGTGGCTTGCCCACCCTCCTTGGAATGAAGGGACTGACATCCCTTTGGCATCAACCTGGGCACAAAACTGCCCCTGTGAGACACAGGGAAACATTGAACACAGAGAATTCCCCCAGTGCTCAGCCAGCAGCTCAGGCATTTCCAGTCACACTCAATGCCTTCCAATGGATTTTCCTACCGTTTGGTCCCGACCCTTTGATTCGGGGCGATATCAATCGTGTCCGTGACGGAGTCGTGCCGGACGGCCAGGCCGAGGTCCGCAATGGCACACGTGCCGTTCTTCTTCACCAAGATGTTCTTGGACTTCAGGTCTCTGTGAGCAATCCCCGGTTTCCCTAACAGAGCAAAACAAAAAGCAAGAGAGGGTCAAACTGGGGAAATCCATTCGTCAAACTGGCGCGGAGGCAGCGCCGGATTTCAGGGCGTTAAACTCGGTGTTGCAACACATCTTCCTGTTTGGATCCATGAGGAACCGAGCAGGGCTGTGGTGGGAAAAGGCTCCAACTGCGATTCGGAGGCGCCGCTGATGCAGTGGCATCCAGAGGCCTCAAGAGGGATGTAAACTCCACGTCCCAGCACAGGCGCGGCCACAGCGACGTCAGGAGTTTGTGATGGTGCTGCTGCCTGCGCTCACATCCCACCCAGGCAGCGCCAATTTTAGGATGGGATGTGAAATGGTGATATAACTCCCGGGAGCGAGCGCCAGGATAACCCACTTCCCAGCCAAAGCAAAGGCTCTATTTCTGGTCAATAACGACCAGATGAAGCCGGGCTGACGCAGAGGCTCAGCCAAGGCTTTGCAGTGCAGCACATCAGCCCCTCCCTGAGCAATTCTGCTTCATCCTCCCCTCGAGAATTCCCGACGCCTTTCCCAGCTCGGCTCTCACCCTGGGTGCCCACGATCTCCATGTGCAGGTGGGCCAGCCCGCTGGCAGCAGACAGGGCGAGCTTGATCATGCCCTCGATGGTCACTGTGTACCGGTTCAGGTAGTCAAAGAGAGACCCGTGCTCGTGGTAGTCAGAGACGAGCCACAGCTGAGTCCACGTCCCGTTATCTGCAGAAGGAAAGAGACGGAGCTCAGGCAGATCCAACGCAGGGACAGCACACGCCACGGAGCATTCCCCACCCTTCTGGGACAGAGCAGAGCTGCTGGATAAGGCTGTGCTCAACAGCCAGCCCGGGGCAAGTAAGTTATCGGAAATGGCTCCTATGAGAAAGAGAGCGGCCAGAAGAACCAGGGCAGTGACTGTCCCCCTGTGCTGTGTGGTGGTGGGACCATACCTCAAATCTTGGGGTCAGCTTTGGGCCCCTTACTCCCAAGAGAGACACTGAGGGGCTGGAGTGTGTCCAGGGATGGGAATGGAGCTGGGGAAGGGCACAAGGAGACTCAGGGGGGACCTTCTCGCTCTCCACAACTCCCTGACAGGAAGGGGGAGCCAGGTGGGGGTGTCAGGCTCTGCTCCCAGGGAACAAGGGGACAGGCAACTAGGAAATGGCCTCAAGCTGTGCCGAGGACATTTAGACTGGATATTAGAGAACATTTCTTCATGGTAAGGGTGATCAGGCAGTGGAATAGGCTGCATGCGGGTGAAGTCTGTGCTCTCAGGCCCGAGGCACCTCTTACCTTTGTTATCCGCAGCGATAAATCCCAGGATGTTCTCGTGCCGCAGCATTACGGTTTGATAGATCTCTGCTTCCCTGAACCAGGAACGCTCCTCACGTGAAGAGAAGATCTTCACAGCCACGTCACCTCCACGCCACCTGCCCCGCCACACCTCCCCAAAGCGGCCTTTGCCAATGATCTCCTGAAGGACAATCGTCCGAGCCACGGTCCGCTGGACAAACAGTGGCAAACCTGGGGACCAGGAAAAGGAGGGATGAATCCCTGTGGCGGCAAAAGAATCTCCTGAAACCCCAGAGGCTGAAGAACATCCTCAAAGTCAGCAGGCTCTGTGTTTGATAACAACCAGCAGCCTGAGCAAGACCCAAACCAGGGAACGGTGGTGGCTCCTGCGTGGGATGTGCCACTGCTCAGGAAGCATCTGCATTTTGCTTTGAAGCAGTGGAGCAGTCAGGGAACTCCTGCTCCACGGCACATCAAAGGAATTTCAGCTCAATATGCAAAGAATGGAACTCATTTAAGTCAGACTCTGCTAAAACGCAGAAACCCCCCTGAATTTCTCTTAAGAAAGGAGTCCCAACATCACTGCCACGGCTTACAGAAAGCACGGAGCTCACCTGCCCACAGTGTGAGTGGAAGACGTTTTATACAGAGCAGCAGATGTGCTGCTGGAGGTTTATTCCCTGGTCAAATATCAGGTATGTCAGAATATCATTCTCTGCCTCTGTGGGTTTTCCTACAGTTTCTGTCTGCCGCAAAATTCCTTTTCTCCCTTAACCCAACTGCTTTCCTAGTTCAAAGCCACAACCAAACAATGACTTCCCATCTATTTTGGGGATTCCTTTAAGTGCTACAGAAGTGAACACTGCACATCACCCACCTGGGAAGACCCAAGGATTCTCTGGGATGAAATGGGCTGTGTAAATGCACTACTTGCACACTGTAGAATGTTCACCTGCTTGGATCTTTCCCATTGTCCTGCCCACTTTGATGCAGGTGACATGCTGCATCCTCCTTTGAAAGCCAACAATGCACAGGTTAGCAGTTAAGTGCTGTTTCCAACCCAAATCCAGTTCCAAAGCTAAACTGGGAATAGCTGCAGCCGTTTGAGGCATCCTCTTGCAGTTAATGAGCTGAACTATTGCTCTTACCTGAATTCTGACACAGGGTCACCACACGATTGAATTTTAACCATCCCTCCAGGTTACTCATGACAAACACCCTAAACAGACTGAGACCCATCCAACAGGCTCTGAGGCAGAGGCCTCACCCCCATGCAAAGCTGTGGCAACCACAAGCCCAAAGAGACAACTCCAGCTCCTCACTGGACACTTCCCGTCTTCTCGCAATACCTGAGCCTGAGCCGGAGGTGGAGAGATCGTAGACCAGATCTTGCAAGGTCTTGTCCTTGGAAAGACACATTTCACAAGAGGGGTCCTCCATGTCCAGCCGCTGGCGGTTGTGGTAGACTCGCTGGTGGTGATGAAACACAAAGACCACGATGATCATGACCACAAACACGAGGAACACGGGCCCGGCGATCACCGCCACCAGCTCCACAGGACCCCAGCTCGACGGGGGCTCGTTGTCCTTCAGGTGTCCTTGTGAGGAAAGGGAGGAAAAAACCAGACACTTTGAGAAAATTATCACTCCTTTGAGGGCTTTCTTCTTGTGTTTCAATTATTCTCTCAGAGCCTGGACAATTTTAGCTCACTGTTCTGGGATGGCAGAGGACACATCAAATAATAGCATTAACATGGGGCTGATCAAGTCACCAGGCAGGCAAAAAGCAGCTGGAACCCCCAAAAGAAAATGGATCTGCAATTGTGGAATCAGGGATTATTGGCATTCAGTGTTTTAGAGGATGGGAGCCCGTTCTGGGCTGAATCTTCCAGAACAGTCTGCAGTTCACCTCCCACTTGAACTCAACTAGTCAGTCAGGGCTCACTGCCCCCTCTCTTCCCTTTGCCCTGCAACAACCAGTGAGCTTGTACCTGAAGACAACAATTAAATGTTTGTCATTTTGGACCCAGATGAGACCTCCCCATTGCTCCCGAGGAAAGTAACACTGCAGTCTTCACAGCACCCACCAGAACCAGCCCAAAATGGAGAGCGGGAGGAATGAGGATGCAGCACATGCCCTCTCTGTCCCAGGCATGAGAAGCAGACATTTCCCACACCCTCGCTCAGAGGCAGGGCTGTTTCCCCCTTGTGTATTCCAGACCCAGGCACCCTCCACCCCACACACTTTGCTCTGAAGCTGCTGCAACGTTCCCATACTTGTGCTCAGCACTGGAAAGATCTGGAGTCCGGGAAGGGAAGCAACTCCAGCTGATAAAGGCAGGTCCAGCTCAGTGCCAAAGGGAGCCAGGCTGTGCCCGGGGAACATGCACATTCCCATTTTAATTTGAAGTAGTTTGTTATTTCCACTTTACAGATGAGGGAAATAAATCAAGTGCTCAAGTTCACGCAGCAACTGAAGGGAACAAGCGAAAACAGGGCTGAGAACTCCGAATTCCCAATCCCAAACAGACAGCTCCTCTCTTCCCCACTTCAAACACATGATTTATCCCGCTCTCTACTCACCGCTGGGAACCATTAAATCAATTTTGTTGCAAAAATCGGAGTAGCAGCAGTGAGTATTACGCAGATCCTCTGAACTCAGACAATAGAAGGGCTTCCCAGCGGGAATCAATTTTGCCTCGGGAATGCAGGTCCGAAGGTGGTGTTTTTCCCCGTGCAGGTTGAAGACCGAGACCATGCAGGCGCCGTCTGTCTCACACGTGGAGTTGGCTTGTTTGCAGTCAGAGCACAGACATGTCAAAGCTGAAACCAAAACAAGATCAGGTCTTTAAAACCCACAGAGAGCAAAAGCTCAAATGAGAGGAAACCTTTAAACTTTCCATTTCAGAGGGGCTGTTCCCAGCCTCTGGAAGAACTGGCTTTAAGAACAGCACAAGTCATTCTCAGTATTTCTGACCTGCAAGAACCCAGTTTCAGCACAAAACCCAGTGTGGAGGCAGAGGAGCCTTTCCAGGAGGTGCTTGTCCAGGCAGCCCTTTGCCTGTCCCTGTTGCAACCACCACCAGCCATGACCCAAGTCATCCCTGCAAACAGGGCGAGATCCGACCGAGATCCACTCCCAGTCCAACCTCGGGTCAGACTCGAACCAAACCCAACAATTACTCAAACTGACGGACGTGATTCCGCCCGGACTGGCTGTGCAGGCTCCGGGAGGAGCTGCCTGATCCAGGCTGGCGAGGGACGACCACCCCGGCTCCTGGAGACAAGGAGCAGCTGGCAGACGCCAAACCAAACCCAGTCCCAACCGACTGCACGAGCCAAGCGTGCTACACCCAGCTAGATCAGCCACTTATTTAGCAACTGCTTTCCTGATCCGAGACACTACCTTGGGTCAAATAAATTCCTGGCTTTTTGCCTGCTCTCCATGATTGTTGATTATTGGGGTAAAGAGCGAAGGAGAAACTCCGAGGCAGATTCCCACATTTTTCTGCCTCCCAGCTGTCATTGTGCTTTTCTCAAGCTGCCTGAAAAACTGTAAGCAAATCCCCAGGCCTAGACATCCTTGGGAACAAAGAGGAATCCAACAATGTCAAGAAGAAGGGTGGGGCTTGTTTAGCAGCAGCACGCCGGGTTTTCTCCAGCTTTCATCAGCTCTCCCAGCCTCCCCGGAGGGAATCCAAAACATGTCCTTACCCGCTGCAGAAATGGGCTTTTGGGTAGGGAGGGTTTGAAGAAGGGTTTTAAAAGATACAAGTGCCACAGTTGGCTCTCCCCAGGCTGATTTAACCTTCTCAGGGTAAAGTCACACAACAGAGCCATCCTCAGTGCCAGTGTGTGGGGACACATTACCTTGAGCTTAACGAAAAACAAGCTGGTCCTGATTTACTCAGGGATCCTTTAGGAGGAAGACACCCATTAGCCCTTATCCCAGAGTCCTGGGTAAATCAATCAGGCTAATTGCATTACTATTCACTTAATTCTCTCTGGACGCTGCTCCTCTTTTCCAGCTGTTGTTGTGAACTGTTTCAGACGAGCTAAATATGGGTGCTGGTGAGTTTGGAACCAGCAGATTCAGAATTGCAGTGAAAAGCCTCTGACCAGTGACAGGATCTGAGGGAATGGCTGGAGCCGTGTCAGGAGAGGTTTAGGTTGGATATCAGGGAGAGGTTCTTCCCCCAGAGGGTGTTTGGGCACTGACCAGGCTCCCCAGGGCAGTGGGCACGGCCCCAGGGCTGCCAGAGCTCCAGGAGCCCCTTTGGACAGTGGGACAGGGACAGGGTGGGATTGTTGGGGTGTCTGTGCAGGGCCAGGAGTTGGACTGGATGATCCTTGGGGGGCCCTTCCAACTCCAGAGATTCCATGATTCTATAAGTCTATGATTACAATCCAGAAGGGCTGTTGAGCGAGACACCTTTAAAAAGCATCGCGAGCAAATGTCACTTATTGCCATGTGCTCAGCACAGGCCAAGGAAAAGGGACATGGCACAGGAAAAGGACAGGGAAAACCTTCAGACTGATCCATGGTGAGAAGGAAGGAGAGCATCCATGGATTCAGCAGATTCTACAAGAAAACATAATAATGAAAGGAAAAAACCCTCCACTAATGTTCCCCTCAAACAGCTCCGAGATCAGTGTTTGCCTGTGGTCAGCAGAGCACAGAAAAGACAATTCTGAAAAATACAAACACTTGCAGGAATAAATGTTGGTGATAAAGGAGATTTTATGAAAACCTGAGATGGCAAAGAGCAGCCAGGGCACATTCCTGCCTTCATGTCTCCTTAAAAGGAAATGGTGTTTTAAAGCATCTCCCTTATTACTTATCAAAAACTTGAGGTACACATTAAAAACATTTAACCCACACACATTTCACCATGTAGGTTCTTTTCAGTTTGATTTAGTTATAACAAAACTGAACTTTGTTCCTGTTAGACTCATTTATGAGGTCTCGATCCCAAGCTTGAGGCTGTGGCAGTTTTGCTTCCAGAAGCTCTGAAGTAAACAAAGCACTTCAATTCCCTAATAAAACTGGTTTTGTAAACTTCTGAGTGCAGTATCTGGCCTGAAACTGAGCATCCCTTTGAGAGGGAAAGCAGAGGAGCTGGTTGTGTCTGCTCAGTTTCATTTCTAGGATTAAAAAATAAAAAAAGTCAGTTTACCTGCAAGGTACGATACCGGAGCCCCAGCGCAGACAGAGTGAGATCCTTATCTGTTCTGTGCAGAGAGCCAAAATTTCCTGCTAAGGAGGGGGATGCCCCACGGCCTCCTCTCACCCTGTTCCCCCTCTGAGACAACTCCTCTTTTTTAATTTCAATTCTTCTGTTTGCACCTCAAAAATCCCTACGGTGGGAGAAGCAGCAGGAACAAAGAGAATGGAGCCCTCAGCACACATTTTTGCTTCTCTGCCCTTCTCATCAGCGACCCTCAAGGGGCTTTCCAGAGATTCCTGGCCAGAACTTCCAGGCTGCAGGCAGGAACTCTCCCATTTTCTGTGTGTGCCAGGGAGGAAAGGCCTGTCTGCACCGGGGCTCGCCGGGAAGCTCCCGGCAAAGAGGAGAATTGCAGGGCAACCCGTGCAGGTCCAGCGACTCCAGTCTGATTAACCAGAAGGAAAAATTCTTCTCCCCTCAGTAGCACCACAATCCAGGAAAAAGCAAGGGTTGTTTCCCCTTGGGTGGGGGTCAGGAGATGGACAGGGAAGCAGAGCCCCCCACCAGGTATCTCTTGGGTGCTCTGGGAGCAGCCAGGGCGAAAGCAGAAGGAGACAGGAGTGGATAAAAGGATTTTTCATGTCAACAGCATTCTTTTTTTCTTTTGGAAGAAAGGCTCCTATTGAGCAAAACATATAATCTACTTAATAAAAGAAACTGCCTGGGCTGAAAGAAATAGATGGGGTGAAGGAAAACAAAGAGCAGTTCCCAGAGCTGGGGCTGCACATTTCCCCCTCCAGAGACCCCGGGGACGAACCAGCGTGGAAGGCGCAAGGGGAGCTGGAGCAGAGCCCGCTCAATGTGCTCCCCACACTGACATCCTGCTCCCAGCCCAGCCCAGCCCTTCACAGACACTGTTTGAACAAGCCCAAGGTCGAGCTGCAGGTCCTGGGGACGAGGCTTTGTTCTCCTGGAGAGATGGAGCACGTTGGTGTTTACGTGGAGCAAAGCTCCTGCGGTTCGATCCGAGCACAGTCAGCCCGGTGCGGGGCCTCTCCACTTCCCAAAAACCAGAGAGGGCAGGCAGGCAGCACAACAAACTCTCCTCCACCCTTGACTATCCCAGCCCAGGGTTCAACTCCTGCAAACCCAAGGGCTGCTTCTGCTGCCCATGACGTTCCTGGGTTCCAGAGCCAGCCCTGACAGGATCCCGGGGCACGGAGGTGTCCGTGTCCCTCTGCATCAACCACAGCAGCGAGGAAAACAAGAGCAGCTCCTCTCCCCCCAAATCCCCCCATTAAAGGCAACCTGTATTCCCAAAATGGATCCAAACAAACAGGTGGGGGGCCGTGGATTCAAGCTCTACACTCCGGGGAGACTCAAATACTGAGCTCTGACAGGCAAAGAACATTTCTCCTCCTTTCCCAGCAACTCTCCGAGCTCATTTTGCACATATTTATTCTCACACAGGGTTTCATGTGTCAAGATGTCTCTGCAGTGAGACAGGGGAAAGTTTCACAGCAAAATCTCCTGAAATGGTGTTAACCACCTTTTGGAATATATTTTCCAGCGTCTCCCAAAGCACACAAAGCAAGATGCCATTTTCTCAGGGCTGAACTCTACCTGATCAAGATGTATGAAGATAATTAACCTGAAAAAGATTATTGGTAAAATTGCCAATAACCACCCACGTATTTACCAGATAAACAGATTTTTTTTGCAGAGATTGTAGCTGCTGTTCTTTTTCAACAGTTTGAGTCGAGGCTGGAAGAATGATTCCCCTGACTTTGAGCCTTTCCAAGGCTCTGGAAGAGGAGCTGCAAATTATTGTGTCTCTGTGCAGCACCAAACTTAATGAGCCCCACTCTGGGAGTGCTGGTTTCATGCTGCAGCAGCACAATGTTAGCAAGAGAAATGGGAAACAATTGGCTTTGTTGCTCTGCTGCTTCTTCAGATGCTCTAATGAAGAGGGACGTGTGTAAACACGCTTGAAAAACAGAAATATCTGTCAGTGTTTGGCTCTATGCTGTGCTGAAATAAAGAATAACCTTTATCACAGAGGGTTAGGAATAAAATCCATTCCCTTGTGGCGAGGGAGCAGAGGTATGTCCAGGAGTCCCTTTGTGCTCCTTGTTCAACTGTACCACCCCAGGAACAGCACTCCAAGGAAACAGCCAGCTGCCTTTCCAAAAATCTGGGGTGAGGGCAGGCTGAGCCACCTGATAAAGGCTTTTAAGACAAAGATTTACTTTCGATTATATTATCACGGAATCCTGGAATGGTTTGGGTGGGAAGGGACCTTAAAGCCCATCCACAGGCAGTGACACCATCCACTAGCCCAGGTTGCTCCATGCTCTGTCCAACCTGACCTTGAACACTTTCAGGGATGGGGCAGCCACAGCTTTTCTGAGCAACCTGTGCCAGGGCCTGCCCACACTCACAGCAAGAATTTCTTCCTCATATCCCATCTAACCCTGCCCTCTGGCAGTCTGAAGCCATTCCCTTGTCCTGGCACTCCAGGCCCTTGTCAATAGTCTCTCTCCATCTTCCCTGCAGGTTCCCTTCAGGTACTGAGAGGCCACAATCGGGTCATCCCAAAGCCTTCCCTTCTCCAGGCTGGACCATACCAGTTCTCCAGCCTTTCCTCACAGCAGAGCTGCTCCATCCCTGTGATCATCTTGGTGGCCCTTCATATCCATAATCACCTCAGTTCTTCTGCTGCCTGGTGTCCACAACTGGGATCCCCACATCCCTTGCTGGGATATATCCGAGTCCAAAGTGCCCCCTCCAAGCCCCAAATCCAGCTCACCTTCACCCATCACCTCCAAAATCACTGCAAGGCCAATTCTGGATGCTCCCACTGCCTGTTTCCTTACAAAGGAGCTAGAAAAGCAAGCCCAGATCTGCTCTTCCATAGATACAGCACCACCACCTCAAGTACCTTCCCTACATTTTGCTGTCCCTTCAACTTCTCCTGCTATTTTGGATCAAAACATCTCTTTTGCTTCTTGCCGGTGCTTATGAAATCTACTGACCTGCTGCTGCGAAACGAAACGGAGTTAAAATTAGCTGCAAAAAAAAAACCACTTTCATGCAAGTCATCCAGAAACTAAACATTATCCTGGGATATTTCAAGCTGGAAATAAGAGTCTCAACTTCTTTGAGCTGGCTGCAGTCCCCTGGCACAGGTTGGACCTGACGTGAAAGCAGCATGGCTGAGTAGAAAACACATGAAATGGAAAAAAAAAATAAGAAAAGGCAGGAAGAATGTGCCTTTAAAGTGCAGAACTTTCCCTGCATCTACTCAAGGAACACAAAGGAGCTTCCAGGTGAATTGTAAATAAGGAATTGACAGGAGTCTCATCATTAAGAGGTTAATTAGAAGAAACCTTGATGTTTCTGCTGCTGCTCTTCCACCCAGAACCCGGACACACGGCTCTGAATTCCCACTCCTGGCTCTGGTCTGACATCCATTTTGTGTTCAAACTTGAGAGGAAACCAGTTGAGGAGCCACCAGACCACACCAGTGCTGTGGGAGAACATCCTGCACACCTGATGCCCAGGTCATTATCGCAGTTCCAAGACTTCAAACCCATCCTGGCTTTTCTCAGGCAACTGGCTTTTCCAGAGTATAAATAAATTGTTTAATGTGTGGTCTATATTCCCACATCCAGCAATCCACAGGTACTTCCAAGATGCCCACAGAAGGCAACAAGAATTTACCAAGGGGATTTAAAGTACAGGTGAAGGCTGTTTTTCTGCTGAAAATAAATAAATGTGTGTCCACAAGCAAAGCACAGGGAGGCCAAGAGTCAGGGGCTTAAATCAGGAGGACAAAAGAGCTCCCACCTGGCATTTCATCCCTGTAAAACCCTCATGGAGGAGCAGTTCCTGCCCAGTCTGCTCAGGGCAGACACGTTCCCACTGGTCACCACCCAGTGAACTTTGCTTGCTGAGAGAACTGACGTTTGACTTCACTCCTTTCGCAACAGCCATTTCCGGAGCATCCACTCCTGGCAGCGCCCAGCGTATCCAGGGGAAAAAAATCCAACCCAAGCTGTCTGGCCAAGGAGCTGGAGGAGTTCAAGAATGCTTGTTGGACACTGTTTTTAATTTCCAGTTAGAGAAAGGCTTTCTTGGAAAGTTGTAGGATATAACTTACGGACTGCGGGGTTTGCCTGATTTAACCGGGTAAATATTTGAAGCAGGTGTTAATAATAAAATCTGCTGCCCCAAATTGTTCCCCATGGTGGGTGTTTTTGCTTTATTTCAAGCAGAGTCGACCTATAACACCCCATAACCGTCACTGCAGAGGCACCTTTCTTGATTATTTTCCCTTTTTTTTTTTAAAGGAAGGGGCTGGAGGGGTGTTTTCTGCTCTGTTTACTGACACACAGAGGTTCAGGCTCCCCAGCACTGCAGAAATTTGGATGTTTTTCCAGCCTTCCCTGAAATAAGCAGCTGTTAAATCTCTGGTATAAAGCACAATAGTGAGGGCAGCCCCGGCACGCCGAGTGTGCATCATGGCTGCTCCAGCAGCAAACAATTCCCAGGGTGATTCCCTGTTCCCTGCCATCCTGCACCTCATTCCATGAGCACAACTCCCTCAAATCCAGGCTGAGCTCACACCTTGTACTGAATAAAACCATTCAGCACACACTGAGCGGAAACAATAGTCACTCACAGAGCCCAAAATCAAAGGCATCGGGAGACGCCGAGTTTCCACGGAATTCACACAGTCAAGTGGCCCTTTCCTGTTTATTACGACTTTTTTTTTTCAATAAGCACCATCTTTCACCTAAGTGAGAGCCTGAAAGCAGCCATAAGTCTCATCTGATCCTGCTCTGCCATTTATCACAGAGGGACTGAAACACCTTCCTCAGGCTGGGTTTTACCTGAGGTTACACCAAAGCACAGCCATTCTCCCCCCCTAAAACACACTTCTGTTCCCAAATTCCCAGGACTCACAGCTAAACCCTCACCTGCTGCCCAGGTGAGGTTTAAAGCCATTTTCTGTGGCTCTAACAAGTCCAGATCTGCACACACACAGTTATTACCCTCTGACGGTTGGCTGGGAATGCAGAACCCGAACGGCGAGAGGTTGGGGAGGAGAAAAATATCCCAGCATGGAGCCTGTCGGAACAGGTTCCCCAGTTACACAACGGCGATCGCCCCGATAGCCATGGAGCCGGACTGTGCCGGGAACCCTCGGACAGGGAGCCCGCGGCCACCAGCCCGCCCTCTGTCACCCTGAGGGATCCTCAGAGATCCTTCAGGCCCTTCCTCTGGGGAAAAGGGCCAAGCTCTTCCCAAACCTGTAGCTGAGACCACCCCACTCCTCCCAAAGCTGGAGCTGAGACCTCTCACTTCTCCCAAACCCGGAGCCAAGATCTCTTACTCTTTCAAAACCTGGAGCAGAAACCCCTCGCTTCTCCCAAACCTGGAGCAGACTCCCCACTACTCCCAAGCCTGGAGCTGAGACCCCTCACTCTTCCCAAATCCAGAGCCAAGACCCCTCGCACTTCCCATGGGAGTGGCAGGACCCCGCCAGGTAAAGGAAACGGATCAACACAGAACAAACAACCAACACAAAGAGTTTTCCCTCCTTCGCCTCCCTCCAAACAAATATTTACAGTTGTTCCAATCCAGAGGCTCAGGGTTTGGAAAGGCTTCCTTAAAACCCCAAGCCGCAGGTTCCGAGGGGGTGGAAGTTATGGACACACCGTGATCTCCAGGGCAGGAGGGGCTGCCAAAGCCCCCCAGGATGGACCACGGGAAAGTGGCAACGAACTCCAGAGGCTCCACAACAACACGGTGGCACTTCCCACCTCGGGCTCATCTGCTCCTCGGTGCAGAGCCCACAACACCTCTGGGACCCTCCCCAGAAGCCACCCCAGTTCATTCTTACTCCGGGAGAAGCCCATAAATGCCCGTTTCCTTCGTTAGCCCCTGAAGCCAGGCTGGAGGCTCTCAGACCCCTTCCCAAAGGTGAGTGTGGGACTCAGCAGAGCATCCCCCGGCACTGCAGGACCCCCCCAGCACTGGGAGCCGACCCCCAGCCCCAGTTGCTGCTGCTGCCCCCCCCCACATATCCCCATCCCCTCTGCGGGGGAGAGGGACCCCCCAAACCAGCTGCAGGGTCCTTCTCACACCACACACCCCTGTGAGCCCCCTGGGCACCCCCAGCCAGGCTCGACCCCCCCAAAACCCTCACACGACGACCTTGATGCCTCCAGAGCACCCCCCCCAACCTCCCAAGGCCACCTACCCGCTGGATCCCCCTCCTCAAATCCTTCTCCCCAACCTGAAACACCCACTCCTGTGTCCCCCCCGGCCCCGAATCCCTCCGTGTTCTCCTCACAGCCTCGGGGGCATCTCCAGCCCCCCCCAACCCTCTCGCCCCCCCCCACCTTCCAGGATCCCCCCCCACTTCATGGATTCCCCCTTCCCCAGTTCCTTCTCCCCACCCTGAAACACCCACCGGTGCCCCCCCTCCGCAAAGCCCTCAGGGCCTCCTCACGATCTCGGGGGCACCTCCTTCCCCCTCGTACCACCCCCAAATCCTCATAAGATCAACCCCCCGGCCTCACCCCCCCCTCTCCCCTGCCCCACAGCCCCCACCCAGCCCCAGGCCCGGGCAGGCCCCGGCCCCCCCGCTCCCCTCAGCCCCCCGCATCGCCTCAGCCGCGCTCCCCCCATCGCCCCTCGCTCCCCCTCACGATGCCCTCCCCGGTTCCCCTCACGGCGGGGGCGGGGGCGCCGCCATGTTGTGCCCGGTGCGGGCCGAGCCCGCCGCCGCCGCCGCCGCCGCCGCCGCCGCCGCCGCTCACTCACCGCGGGCCCCGCCGAGCGGCCCGGCCAGGAGCAGGAGCAGGGCGAGCAGGGGCTTGGCGGGGGGCGGCGGGGGGAGCCGGCGGG
>JAWWEU010000072.1:917786-952624 GCA_035583155.1 Acropternis orthonyx | reverse complement strand
TACATGTGTGTTATATGCGCGTGATGTGTGTGAGATGTGTGCGGCATATGTGCCAGGTGTGTGTTATAGGTGTGTGACGTGTGTTACATGTGTGTTATATGCGCGTGATGTGTGTGAGATGTGTGCGGCATATGTGCCAGGTGTGTGTTATAGGTGTGTGACGTGTGTTACATGTGTGTTATATGCGCGTGATGTGTGTGAGATGTGTGCGGCATATGTGCCAGGTGTGTGTTATAGGTGTGTGATGTGGGTTACATGTGTGTTATATGCGCGTGATGTGTGTGAGATGTGTGTGGCATATGTGCCAGGTGTGTGTTATAGGTGTGTGATGTGTGTTACACGTGTGTTATATGCGCGTGATGTGTGTGAGATGTGTGACACCTGTGTGAGATGTGCGCTGCATGTGTGGGACTTGTGTAGGACATGTGTGTGACGTACGTGACATATGTGTGTGACGTGTGAGTTTCATGAGATGTGTGACATGTGTGATGTGTGATGTATGTGGGACACATGTGTGATATGTGTGTGACGTGTGTTATATGTGTATTACATGTGTGAGATATGTGTGATACGTGTGTGACGTGTGTGATGTGTGTGATATGTGTGTGACATATGCCTGTGACACGTGCGCGGCACGTGTGTGAAATGCATGTGATATATGTGTGAGATGTGTGTGAGATGTGTGGGATGTGTGTGATATGAGTATGAGGTAAGGAACCCCAAACCCCAGGTAAGGCACCCTGAACCCTGGGCAGGGCACCCCAAATCCTGGGCAGGGCACCTCTGACCCAAGCAGGGCACCCCAACCAATGCCCGGCCCCACATACCCTCCTCCCCCACCCACAACCAGCAGCTGCCCATTGCTGCCCAGTTCCTCCCAGTCCTTAACTGGGCGCAGACCAAGATCGTGCCAAGGTGGGCACTGTGATGTCCCAGAAACATTCCAGGGCCAGCCCCCCCCCCCGGAACGGCCACGGTCTCCGGTACCAGGGCCTGGCACGGGAGGTTCGGCAGCTCTTAGGCGATAAAATAGCTTTACACTTTATTAAATATATTAAATCTTAATAATTAAATAGTTATGGAGCAAAGCTGGCTCTGCTGAACATCCCGTCCTGGTCGAGCCTGAACAGCCTCGAGCCATGGGTGGATTTTGGGATGGCGGCGCGGGATGGAGCTGGAACACCTCGGAAAACACCAAAAATGTTGGCAAAGACCCAAAAGGGCACATCTTTGGGCAGGGCGCGCCGGCTGCTCGGCAGGGCAGGATCAGGCCAGGACGGGACCCCCATCTCAGCGGGTCCCTGTGGCACATGGGATGCTCGGGCCGTGCTCAACGCCGGCACCTCCTCATCCTGGAGAGCCCCACGATGTGCCAGGGCGTGTGCCAGGGGGATGCTGCCCTCGGACCATCCTTTCCCGGCGAAATCCTTCCCTCCTTCGGCGAGAGGCGCACCGGGCACCACAGCCCTGCCGGGGAATTCCTGCCCGCGGCGTTCCCGCTGCCAGCGCCGGGCGGGCAGGTCTGGGCAGCTCCGGGGCCGGAACGCCAGGACGGTGCCAGCGCTGGGTGGGTGCCCCACGGGCTCAGGGTGCGGCAGGGGATGGTTCTGCCTTCGGTGCCCCTCACCGTGGTGTCCAGCCGGGGGGGTCGGGGTGGGCCACCCGCTGCCATCCCTGCCGGGCAGACGAGACACGCCGGCGTCGGATCCGGGGAGGGGTATTTTTATAACTGACTGGAAGATTCTTCCTATGTTGGTTTTTTTTTTCCCCTTCCTATTTTTTCCTCTCCTTGCGAATCCAAACGGCTCCAAGAAGGGGTGGGAGAGGCAGGGACTGCGAGCGAAACCCTACTGTGACCGGAGCCATCCCAACACCAGCCTTGCCGCCATCCCCGGTGCAGCCTGTGAGCGGCTCCAACCTGTTCCCGGCGCTCACTGCTCCGGCTTTGGCTTTTCCAGGGAATTGTTCAGCTTCTTCAGCGTCTTTTTAATGCGCAGGGCGGTGAGGCGGGCAGAGGGGCTCTGGTACCAGCACTCCTTCATGACCTTTGCCAGCGCCGACAGAACCTGGGAAGGCACAGAAAAGAGGGATACATGGAAGGGTTTCATGGGAAGCAAAGGTCTGGGGCTTGGGCAGGAGGGACGCGGCTCCCCCGGGACTCACCGAGTCAGAGAAGAGGCGGTTGGGGATCACGGGGGTCTGCTGGTCAACACACACCACCTTCTTCATGTCCTCGAAGCTGGGGTCGCTGGGGACGGCGTCGAAGAAGGGCGGCCGATACTCCTCCACGATTCCTGCGGGATGTGGGCCGGTGTGAAGGTGGGGGGGCACGGGGCTCACCCCCATCCTGTGCACCACGGGGTGCCCAGAGGGTCTGGCATGGCTGAGCTGCTCCCCGCCTGGAGGGGCACGTGGGGAATTGCCGGTGGGCTGTGATGGTGATGGTGCCTGCAGGTAGCACGGCTCTGGCACCGGCTGCACCGCAGGACCCCACTGGGACACACGGAGTGGTGCAGGATGGCTTTGGCACTGGCTCTGGCACTGCTGGTGGCTCCAGCACCAGCTCCAGCTTTGGCACTAATCCAGCACCAGCCCCACCATAAACACCAGCTCCAGCACCAGCTCTGGTCCCCAGCACTGCCGCCACCTCCGGCCAGCCGTCACCCCACGGCCAGCTGGCCCAGCTAATCTCCGCTTAGTGCCTCCATATGTCTGTGTCCCTGCAGGGTTTAACCTCTGTGGGATGCTCCAAACCCCCACCAGCTCCCTGCACACTGAGGGGTGGCCCCCAAAACTCGGGGTCCCCTGGAGCCCCCCTATCCTTGATGCTCTGAGGCCGTCCTGGAGGGCCGTCCCTCGATCGTGGAAGAGTTAAACCCAGCAAGCTGAAGGTCATCCCTGCACATGGCTGGGGTAATTCAGAGTAAATGTGTAATCTGAGGGAGCCCTGGGGCCATAAATGAGATTATCCCGGCCAGACTGTGCCTGGGGGGGGGACCTCCAGCCTCACCGGCCACCGCCCACCATTTAATTAATGCTTCTAATGGACTTTGCCTGATGAGCAGCGCTGGCCGGGCAGCCCTGAGGAGTTTCCTCCCCGGCGGAGGGACCCCATCCCTGTCCCCATTCCCGAGCTCCGGAGCCAAGCCCCGGCGGTCGGAGGTCCCGGCCGTGGCCGCTTTCCAGGCAGAGCTCGAAGCTGCTTGTTTTCTAATCAGCACTGAACAAACAAAGCACTGATTGAGTCTAATGGGCCCTTTAATCAGGGAGCCGGGTGCTGACACTAGATTACAGTGTTTATAATTTACAGCTAATCTTCTGGGAGAAGGAAAGGGGAAAAAAAAAAAAGCAATAAGAGAAGGAGGAAGGACGGAGCGAGCGAGCGCGGAGAGCCGGGAGCGAGCGGAGCCGCGGGCTGGGATCCACTCACCGTTCACCACCGTGCGCCGGGTGATCTCCCAGAGCACCAGCCCGTAGGCCCAGATGTCCGTCTTCTTGTAGGACTCGAAGCAGTCGGTGCGGATCTGCTCGCTCAGCACCTCCGGGGCCATGTAGCGCTTGGTGCCCACCCGGGGGTTGTTGCCGATGTCCAGGTAGTCGCTGCCCTGGGAGTGCATGACAGCCAGTCCTGGGGAGGCAGGATCACAGCCATTGGGGTGGGGGAAGACCTCTAAGATATTCAAGTTCAACTATAAAACGCCAGGATGCTGGCCCTCGTCAGTGCCATGCTGGTGCTGTGTCCATGGGGCAACACGTCCCTGGGGTACCGCATTCCTGAGACACCACATTCCCAGGGTACCCCATCCCCAGAGTACCCCATCCCTGGGGTAACATAGCCCTGGAGCACCATAACCCTGGAGCACCATATCCCCAGGTACAGCATCCCCAGGGTACCCCATCCCACCACTCCGTCTCACCCAGGTCTGCGATGCAGCACTGCCGGTTGCTCTTCACCAGGATGTTCCTGCTCTTCAGGTCGCGGTGGGCGATGGCGGGCTTGCCCTGGGTGCCAAAGATCTCCACGTGGAGGTGGACGAGGCCGCAGATGATGGAGGAGGCCAGGCCCAGGCAGGTCTCCACGTCCAGGGCCGTTCTCTGCAGGTAGTCGTAGAGTGAGCCGTTCTCGTGGTAGTGGGTGATGAGCCACAGCTGGGTGCTGGAGTTCCTCGACGTCATGTCGGAGGCGATGAAGCCTGGACAGGGAGAAGGGCTGGGACCACGGAACCACCACACAGCTGCCCCCACCCCCCTGGCCCTCCCGGTCCCCCACTCACCCAGGATGTTGTCGTGCCGGAGGAGGACGGTGTTGTAGATCTCCGTCTCGCGGAACCACGACTGCTCGTCCCGGGAGGAGAAGATCTTCACGGCCACGCTCTCCCCGTGCCACACGCCTCGCCACACCTCGCCATAGCGTCCCTTACCTGCCACGGACATGGCACTGTGTCACACGGCTCCTCTGACCCCCACACTCACCCCACACCCAGCATGACGCACCTGCATCCCGTGTGGAAGAGCGATGGAGCGGCCCTGGATCCACTGACCTTTGGCCGATGTCCATCCACCCATCCCACTTTCTCCCTCCCCCATCAGCAGGAGAGGGGAAGAACTTGGGGTCTGTACAGGGTTTTGGCTGACAAGGTTGGGTTCAACCCCCCTCCTGGGCCTGAAGTTGTGGTGGCATCGCCCAAGCACTAGCTGGGGGGGACCAAGGCAGCCTCCCCCCATTCCTTACCCACACACTCCACGAGGGTGATCTGCCGAGCCACCGTTCTCTGGACGAGGAAGGGCAGTCCCGACCCGCTGCCTGTGGTGCAGTCATCGTTCAGCAGGTCCTGCACACCCAGAGTGACCACGGGGTCAGCACAGAGCCTGATCCACCCTCCCACACTTTGAGGTCCCTCTCGGAGCTCACCCACCTCTAAGGTGCTGTCTCCCACCATGGATGCCTTCAGCATGACGTCTGTGTCGCTGAGGTCACTCTGCTTGTGGCGGTGCTGGGCCACCTTCCAGCAGAAGAGCGCCGTGAGTGCCACGAGGATGAGGAGGGCAACCAGCGGGACGAAGATCATCAGGAGGAGGTTCGGCAGGGAAGATGCCTTTCCCAGGGCATCTTCTCCTGGGTGGGTGAAATGAGGGATGGGAGCATGAGGATGGAGGTCTTGGGGCTCAGACTTGGACGTGGGGAGGGTGGCTCTGCATTGGGATCAATGCCATGGATGGCAGCTCTGCAGGCACAGCCCAAGAAGGGACACCTGAAGGCATCTTGCTGGCCCTGCCCACCTGGGAAAAGGTGACCCTCGAGGTGCTGTGTGAGGACAGGGATGATCTGCAGACCCAACCACGTCTCCAGCCGCGTGGGCAGCTCTGCCCTTCGCCCCCATGGCCCCGTACCTTGCAGGAAGATCTCCAGCTCGGCGTTGCACATGCGGGACTCGCAGCACCTCATGCCATACTGCTCCGTCACGGGTGTGTTGCAGTGCTCCAGGATGTTCTGGGAGAAGCAGCCCCGGTGCTGGGTGATGATCCCCTCCTCCCTCCTCTTGCTGACGAAGCACACCTTGCCCGTGCAGGTGGGCTGGCTGCAGAGCGGCACGTCACAAGTGCACAGCAGCTCATCTGCGGGCACGAGGAGGGGGACATTGTGCCACGGCGCCACCGTGGGTGGGGGCTGGTGGCTTTAGTGACAGGGGCATTGTCCTAAAGGCTCCTGAACCAAATTTTGAGAGTGGGCAACCTGGGACCATTACAGTCCAGGAGGGGAAGGTGGCTGTGGGTGCTCAGTACTGGGAGCCCGTTGTGACACCTCCAGGAAAATCACTGCTCCCAGCTGGGGGCCAAGTGCCAGCTTTGAACCTGAGGTGTCACCCGTGCCCACAGCCCTGACAGCTGTACATCCAGCCCCAGCAACTGGGATTGGCTGGGATGCACTGGTTCGCAGCACACAGGCACATCCTGCCCATGGGGTCCCAGGGGATGTGGGATCTGTGGGAGCCGAATCCTGGGAGTCAGGATGAGATCAAAAGCCCCAAACGCAGCCGGTGCCTCCCCAGAGGACATTTCAGGAGCTGGGTGCCAAACCCGGGGTCTTTCCTGGAGCTTTTCCTGACTGCCTCGAAGGCACTTCCCTGTGCCGCGGGGCCGGAGCAGTTCAGGGGGCGGACACGCTTCCAAACTCCCGATTTAGCTCTGCCCTTTCGCGCAGAAAATATCCCTTCTGGAATCAGCGAGTTCAGTGCGAGGGCAGCCAGGCGGCCAGCGGCGAGGGGACAGCGAGGGGACAGAGGGGACGGCGAGGGGATGTCTGGAGGTGGCCAGTCCCCCTCCTGTGCCTGTCGTCCCCCTGCCTCAAAGTCTGCCCAGTGCTGGTGCCTTGGGGTGGTGGCCAGGCCAGGTTGGGGTTGTTGGCCGCATGGGCAGGATGAGGACTTGGTGGCGACTCGTCTCCCCCGGTGAGCTCTGCTGCTCCTCCCTGGCACAGCCACCCTGCCGCTGTCCCCCCTGCACAAGCACACCCAGTTGGATCTGTCCCCGGGTCAGCCCGTGCTCCCCCGGGATGCTGAGCAGTTCCTCCTGCTCCTCACCGTCACCCCTGGGAAAAACCACGCTTTAAAGCACGCGGTGCCAGCTTTCCCCATCTCCCCTCCGGTGATGGCAAAGCGCTTGATCAACCGCAATTAATTAAGCCGAGATCCTCCCTGAGGGGTGGGTCACCGTCCCGCAGGGGCGCAGCCCCTCGCTGGGGACACCGCGGTCCTCGGGGAGCCCCGGCTCCCTCTGCAGGAGGTTATTTTGGGTAGAGAGGCTCCCAAAACGCCGAGGGTTTATTTTAACCCGCCGCTCAGCCCATCACGTCGATACTCACCGGCTGCGAGGGCGAGGGACAGAGTCGTCAGCGCCAGCACCGCGCGGCCACCGGCTCCACACGGCATCGTCCTGCGGAGACCCGAGCGGTGAGAGCAGCCCCTGCACCCCCGCGGGGCTCAGCACCGGCCGCGGGGGCTTTGGGAGGGATGAGGGGCGACTTGGAGAGGGAGAGGGCGGGCGGAGAGGGGTAGGATGTGCTGCTTCCAACGCAGTTTGGCTCCGGACGTCCTGGGTACAGCCCTTCCTGAGAGCAGATCCCGGGACCTCCTGAGCTTGAGGGACCTCCCGACCGTGGCACTGGACACCACACACGGCCCTGCAGTGCTTGGGAGTGCGCTGGGACCAGGACCTTGCCCTGTTCATGCTGCCCCAACATCCTTCCTTTATCCCACCAATCTGTATTCCAGCGCTTCCCACCATTCCCGTGGCTCCTGCTCCGTAAAACCACAGCCCTCGTGGGCTCTGCAGCCAGGGGACAGTGGCAGTGCCACAGGCACTGCTGGGCATTCCAGGTTCAGCAAGATCCGGGCCATGGGACGGAGCTCAAAGCCTTCACACCGCGTGCACCGGAGCCTCGAGTGCAGTTGGCCGCGGTCTGGGGTTCGATCCCGGCGGGGCTTTTGTACCGAGCTTATCAATGACACAAACAGGGGCAGCCAAAAATTCCCTGCTGTGCCTTGGGGGAACTTTGGCTATTTTTTCTCTTCCCCCCTTTTTTTTTTTTTTTTTTTTTTTAATTCCTCTCCTTGTAAAAAAGACATTTCTGCCAAGGCATACACGGCGGAGCCCCCCAGTGCCCCCCGCCCCGCTCCAGGGCCGCGGGCTCCCGGCCCCTCCTCGGCTCATTCTTCGCGGTTCCCGACATAAACACGCCAAAGGCTCCGTTTCCTGCAATTGAAGAGCCCAGCCCAGGCTGCCGGGACAGGAATCAAGATTGTTTAGATTCTGGCCTTGATGGGGAAGCGGAGTCACGCAAGCCCAGCCCTCGGGAGCGCTCTCCGACGTGGCTGACCCCGGCAGGCTCCGGCCGTGCCATAAAACGGGCTTTTCCTCCCCAAAATAACTCACTTGGTTGTTGTTCACGGGGAGGAAACAGCAACCGGGTGCCAGGTCCTGGGGCTGGAGGGCAGGACTGGGGTCTGGTCCTGGGTGCCCCTTGCTGGGAGCGATGTCATTCAGATCCTTGGCTGGGCCAGGATCAGCTTTGTTTTAAAATCCCAGCTCCCCTGGACCTGGGCTGGGATCAGCTCTTTTTTTAAAACCTCTACCCCCTCAGAGCTGGGCTGCTTCTCTCTGAGTGCATGGGATGCTCCCAGGCACTGCGCCTCTCCCTGCCATGTCAAGAGCTCCAAAATGCATCTCTTTAAAGGGAAGCCAAGTCTCCCAGGTGTTGAATTCCCTCCATGGAGCCCCTTCTCCGAGCTGTTAGATGGTTGTGGGGTATTTGCTATGAATCACAAAGTGGTCAGGGCCTTACCCAGAACTTGGCTGTGTATGAAACATTACATGGATTGTCAGTGTTACCAAGAGCAAAGCTCAATCCAGAGTCATCCCTGTCATCCAACTGGAAAAACATCCTGAGTATTTCTGTAACGCGTTGAATCAGAGCCTGCATCCCCATCCCTGTCCCAAATGCTCCTCATTTGTCATCAGGAGCTGCAGCCCAAGCACCCTCCCAGCATTCAGAACATCTTTCCCCACTTGTGTTACATCTTTCAGGATTTGTAGCAGCATTAGGAGACGGGAAGAACCCCAACAAAACCCTCTTGGATGGGATATGGATGCCGACAGGAGCAGCTGGGAAGGATGGGCAGCTGCACCACAGCTGGGGGATCCAGAGCAAGACCCAGCCCTGGGAAGGGGAATTTCCCCATGACCCCAAGAAGAGAAAAGCAAAGGGGAGATGGAGCTGTAGGCTACAGGAGTCCAGGGAAGCATGGCTGGGCACAACCCTTGGCATGCACAGGGTGGTTCAGGGATCCCAGTTTTTACTGGGACAGCCCAGCTGAGCTTCCCAACCCCAGTGCTTCCACTCTCCCCTGCAGTTTCTGCTGCTAAACTGTTTCAGGCACAGGTGGAGGTTTTCCTGTCCCTGCCTGAGCTGCAGGTGTGTCACAAATGCAGCAAAGCCACGTTCATCCTCTGGCACATCCAGTGCAGGAGGGATGCTCAGCTCAGGATGCTGCACTGGTGGGGCTGAGGCGCCCCAGCCCCTCTCACTCATGGGCATTGTTATTCCATAAACATGGAACGTGGAACATGGAACATGAACGCACAAAGAGAGCAGCAAAACCCACTCAGGTTCATTTGGTGTGCAGATGGCATTGCCCAGGGCTCCTCATGCAGAGCAACCTCCCTGCCCTGGCCTTATGGAGTGTTCCATGCCCACAGCAGGACAGAGCTCCGTGGTGGGGCTCGTCTCAGCTTGGCTTTGGAGATGGAGCCTCTTTAGTGGCCATTTGGCTCTTACTTGCCCACCCCCCCTCAGAGGGACCGGGAGTTTGGCTGTGCCAAAGGAGAACACAGAGGTAGCACATCCTGCAGCATCGCTGCCGTCCGTGCCCACCGCCCACGCTCCAGTCCCTGGCCAGAAGAGCTGTCAACTCTCCCTCATTTTTCCCTGTGCCTTTTCAAAGTACACCCAAATTCCGCATTTCCCATGTTGATTCCAGCCTTTCCGTTGCAGCTGTGTACTATTTCAGCTCGTTAGCAGGGACTTGGGGACAGATCCTGCTGCTACGACACTGGTGTGCACCCAGATTCACACTCCCAGCCCCAATTCCAGCTTCTCCAGCCCTGACGTCAACACTGGCGTCCCACCGAACGTGAAGAAAATGGGGCCAAACCCTGATTTCAGCTGCACGGGGGTAAATCAGGAGGGAAACGCTGAGCTCGGTTGCAGCCCCGGACCCTGCAGTGCGTCCCCACTCACCTACAGCATCCACGTCCCGCGGGCACCCACGGCACTGCCCGGCCCTGGCGAGGCTGTCCCGGCCGCGGTCCCACTCTCGGAGCTGGGGTAGTTCTGCTCCGTGCCCTGTGCCCCGGCCTGGGGCAGCTTCATGGGTCTGCCGCCCTCCTGCCACCCATCCCAGCACCGCGGCGGCTCCCGTGGCCGTGCCCGGCCCGCTGGGGGGACGTTGCTGCTCCCGGCCCGGCCCCGGGGGCTCGGCAGCCCCGTTGTCCGACGCAGCCGCTTGGCAGGAGCTCTGTGGTCTGGATGTGGGAGAAGTCAAAAAAATGTTTCTTATTACTGCCTCTTCCTGCCTGGCTTCTCTCCACCACTCCCAGCTAATAAAGCATTTCCTATTGCTGAGCACACAGCCACGACCAGCCTCCCTTCCTCCCGCTCACCGGGCCCCAGCTCCATCCTGGTTGCTCTCCCTCGTCCATTCCTCCTGCCTTGTCCTTCACTGGGCACTTTCCCACGCAGTTTTCCAGCTTTCCAAGCCCATGGTGAGGACATGGCCATCACAGCTCCTAACTTGGGCATCCCAAGGCTTTTGGTGGGAGAGCAGCCGGTTGCTTTGAGGGACGGGAATGTTCTAGAGAAATGTCGTGGGAATGACCTTGACATGCTTGGCCATCCCTCCCATTCCAGCCTCCAGCTCTCATGGGGATGGAGCATCACAAGCTCCCTGGCTTGGACAGGACACAACTCTTTGGGGGTGCAGTGCTGGGGGGCAGGGGTGGATTTCATCCTCGGGGCAACCAAATGGTTGCTCCATTGGGGATGCTCAGCTGGCTGTGGGCACAGAGCGGGGCTGGGTGGGCCAAGGGGCTTTGCTGGGTGCCTCGTGCTGGCACATCCCCACCGTTCCCACACCATGCTGTGGTGGCAGGCGCTGGGATGCCGCTGGCAGGGCCGTTCCCACGGCCGGAGGTTGGGCACTTCCCACTCCCCCAGGGCACATGGGACCGTGGGCAGCGGAAGCACCGCTTCCCCTTTTGCTGCTTTCGGGGCTGTTCTTTGGGCCACCCCAACCTCAGCTGCTTCACACTTCTCCCATCCCCTCCTCCCCCTCCGGTGCCTTCACAGCCCCATCCCTGCCTTTGTCCTGGCTGCTCCCGATCCAGCATCGCAGCCTCTTTGCTAACGACGCGGCGGGACCTGATTCACCTCCCGGTTCCCATCGCATCACCAGCCCCAGTTGCACCACGATCCCACCCGGGGCACCGCGGTGGCGGAGCTTTGAGGTTCGCCGGCCGCCCCGCCCCGCTATCGGCCGTGATCTAGGAAGTTAAAACAAACAAAAACACAAAACCAGGATAAAACATGAAGGACCTTCACGGGTGACCTTGCCCGTGCCGGGGCCGGAGCTTTGCCGAGCCGGCGAGGGGGAAACGGGCAGTTTCCATCAGATAGGAGCCGCCCCGGAGGAAGCCGGTGCCTGCAGACGTCTTATCTCCGTGACCATCTTTGCTCTGGTCTGCAGGTCTCTGTGATCCAGCTGGAGATCAGCCCCGCCCAGAGTTATTCCTGGATGGTTCCTGCATCCCTTCCATGGGAGCAGGCACAGGGTGGGCATCAGCACTCTGATTTTACGGTTGTGGGCAGGAGTTATCCCAGGCAGGCGAGCACGCCGGCTGTCCGGCAGGGGCTGCTGCCGGTGGGTTTGATCCCTGCAATTCCTTTGGCCACTGTCACTGTGGGAAAGCGAATTTCCCGGCAGTGGGACTGACTGTGGAGGTACGTGATGGACAAACCAAGCCCACCGCAGGCTCCTGCCCCAGTGCCAGCTCCGAGTGGGGCAGACGGGTTGAATCAACAGGGCTGGGCACCACCCGACAGCACCATAACCCGCCGTTCCTCTTCGGCCGTGGCGCAGCCTCCGGCCACCCCCTCGAAGCCAAAGAGGGACTTTCCATCATCATCCAGGTGCTCATCGCTGTGATTTGATCCCGCGGAAGGGCAAGGGCATCCCTGGACCATGGGCAGGCCCTCCAGGGGCACATCCCGCTGTCCCTCGGGGTCTCACCGAACCATCCCCATCGTGGCAGAGGGGACGAGGGGCCCGGTGGGAGCTCGTCTGTGCCTTCCCCCTGCGCGGCTGGAGCCGTTCTGGCGCGGCGTGTGCCACGGCTGCTCCGCGTGCCATCCGCCCCCGGCTCATCTGCGAGTCTCCGGGAGCTGGCGAGGGAGGGCAGCCGTGTGCCGGGGAGCCCGAGCGAGCCAAGGGCTGCAGGGGAACAGACGGGGAGGCTGCGGCTCCTTCCCTCCCCACGACAATCCTTCCCTGCCTGTGGCTCAGCCCAAACCTACCCGTGCCCCCAAAAAGGCAAAGCTGCAGCCTCAAAGCCTCAAAAAGGAAGGGGGTGGCAAAGGGAGGGGTTCCATCCCTGGCTAAGGGTTATTTATTATTACCTGGATGACTCGTGCTTTGAGCACTTTGACGCTGCCCATTGCCCTCCTGGGGTCACAGCCTGGGTGCTGCAGGAGCCAGCACTCCTGTTTCACCTTCCTACACTCTGGGATGGATTTAAGAGGAGCTTGAAATACAGGAACATTAGATCCCAGCTGCTGCAGCACTGGGCTCTGTCCTGGATAATGCTGGAGCTCTGGAGGTCAGCTGGGAATGGAGCCCATGAGCACCCCAAGTTTGGTTTCCAGCCTGTGCCTGGCACCCAGAGTTCCCTCACCCTTCACAGCAGGCAACTGCTTTCCTTGGTGAGCCTTAGTGTGTCCATCCACAACCCAGAAACACACAGGAGTGGGGAATGTCACCAAGAGGGTGACAGGGTGACCAGGGGACATTGGCAGTGAGGGGAGAGCGATCCTGCCAGCCCCACAAGCAACTCTGAGCTTTATTCATGAAATCAATCCTGTTAACATGGCAACCACTTCCATTTTAATTTGCTCAGCCACATTCCAACACACACTGCGGAATCAGGAGCTCGAGAAGATCAAAGAGGCAAAAAAAAAAAATAAAGGGAAAAAACAAAGGAAGAAAATGGAGCGACTCGTGCCACAGTCCTGCTCCCTGGCATTCCCAATGCCCAGTCCAGAGCTGGGGCCTGGCCTGACCAGTGCTAGGCCAGGGTGGTTGCCCTCAAGATGGAGAGGACAAGGGGCCAGGCAGTGGGACATCTCAGCTGGGTGTGTATGCCCACATCACCCTCCTCCCTTGGGCATTCCCATCCCACCAGGAGGGAAACAACCCCTGTGCCAGAAAAGCCAGGTCCAAGGAGACAGCGGGGACCTCATCCCCACCCTGGCACCTCCTGCCTTAGCGTTTCTTTCTCTTTTTCTTCTTCTTCTTCTGCCCATCACCCTTGGCCTCCTCAGCTGCTTTCTTCTCCTCCTTCAGCATCTTGTACCTCCACTTGGGCGGCTGCAGAAGGTCCTTGTCCTTCACGGGTGGCACCTGCTCACTGGAGCCGGCGGATGGGGAGGAGGCTTTGCTCACCCTGATTTTGGGGATGGGCTCTCTGGGGAAGATGCTGTTCCTGCGCCACAGCCACAGCGGCAGGAAGCTCAGGAAGCGGCTGCGCGGCTGGCGCGGTGACAGCAGCCGGATCTCCGACATGGCCTGGCCATTGCAGGAGGAGGCGCCGGTGCTGGGCCGCGAGGACAGTTCTGACTCTGCATCCGAGTCCGGCTCGTGCTGCCCGAGGATCTCCGGCACGGACAGCCGGTGCTTGCCCACCTCGGGCGGGCTGTCGGGGCACACGGTTTGGCAAGCGGTGGCCACGAAGGGGCTGGCGAGGGACGTGGTCATCCTCACCATGTGGTCCATCACGCCGTCCTCCTCGGGGTCGCGGGGGAAGTTGAAGGTGAACATGGAGCGGATCTTCTCCAGCAGCCTCTTGCTCCTGGATTTGGGGCTCAGGGCCTTGGCCACCAGCTCGGCCAGGGCTGGCCACTCGGGCCGGTACTGGGTGCCGAACTGCTCCGCGCGCGGGCGCCGCAGGAGGGTCCGGATGCGCACGATCGTCTCGAAGCGGCCAGTGAACACCGCCCACTCCCTGGCCGTTTTCCCCTTCACGGCATCCACGGCTTGCAGGTCAGCCCCTGCAGACAGTGGGATTCCCAGGGCATCACCACGCCGTCCCGCCCCGAGCAGCGGTGCCACCCCTTCCCAAAACCCTCGGGGAGGGGCTCACCAGCCAGGAGCAGCGCGGTGACACAGTCCTCCTGCCCCTGCACCGCAGCCTTCATCAGCGCCGTCAGGCCCCGGGGGTCCCGCTGGTCCACCTCGAGCGCGGGGTAGTAGTTGAGGAGGTAGTTGACGATGGTGATGTATCCTTAACAGCCAGAGAGAAGCTGCGTTAGAGTTCCGACAGTTAATGGGGAACAACGGCGGGTGCCTGCCCGAGAAAGGATTTAGCAGCTGCATCTCGTGAGGATGAAGATGCAGAAGCTTGGAGGGATCAGCACTGAAAGGGTTTGGGTTTGTTTCATTTTGGGTTTGGACAGGGAGGGAACAGGGCTGGTGCACCAGCTGCCTCAGCAGAGAACGCAGGAAAGAGTCCAAAAACTGAAAAAAACACTAATAAACTCATCAATTCCAGCAAGGATACAACAAGAATAATGGGTGACCCCCACCTTGGGACCCTCCTCCTTCCCTCTATGGTTATTCAGGTGAAGGCAGCCAGACTAACGAGGAAAAGTATTATGGACAGAAGTTTGGTCCCTACACAGAGCTCGGAGCCTTTGGGGAGGTAAATCCCTGCAGCTCCTGCGGCTTTCCTGGAGCACATGGCATGGCTCCAAGCCTGGAGCACATGGATTGGCTCCCAGGGCTTTCCTGGGGCACATGGGGTGGCTCCAGCCCGGCTCTGCTGCTCCACACGACACGACACGTTCGAGACAAAACGCTGAAGGAATTTACATTTTTGCCTCAGTTTTAAAGCACTGCTGAGGTGAACCATGAACGGGGCTGATGTCACACCCCCCTTGGGACCATGGCTTTCCCAGTGGCTTATTTTGGGATTTTTGGGGGAAGCACAAACCCTTCCTGAGGGGTCTCACAGGGGCTGCCCGTGCCGAGGCCGAGTGTGGTGCCCACCTGCCTGGGCTGCCATCATGAGGGCCGTGTTGCCGTCCTTGTCCTGCTGGTTGACGTTGATGTAGGGACACTTCCGCAGCAGTGGCACGATGTCCACAAAGCCCTTGGAGCAGGCGACCATCAGCCCGTTCTGGAGAGGGGACAGAACTTGGCACCACCCTCCCACCATGGTGTGGTGCCCCTGTGGTCCCCCCTCAGTCCTTCCCCACCCCAAGGCATGCAGACTCAGGATGGAAGAACAGACGAGGTTCTGCCGCAAGGATTGGATGGATCCAAGGAGAACCCTTCCACCCAGGCCTCTCCCTCCTGCCCCACCTGCTTTAGCAGCCACCAGCCACCAGGATTTGCCTATTCCTGGAAAATCCTCTTTCTGCCCTGCAGGGTGCCCCTGCCAGCCACTCACCCTCCCATTGATGTCCAGCTCCGTGGCCTCACTCCGGGTCACCCCATGCTCCAGCCTCTCCCACACCAGCTTGGCATTGTTCCTGGCACAGCACTGGTAGAGACTGAGGACCCCAGTGCTGTCGGCTGCCGGGGAGGACTCATAGCAAGGGTAGACAGAGTCGTCAGAGAAGATGCTGCTGCTGTCTGAGGGCTCTGAAGACTCCTCCTCCTCCTCCTCCTCCTCCTCCTCCTCCTCATAGTACAGCTCCGGGTCAGATTCATCCAGGCTGGAAGTGGGGGCTGCAGCACATTCTCCTCCACCACAGGCATCTGTCATCCGGCCCGGCCGGGGGCAGCGAGCTCAGCCTGGCCCTGAGCCCTGCCTGGGGACAGGAGTCTCTCCCAGGGGGACAAGGGGGCTCTCGGGACCGTCACTGCTCCTGTGCAGACACAGAGTGGGCGTGGGAACCGTGTGGGCTCCAGCATCCCCCATCCTGCTGGGAAATGCCGGCCGGCTCCCAACCTCCGGCACAGCCTGGGGGTCCCGGTCCCACCCTCTGCCCCCTCCAAATGCTCACACCGGGGGCCTGGCTGCTGCAACACCCCCAGGAGGGAGAAATGGGGAGACATCCTGGGGATCTGAGAGGTAGGGAAGTGTCCCAGGGGTTGAATCCAGGTGGGTGGGAGATCAAGAACGTCTTGGGAGCTGTAGAGTCGCTGACCAGGAACCAAACGCAGCCGGACTGTGGTGCCAAGTGCCAGCTGGAAGGACACATCCACCCCCACAATGCCACATGCTGGGTCTGAGCCCTTCCCAGCTGCCCTGCCCATTTATCCAGTGCACATCCCAGAGGAGGCAAACACCTTTCCCAGCAGAGCAGCCCGGAGCAGCTCCCGGCTCCCCCAGGACACAGGGCAGCCCTGGATCAGGAGCTGCAGGCAGGGATGAAGCAGCTGAGCCTGGCAGCAGGAATTAAACTCTTTTGCTTCTAAGCAGAAGCCAACAATCAATTGATGGGTGCCATGAAAGGAGGAAAGCCTTCAGAATTCCACTAAACTCTCCCACCCCTCGGGCATTCCCAAAGAGGCTCTGGGGATGGAGGACGTTCTCCTCACCTTGATCTTACCTGGGGCTGAGCAGACCTTCCCTGCGGGTCCCTCTTCAGCTGGGCAGCATCCCGGCCCCAACCAGGAGGGAAAACTCACCAGGAGACTCTGGAAACTGCCCTTGTGCTCTTCACAGGGAGAAAGAGGTTTGTGCTCCCGGACCGAGGTGGCCTTTCCGCACCAAAGCTGTGACAACCCGCACGTTGACGTGGGTTCCGTTATCCAAGAGATCTTAAATTAAACTGTTGCTTAAAATGGCTCCATCCACCCTGAGCAGGATCAGGGCAGGATTTAATGTCTTTAGCCAAGGAGCTCCTGGGAGCCCTGGGCTGTATTTTCATACCTGTCTCGCCTCAGTGTGACGGTGCTGCCGGAGCAGCTCCGGGGGCTCAGCTGAAACTCCCCAAACTCCTTCCAGCTGCCTTTATATCCAGGTGAATTGGCTTAGCAGATAAATCTGGGCTTGGACACCTGAGCTGTGTAGGTTCAATAAATTCTGTGATTCCCCCTTGAGAGGTGCTGTGGAGACTCCATCCCACCTCCTCCCCTGGGAATGGATTCCAAAGCCCTCAGGGCAGCCTTAGCCCAGGAGCTGCAAAAACTGGTTTCCCAAATTCCCAGTGAAACCTGACTGTTCTCTTATCTTCATCTTTAAAGTGTCGGGGTTTTTGTGTGTGGTTGGTAAGTTTTTGTGTGTTTCCTGGGGTTCAGGGGCCAGCTGGGCTGTGGGATCTGGGAAAGGGCATTCCCACTCCCAGGATCAGCTCTTTTCATGCCAGAAAGGCAGGAGTTTGGTGCCAAGGCGGATCGTGGGAGGCCACGTTCCCCATTTACAGCAACCACTGAGACAGAGTCCCAAAGGTCACTTTGCTGCATCCTAGAACATGAAAATATGGAGCAGATGAAGGAGCCCAGCTGTTTCCTTTGTGCTGGGCTCATCCTTCTGGGAGGCACAGGCTGGGAATCCCAGTGCTGAACATCAGCATGCTGGTGCTGAAGGTCCAGGCTGTGATGCTGAACACCAGGATCCCGGTGCTGAACATGAGGACCCCGGTGCTGAGTGCTCGGATCCCAGACACGGCGTGGGCATCGCGGTGTCACCCCGGTGTGACACCTCCTGCCACCCTGTGGGCTCTGCCTTATCTTGGGGGATGACGGGAGCAGATTTAGGGCTTAGGGAGTCATCCCGGGAGCCCCGCGCTGTAATCTGGCCCCTGGAGAGGCTCTGAGCTGGTTGTGTAAGGACGGGGCTGGCTGACGAGTTGGGTGCTGAGGTGGGTGCTGAGGTGGGTGCCCGAGGTGGGTGCTGAGGTGGGTTGCCAGGCTCGGTGCCGCCGCCCCATCCCGTTTGCCGGTGCCCTCGGTGGGGCCGGGACGGTCCCCCCCCCCAGCACGGTGTGGTCCCGTTGGGGCGGCCGGGCCAGGGAGGGGACCGGCGGGGTGACACCGGGGGACGTTTCTCGGCCATCCTCCTCTGGCGGGGGGTCTGCAGAGCCCCCGGCCACCACCAGGGGATGCCGGAGGCCGCGGGAGGCGGCGGCGCCCCGGCCGCGACCGGGACCGGGGGCTCCGGCCGGTGCCTCCAGCGCTGCCCGGGCTCCCCCCCGCCGGACCGGGCCCGTGTCACCTCTGGGACGGCAGCGGGCAGAGCGGGCTCGGGTCTTGTGTTTTATTATCATAATTATCATTTATTCTTTTTCCCGCAAGAAGTTTGTACGTGGGTCTCAAAGCATCCTCCCGATTGTCAGAGCGTCCTTCCAGATGTGACGGCATCCTGCCAGATGTGACGGCACCCTGCCAGACATCCCAGCATCCTCCCGGGTCTCGGAGCATCTTTCCAGATGTGATGGCATCCTCCCGGAGGTCACAACCTCCTTCCAGATGTCATATCATCTTCGCATAGGTGATGGCATCCTTCTAGCCATGCTCTCCTGGTGAATTCGCAGGCACTAAATCACCTCTGATGTTCAGGAGCACCCGAGCAGGTGCGGGGGCTGGGAAGGGGCTGGAGGACAGCCCTGATCGTTCACCCCTGGCCCAGGGTCCGGCTGGGAGCGCCGAGCCCGGTGGTCTGGCCCAGGTCACTCATCCCTCACTGCCTGGTCATCTCCATCACAAAACCGGGAGCAATAACTCAGTGCGGACGGGAAGTGGAGGGCGTTGATTTAGACCTGGGGACGGGCTCTCCTCGCCCTGTCCCTCCTCGCTGCGGTGGGGCCGGGTCATGTCCGGGTGCAGGAGAAGGCTGAGGGGACACGGTGCCACAATTCATGTCCCCACCTCCAGCCCCTCTGCCCCCACGCTTGGGGAATGCCCAGGGAGGGCTTGGAGAGGCCAGGAAAATCCGGGTGCTGCCGGGGGGTGAGAGCTGTCCGGGGTGTCACATCCCGCTCCCAGCCCGGCCGTAAATCAGTGGTGGGTGTCACCAAAGGAGATGACAAAGCCACCCCTCGGCTGAGCCCCGGCAGAGGGAGCAAACCTGGGGTCAGGCTGTGATTTACGTCGCTGTGGCTGTTCCTGCTGCGGATCCCGCTCAGGCAGGAGTTTGCAGTGAGGTGTGAGCCGAAGGTTTCCAACCCACGGTGTAAAATCCCCCTGCCTTTTCCAGAGACGACACCACTTGCCTCCACCGCTGCCTGCAGCCCTTTTCCTTACCCAAGCCGCTCCAGAGGGGGGACTGTCCCTCTTGGTGTGTCCCGCCGTGCCGAGGAATGTCCCTCCCGGCCACTGGCGAGGACAAAGCGGTCGGAGCATCCGTCACACTCCGCTGAGCACCTCGGGGAGCTGCTGCTCGTGGGGCTCGGGCCGGCGGGACAATAACCCCTTGTCTTGTGCCTGCCTGGACATTCCCGGAGGATACTCCATGATTCCCTGATGACACAGAGTGGGCAGGGAAGCAGCGCATCCACCCACTCCAGCACGTGCTGGAAAACCGGGGGATTCACTGGGATTTACCTCCAGTACATGTTAAGACTGTAAAGCTCCTCGATCCGGGGCAGCAGTGCCGAGCCTCGAGCTGGCAGTGCTGTGACACACAGGCTGGCCGGGAGAGGTGAGCTCGGGCAGGACAAAAATACAAAATAAACCAGAAATCTGACCTCAGTTCCCTCAATTTACATGGGATTCCACCAACCTGGCTCAGGCAGAAGGGATCCACCCTGGCTGCACTGCCTGAAAAGGCAGTTAAGGGCTTGGGTGTGCTATCAATGATTTTTTTTTTCTCATTTCCGCTCCATAGCAAAGGATCAAAGGGGTTTTAGGAGGATTTTTCACCAGAGTTTTTCCATTTGCCTTTTATTTATTTATTTATTTATTTTTCTTTTCCAGCTCAAGGGCAAAACAACCAACAGCCCGAACCGGAGAGCGCTGCTGGATGGAGGGTGTCTGTGGGGAGCAGAGTGTAGGAGCAGGCACTGGGAACCAGGATACCAAACCA
Organism: Acropternis orthonyx; assembly: GCA_035583155.1. Lineage (NCBI taxonomy): Eukaryota > Metazoa > Chordata > Aves > Passeriformes > Rhinocryptidae > Acropternis > Acropternis orthonyx. Next base: position 932,824 of record JAWWEU010000072.1, on the reverse strand, counting down.
GGGTGGTGTGAGCCTGGTATGGCTCCTCGGCACTGCCCATCACCCCTGGGCACTGCCTGGGCCAGTGTTCCCACTCAGGGGCTGATGAGAGTCTCCAGCAACTCCCAAACCCACAGCTCCACCCGTTCCCATTCCCACCCTGCCATCCTCCTTTTTCATTTAGGACCTTGGGGTTAAAAAAAATAAATAAATGCCAAGAGAGAGGCTTTTCTGATTAAATTACAGCTGGCCAGCGCCGGAGCCAGGGATCAATTTCAATTTCTCCCTTTTTTTTTTTTTTTTTTTATTTTGGAGGAGGGGGAAGTGCTGGGGAGGGCGCAGAAGAGTGGGGAGAAAATCAGACTTGCTAATTCCTGGCTGTAATTATTCCTAAAGGGAAACGGTGCCACATGAGGTCCCTGGTGTGTGGGGAGTAATTTAGGGTTGCTCTGCGAGGTCTCTATGAAATTTGGAAGGAGAGGGGCTCCCCCCCACCCCAGTAATTGTATTTCTGGTGCCGCAGATGGTGCTGGCTCCGGGTCCTTGCTATAAAGAAGATGGATCGTGGTGTGCGCAGGGAGTGAGGTGACGGCATCGCTCGGCTCCATGATGAGCATTATCCATCAGCCCTTTACAAGGCAGCGGGAGCTGGGACAATAAGGAATTGCCCGGAAGGTAAAGGCCACCACATCCAATGGTGGCCCTGTCCCCAGTCAGATTCCCTGTCTTCACCTGGGTGGTTTTTTCCAGCTCTCTTCCTGGTTATCGCTGTATCTCTGAGTCTTCTCAGATCTCCAATTTTATGGAGACTCCATTTTTAGGGACTACTCTTCCCCAGGAGCCCAGGGAAGGGAAGGGCAATGTTGCACCGTGGTGGTCACACATGTCCCTGTGCAGGAGTGGAGTTGCCCAATATTTGGACTCAATCCTTGTGGGTCCCTTCAAACTCAGGATATTCCACGATTCCGTGATTCAAATTGGGAATATCTCTTGAAACTGTGATCTTGAAAGACCTGTTAGGTGCCGAGTGTCTGGAATGGGATGAGGAAGAGCCTGGTTGGATGACAAACCCTGGGAATGAGCCCAAGCACAGCAGGGAAGGCCCCGTGGGCTGGTGGTGGCCATGAATGAAATAATTGATTTTTTTTTTTAATGCTTGTGGCACGGAAATGGCTTTGTCCTTCGCAGGAATTTCCATGTATTTATAAAACATTGTCCGCTGAGCAGTTCCCTGGATATCTCCTCTCCCAGCAGCACAAGAGTGTGCACATGCTTGCACACCCATCCTCTTCCTCCCCTCCAAGTGCAGCTGCTGCTGCTCACAACGCGTTTCCCAGAGGCTCCATGTGATCCTCAGCCATGGGAAAACAGCACCTGGAGCTGAGGGAAAACCTCAAAAATTCCCCCAGCTCCAAGTGGTCTCCTGCTTTCAGAGCCTGGGGAGAAACAGGAGCCAGAGGAAAACTCAGGGAGCTACAAGAGGAGCCAAGTCCCTGGTTGTGTAAATAAACATCCAGTTATCGGATCACGCAGGGAATGAATCCAAACCGGAGGGTGGGATGATGGAGCTGCTTCCACCCGGAGCATCACTGCACGGGTGGGAAGGGTGGGATGCTCCAACCCCGGGGAAGGGACGTGCAGGAGGGCCCGGGATGGAGCCAGGTTTGGTGATTTACAGGATGTGACAAGGCCAGCTGGAAATGATGGATAGGAGGTGGGAAACGCCGGTCCCCAGCTGGGCCCCGGGGTGGCAGCGGAGGCGAGAGAACGTCCCCAGCTATTTATCATCTTTCCCCAGGCCCCTGCAGGACTGTGGACACCCAGTGGCCAGCACGTGGGGGTGAATTAACCCTTTCCAAGGATTCCAGGGAGGCCTGGGGTGAGGGGGGGCGGGGGGAAGGCTGTGCCTCTGGATCCTGGTGTCAGCAGGAGGATGTGGTTTTGCTCCCGTTGTCTGCCCCAAAGCACCCACAGAAGGCTGTGGTGCTGCTGCTCCAGAGGAAGCTGGATATTGAGGGAGCTGGGCCAGCTGTTTCTCAGGTGGAAAACAGTTTTTCCCTTTTCCCAGGGTTTTTTGAGTGGGGGAAGGTTGTGCGGGGTGGGCAGGCTGAGGTCGGCAGCTCATCCCAGGAGTGAAGGTGATGAGCCCCAGAACCCTCCGGGGAGGCCCCGGGGAGCAGCAGAAATCCGCTGGATCCACAGGGAATCCCCCGGAGCCGGTGCTGCCGCTCCCTCCGCAGCCCCTCGGCCAGCACCGCCTTATTAGATTTGGCAAAATATTAGGGGAGTGTTTGGAAGGTTAATTAACACAAGGCTCTGCAGCCTGGGAATGTGGCAGCACCGCTGGTTCAGCCCTGGGCCAGGGGGTTCAGGGAAACCCAACCTGCCCTGGACCACCCGGAGCCGCTTCCCAGCCCCACAATCTCCTGTGTGCAGGATCAGCCCTCATCTGGCACCGCTGTTGGCTGAGCATCAGAGCATCCCTGATGTGGTGATTCCCAGCTATCCCAGTCCTACTGGGATATTTCCAAGTGGGAAAGCTGAGGAAGGGAGCTGTGAGGGGCTGGCAGTGCAGGGGAGCCAGGGCAGCAGATGCCACCCCATCTCCCCTGCCTGCTCCTGCTTTACTGGTTGGACTCCATGATTTTAGAGGCTTTTCCAGCCTAAAGGATTCCATGATTCTTTGCTTCTCATCCCACAAGAGCTGCAAGGATCAAATAACCCCCAAACATCTCATTTCAGTGCACTTTGGGCAAGGCAAAGCCTTTTCCTTCGACATAAACTGCCTTTAGAGGACAGTCCTGCTCTGGGCAGAGGGGCAGGGAGGGGCATCACCGTGCAGGAGCAGCCGTGGTGGGACATGCTGGTGCCATTCCCAGCCCAGGATGGTGGGAACGAGGGGGACACAGAGCCAAGGAGGCCTTTGGGGCTGTGACACGGAGCATCCAGGGCTGCTTGTCCCTGGGGGTGTCCCCTCCCTCCCTGGGTGTCCCCCCAGCCCGCTGTCGGTGTCGGGGTGCAGCCGTAACCCGACACTCCCGTTCCTGTCATGTTTTACACGGCAGGGCATGTGGTTGTATTTTGTTTTGCCAACCTTTGCTTTCCCCAAAGGAAGGAATGAAAGGGCCAGTGTGCCGCCAATTTATTGTGCCTCCCGAGAGCCCCATGGCTGCCGAAAAAGCAGATGCCTTCTGCTTAATCTGGCCTGTTGCTATGTAAACCTCCTTCCTGCTTTGATGTCCCCTATAAATACTCCATGTGTTTCCAATAAACTGGCATTTTTATCACTGGAGCTGTTAAAGGCAGATCTGTGTCCGATTTGTCCCTGGGCTCGGCCGGGGGTTCTCTGGGGGGAACCTCCCTGCCCTTGTAAAGGGGCTCATTGTATCTGGGGGCGGGGGTCCTGCACGGGGAGGGGGCACAGTGATGGCACCTCTCCCGGGGCTGGGAGGATGCTGCCAGGGGAAGGGGATGTGGCTGGGTGCTAATCCTGCAGCAGTCAGGGCTGAACCCTGGGGTGGAATCACCACAGTCCCAAACCCTGGGATGGAATCACCACAGTCCCAAACCCTGGGATGGAACCACCACAGTCCCAAACCCTCAGCTGGGAGCAGTCCTGAAGCAAGGACCTTCCTTTTTTTTGCTACCATCATTTCACTGAGCTGTTGGGGTGACACTCACTTCACCTGCTTCCCAAACACCTCCTGAATGTCCCAGCAGTGCCCTTCTGCCCTTTGGCTGATACAAATCTCTCTGATAATCCTTGTCACCCAAGGATGGAGCACAGACCTCCCCCAGCTCGGGGCATCTCCTCCATCACGTTCACAGGGCAGTGCCTGTCCCCTGCTGTCAGTGATGACGCTTTGGGGTGCTCAGCCCTCATGGGAGGGGGGGGCAGTCCCTGGGGATCATCATTCCAGCTCTTCTCTGGAGAAGGAGATGACCTGGGCTGGATGCAGAGGGGTCAGTAGGTCACTGTGCACTGGGACATTTGGGGACCAGGTCTGAGTGGAATTTGGTGCGTTTTCGCTGTGCAAAGCCCAGTTTAAGAGACCCCGGTGGGGCAGTAGAATTTGTTTTAAACCTTTCCAGCCTCAGCTGCTCCTGCAGTGATGGGGCTCAGGCAGTGGCATGGTGTGGGATGGCATTTCCATTTCATCCCCTGCCACTGCATCGGCCCTGGGTGCCTTCTGGCCCTTCCACCGGTGCAGCTCCAGCATCTCCATCCTGACTCCAACTCACACTTGGAGGGCACCTGGGTGGACCACGCTCTGAGCTCCCATGGAAGTCCCGCACAAGTGGGCTACCAGCCATGGGGCTGGGCTACCAATGCCTCTACCCCGCCGAGAAACAGGGGGAGGGATTGTTGTGGGGGGTTTTCTGCTCCCTGTTTGGGCCTGAAATGTGGTGTCAGGAGCCTGGCTGATATATGCTGCCAGAGAAGGGGTCGGCAGCGGCGGTATTCTTTATTTTGACAGGGCAATGAAAGTGTTATGTAGTCGTGACGCCTCCCTGCTGCTCCACCCCCCTCGGCCTTTATCAACCTGAAAGAGCCCAGGATCCTATTTATAACCTAACCTGAATTGTGCCGTGCCTGGGGAAGGGGCCACAAAGAGCAGTGATTTATGAACGTGGAAAAAAAAACAATGCAGACCCTCCACGCTCACCCCCAGCCCGAGGGGAGACCCCTTCACCCACCCCAGCCCCACGGGGAGGGACCCGGGGGGGTTCCAAATGCCCCAGTGAGATATGTATGAGGTGGGAGCAGCTCCTGGGCTTGTTACGGGGTTGAGATGGGAATCCAGAGCTTCCCAGGCACCTGATCCCCTCCTCAGGCTGCTCTGCCCTCTCCCATCGGGTTTGTAGCCTTCCCAGGTGGCTCATGTTGGACATCCTGAGGGGGTTAGACTTCCTGGTGCTCTTCTGCAACTCCTCTCAGCCCGAGATGTCTAATTGTACAATTATTTCATAGGTTTTAAATTAACTACTTGGGTAAAAAGTGCTTTCCGCTGGCGCCACAGAGTGCTGACAGATTGCAAAGCCCCTCGTTACGGCGCGGGGGGAAGGGGAGGGATGACAGTGAAGCTCCTCTTGCCAAGGTCAAACCACTTCCATCCCTCACCTCTGCCTCTCTAATAACGTTGTCGATGAGCACCAGCAGCTTTGGGGGGACAGGACACTCACTGTCTGCATGTACAGGCACGTGGGGACATCCCCACCAGGTCTCAGACATCACTTTGGGTGACTGGGTGCCACCCTCACCCTGGTTCAATGCCCCAAACCCACCCTCCTCTACAGCAACTCAGCGCCCCAATGTCTTTTTTGGGCTGTAAGGAGTTTGCAGAGAGTTTGGGGCTGCCCCTTGCTCTGCTGGGGTTGTGGGGGTGCCTGTGCCACCCTCCTCACTTGTTCCCCTCTCCTTCCCCTTCCTCCCCCTTTTTGGGGGCAGGGTGGTGACGCTGGTGCCACCAATGGGCCTCTTGCCCCTTGTCTGTTTATCGGGTTATTGCTGCTGACATCTGAATTTGGCATGTGGAAAACCTTCCCTCCTGGGCCGTGACACGTTGATGGTTGAAGGAACCCAGCAGGGTTTTGACTTTCCCTGCCCTAATTGTTGCCAGATTGCTCTGCCCCGGCCCGGCGCTCCCGGGGGAAGGGGCTGCACGCGTGGGGAGCTGGGCAGGATGGGCTTGGGAAAATCCACCTCATCCTCATTTCCCTGTGACCAGGAAAGGGATAGCACCAGAACAAGAATATTAGAAATTTTCGGTGCAAACGTGCCTGGAAGTTGAGCTGGACAGCACCAGGTGTTCCCTAAAGGATGCTCAGCCTGCTGGTGGGGTTCTCCTCCACCTCTGGATCATCGTGGGGGTGATGTGGTGATTCCCACCATCCACCAGGGCCGGTCCATGAGCTCCCCACTCCCGGCGCAGCCCCCCCTGTGCTGCAGTTTCACACTGAGGAGCTTAAGGAGGGTGTTTCTTCTATCTTAAGTAATTTATTCTCGTATCCCCCGGGGTCAGCCAGGGTGCAGGGCACTGCAACCCGAGTGAGAAAAGCTCTTGACAACGGAGATGTTGCTCTGCTTTCCGTCAAGCGTCAGCCCCACTGCCGTCGGCGTTTCCCTTCGGCATCGGAGCCGGGACGTGGCACCTCCCTGCCGCTGGAATCACGTTGGGAACATCCTGCCTGTGTGTGCTACGGCCACGTTATGGTGTGGTTTGGTCTTACCTGTGTGAGCAGAGCCAGGGGAGAGGGCAGGACTCGTCTCTGAGTGCCCCAACCGCTGGAGGTGCCCGATGCCGGGCTGTGGGGAACTGCGGCACTGGCAGGACTGCCTGGAGCTGGGGAGGGGGGAAACCAAAGCACAGAGATTTTTACAAGGCAGATGCTTGTAGAGGCTTGTTGTGGCAAAACCAGATCCAGGTGCTGCACTCGACCAAGCATGAAAAGCAGCGGAAGGGAAGGGCCAGAGCGGCTGCGGCCACACGGCTTCTGGAGGCTGAGAAGAGGGGGACACAAGGAGCCCGACTGCCTGGAGAGGTGGGATGTGCATGGATGGGTGGGTGGATGGCTGGCTGGCTGGCTGGACGGACAGAAGGACAGGAGACCCTGGGGGTGTGAGGAAGTGATGGTGCTGCTCTGTGCTGGTTGAGCCGCCTCGGCACGTTCCTCCCTCCCCCTTCCTATGTCCACACGAAGCGGGGTTTGACCCCACTCGCCCTCGTTGCCCTGCAGAGGGAAGAGAGTTGAGATGCTGCATCTGCCTTCAGAGACAGACACACTGGTGCTCCTCCAGCTTGGGGCAGGCCCACAGCATCTCCCTCTGGCCCCTGGTGTGGAGTTCTGTTGGGTGGAAAATGCCACTGTCCTGGGTGTGGGACCAGAAATCACCTTCTCAGCCCTCTTCTGCTTCCACCACAGTCTCAGCTCAGAAGAAAACCTTTGTCTCAATGGGTTCATGAGAGAGGAGGATCAAATCTGGACTAGTATAAGCCTGAAAATAGTCATGCAATTGGTGCTTTGTCCGAAATTATCCAAGTAACTTCAATTATGGTATAAATCTACCCCAGCCTCATGGTTTTCTTCTTCCAAAACGGAACCAATTCTGAGGCTCAGAGCTGCAGAATCTTCAAATTTAGGACTTACTTCATCAAAATACTGTCCTGGTCTCTGGAAGTCGGTAGGCACATCCATGATGTGTTTGAAGTCCTTCTGCTTAACCAAAAGTCTTGCAGAAAGTCAAGAGGTTCCTCAATGGAGACATCCAAAACGTCTGGAGCGACGCCTGCCCAGAGTTCATGTTTCATTGCACTTTGATTTATCATCCCTTGAGTTAATTATTGACCTTAGCCTTGCCTTGGTCAATATTTACCTCCCCAGGTCAATAAATCTTGACGTTCACCTCAACAGAAGTCAATATCTCCTTAGTGTTTATCTATTCCTTCTGTTGCTAATTTTACTGAAAGCTTTTATTTATCCTTTGAAGCACGTGGGGAGGAGCCACCTTTGCTGATCCACCAGGGGAAAAGCCTCTGCTGCTCCACGGTGGCTCACGTGGGACCTCAGGAGCACAACCCATGGGTGGCATCACTCAGCCGAGGCAGGACGCTGTTTTCCTTGATCCAGCTGATGAGACTTGGCTGATTTTCCACCTTTCCTGATGGAGCTGGGACCACAGACTGGCTGCTGAGAAGACCATGTGGCCCTACCAGCCAGGTTTGGAGCTGGACAGAGACTGGGGCAGGAGGGAGAAGAATCACAGCTTATCCTCAAGTACTGACAGGAAGATAGACCAGTCCTTGCTGGTGTCACCCCTGCTTTGCTGCTTGGTCCTTGAGCAGCTGGGGGGTGACGTTCTCATGGCTGGTGGTGGGACACGCCAGCAGGAGGAGGCTGAGGACGTGAGGCTGAGGCCATGGGGGTTCATGGATTGTCCTCTCTTATCCCTGATGTCTTCTACAAAGTTTGGGCTCCTGAGTCCAGGACAAGCTCTGCTGGGTGACGGATTCTTACAATCATCAAACCACAATTTGTGGTGAGTAGAGACAGGGGTTAGCGGTGGGCGTGGCAGTGCTGGCTTAATGGTTGGACTCGATGGTCTTAGAGGGCTTTTCCAAACTTTATGATCCCATGATCCGATTTGGGAATGAATCTCCGCTCCTTGACTCTTGTTGCACGTTCCCTTGCCCACCAGGACCCCCTGCCATAATCCCTAATCTCTCTCCCCCCCATGCGGAGAGGGGAATAACCTCCATCTCTGTGCTCCTGCCTCGAACTTTTAATATTTTAATTGAGTGAATTGACCTGGAGTAGTCCATTGAACTCTGCCTGACCTTTTAAATAACAGGTCAAGGATTTAGCTTTGCTGGGCTGACCTCACCCCTTATCTGCTAATACTGCTCCTCTCTCAATTAGCTGCCGCCCCCCGACCCGCTGGGGTTGGGACCACTTTGCTGGCGTCGCCGTGGCCTCCTCCATGCACGAGTGGGCAACGCCACGGCCTCCACGGCTCTGAAACGGAGATCATCGGTGCTCCCGTGGTGTTTGATGTCCTACAGCATCCTCCTTCAGGGACAGGCCTCCCTCAGATGTCCACCCGAACACCCAAGGAGAGCTTCATCCTCATCCTTTACTGCTGGGGAGAACTGAGGGGCAAGTGAAGATGGAGCTGCTGTGAGGGTCCTGTAGCAGCTCCAGCCTCATCAGCCCCACTGAGGAGACTTCATGGGTACTTCTCTCATTTTCCTGGATTTTATGGGTCATCAAGAGGAACAGCTGGAGATCCCCCCTGTCCTGGTGAGCCAAAGGGAAGTCACCCCTTGGGAACAGCCTGTGGTGCTGCTGTGGCCCAGTGATAAGGTCCTTCCCAGGACCAGCAGTAGGAAATACTAGCTGGAATAACCTGGAAGAGTAATGCTGGGAGTTATAAAAGAGACTTCTTGGCATTGCAGCAGACCTGGGACATGGGACCACAGTAACATCAGCTTGAGCAAGAGGTCCTGTGTGATGGGCCGAAACACCCTCTGCAGGTCCCTCATGCTCTGCACACGAGGACAGCCCTCTCCTGTGTCCAGAGGATGGACTCAGCACGCAGATGAACCATTGCGGGGGGTTGAACCTCAAACTAGGCGACCCTTAAGGTCCCTTTCAACCCTTCCAAGCCATTCCATGACTCTCTCTGGCCCCTTGGTGGGGGTCAGAGCCTGTTCCTCCAGCAGTGTCCGGCCACCCTCTCCCACCCATTCCAGCTGCCCTGTCCATCTGCTCGGCGAGGTGGCTGGTGCCTTCCCAGGGAGCATCATTTAACTTTTATGGGGATCCGAGGGGGCCAGAGAACAAATGCAAGGATTTGCAAACCTGTAAAACTCCCTCCTGGTCCAATTTTATCCCATCGAGAGCCCAGTTTGGAGAGCGGCCCTGGGTTCCCCAGCCCTGTTAAATTAGCACTGGGCTCCGCATTCCAGAGTATAAATATCTGCCATTGTAGTGCTGAGGAATGCGAGCGTGTTGGGGTCTAAAATTAAAGAGCTGGGACCGAGGCATCTCGGGTTACCAGAAACAAGACTCCATTGTGCTCCCGTTGGGGCTTCGCCGCCGCGCGGGGAAGGCACTGCGAGGGTTTAGAAACCGCCTGGGTTAAATGCAAGGGGCAAACGAGCCCTTAGTTACAAACTTCGGATACATCTCTGAAGTTAAACCCCTGCCTGTGCTGCTCTGGAGCGCGGGGTGCCCCACCAGGCAGCGGGAGGAGGATGCTCCGGGCTTTTGCAGCGTTTCCAGGGGTTTTCTCTCTGTGTGAGATGCTCCGGTGTCCCATCCTCTCCTTCTGCCTTGGCTCTCCAGCTTTAAGCACATGCTTGAATTAAGCCCCCCTGAGACTCAGGTCAGTGTCAGCTCAGGGGGAAGGTGCTGCAAGAATCCCCTCCCCATGCGTGGTCCGTGCCCACCCTGGAGCTGCAGCCGTCGCTCCGCTCTGTTTCACACGCGGAGCCGCTGATGCTCGGCTGGTGTTTACTGGCAATGAGGCCACTTGTGCCGAGGAATTTCTGGCCCCTGGAAGAAAACTGGTGTGGGGAAAGGGGTGGAAAATAGGTCAGGGAGGGATGGTGCTGGGGGTGCACAGATGTCGCTTGGCCTCCCGGGGTTCCCTGTGCTGTGGCATCCTCGGGGAAGTCCCATCCTGGTGAGTCCTGCGGCTCCGGGGAACCAAATCCCTCAGGGGAAACTCCCCTTGCTTCTCACTTGAGGTGCAAAACATCTCGTTGGCTGAAAATAAGGAACACGATGAGAAAGAAAAGAGGAGTCAGGTGGAGAAATTGAGTAGAAAAGGTCAGATTTGTTGTTATTTGCTAGTTTTAGTCCACTATTTTTGTTGGGCTGCAGTTCTTCATGAGGGGCTTGGTTCTGCCATTTTCCTGGTGCCACTCTGCGTTTGCAACCCCAGTTTCTGATTCCCAGCCCCCCGTGCTGGTGCAGCAGCAGCCGTGGGACACACAGCTCCCTGGGATGCTGGAGCTGGTCCTGGGATGGAGCGATCCCAGGGAGAGCCACAATCCTTCCCACCTTCAATGAGGATTTCACATCTTGCCCTGAGCCTGTGGTGGCTCTTGCTGGTGTGACAGGCACTGCCACAGCCATGGGGATGTTGTGGCCCCCTTTCCAAAGGATCCAGCACCTCCTTTAAATCCCACCCCATGAGCAGGGACTTTGATTGCAGCCTCAGCGCCCTCAGGGATCGCATGATCCTGACGCAGAAAAACCACAGAAACCTCCGTAAATACGGAGCTGTTTCCTGTTGGCCGTCGTGGTGTCCCCTGAGCAATCAATTTATGGCCCCTAAAGATCCTCTAAGTGGATTTGGCCTCTCGAGATAAATCTTGTCCCTTTGTGCTCGCCCCTGCTCTGTGGCCACTGCTGCTAAAGCAGGTCTTCGGGGGGCTTTAACCCCTCACCGGACCCTCGTCCGGAGCTGGCACCGGCACGGCACCGTGGTGCTGCTGGCTCTGCTGGCTCCACCCTGGTGGCTCCACCCCAAACTGTTCTCACAGTCGTGGGACTATTTTTTTTAATTAAGGGGATGTGTTTGCCCTGGGGTGAGAGCTCAGGGCTGAATTATGATTTTCCTTATACAAACGGACTGAACAAAGAGCTCCTGGAGGTCCTCTCGCTGCTCCTCTTGCAGCAGGGATGAGCCCACAGGACCCTCCTAGGGATGGACAGGGATCCTTATTTATCCCTGGGAGCAAATTTAAGTAAATAAAGTTGCTAATGGAGCCTTTCCCTTCTCCATGTCTGCACAGTTTGGGCTGAAAGGGGTCCCTGTGACGCTTTAGGGCTCAGAGCTCACCCACTTTGCTGCTCCCCCCCTGCAAAACCAGGACCACCGACCGCCCTCCATCATGGTGGGGAGCAAAGCTGGAGTCGTGTCCCCCTCTGGACAGGGAAAGGGAAGGCAACTGGATTAATGTTCCCCTTTCCACGCAGAATAGGAAGGGAACTGGGTCAGACTCACCTCTCTCAGAGAGGAGGAGCTGGGCTGAGTTACAAGCAGGAGCTGGGATGCTCAATCCAGGGACGCCCCCCAGCCCCAGCCCCGGCTCCAGCCCCGGCTCTCGCTGGGCTGGAAAAGGCCCTATTAGCTACGCGGATTTTAAGCACAACCAGATGTGGGAGGTGAAGCTGTTAAACCCCTTTTGTGCTCTGGGCAGAGCTGAGGGGGGTCCTGGGCCCCCGCATTGCCCCGTGCCCCCTCCACTGCGGCCACTGAAACCAGAGGCTTCACCCAGGCCAGGGAGGGGACGGTGCCGCTTGGATACTCCACATGTGACAATCCATGGAATCTCCTACTGCCCAAACCAAGACGAAGGCTCATGCCATGAGCTCATGCCCCGGTTTGTGCTTATTTACGAGCATCGTCTCCTCCAGGAATTCAGCACAAGCTCTCTGTAAACAAGAGACCCATTCCCAAGGGGAAAACTGCCCTTTCTGGGGGCTGAAGGACTTTGCTTTCCAAAAGCACATCCAAGACTGTCCCTCCTAGGAGTTGGTGTGGTTTTGGTCTTGTCACTGGGAGCAGGTATCCCCGAGTCCCAGGAGAGAGCAGCGAGGATCCAGCAGCCCTGCCCTCAATAAATCAGCAGCTCTCTCTAATTTTATGTAACGTTAATAAATCAGACAAATGAAAATAGCTCGAGCCTTGTAGGGCATAAATCACCTTCCGCTCTGGCACGGTGCTTTAAAATAATTTGTAGATTGATGGCTGTTGGGCTGAATGAGAGAGTTGGGGGCCTGGGAAGATTTTTAATGACTGCTGTGGTGTAATGTCTCCCCGGGCAGAATCCCAGCTCCTCCCCCTTTCCCAGTTTGCCAGAAGTGGCTCGGAAGGAACTGGGACATGGGAGTAGAGGGAGAGATCTGAGCTGGACACCCCAGCACTGCTGGCCATGCAGCCCTGAGTGCCCTGTGTTGGGACTGGTGGCTTTTCTGGGGTGAGGGCCCTCAGGCTCTGGGTATAAACTCGGCAGGACCGGGTCACTTTCCTCCACTTGGTCTCAGGATGTTCTTACTGCTGGCATTGGATCTGTGCCCCATCAGGGAGGGCTTTGGAAGAGGGAAAACCAGTAGGAAATGTGCTGTGAGCACCAGTGCGGGGTCAGAGCTCCCAGTCTCTCCCCATCACTGCTGGTGGGGCACCCTATGCCTCCTCTTGGCCTCACTTTCCCCATCATATTCCTCCCTAAGGAATATCAACTCCATTAACCGCTGTTTACAGTTAGACCTGGCCTATACTCAGACTGTGCAACTGGTTAAACTGGCACAACTGATATCCTTCACCCACATCCACAGGCTTGATGTCACCAGATGGAGCAGGATGACACCAACACCTCTCAAACCGACTGTGCTCAGCCCCTTTGGGTCCTGCAGGCACCCCGTGGGTGCCCAGCTGATGGACACACTCCCACCAGCAGCCCCTCAGCTCCTGCCCACCCATCCAGCCCCTGCCACCCTGGCATCCTCCCCCATGGCTGCTGTGCCCCAGGAGAGATCAAGTGCAGGGTTTCCATGAGTTTTTTTCCTGTGGTGATGCATGTTTTACTGCTTTTGGAGGTGTGAAGAGTTAAGTGCTGGGCTGGAGGTTAATTGCTGCCTGACACGAAGGCAGCGTGTTCCAGCAGGATCAGCTGCTCTGCCTGCAGGTTGGATTCTTATGGATGGGGCTTCCACCTGGATCCTGGGCACTTGGTGGGGCTGAGACTCCCCAAAAACACTGCTGTGTTTCCCAGTCTTCCTAGTGAGGGGTCCTTTTGGCTGAGGTTCTTGGGACCTCTCAGCCAGGCCCAGCTCCGAGCACTGTCTCCAGCACCAAAGGATTGGGATGAAAATCCCTCTGTGACTCTCTTCATCCCTCTGTGATGATTCTCAGGGATGCAGCCATGTGGCTGCCACCACCACGAGGCCGTGAACTGTTGATCTGCTTGTTTTTAAGAGCTGAAAGAAGCCGCTCCCCAAAACAGCGATGCAGGTCCTGGTCCAGCAGCCAATGCAGATCCAAACCCCATCCCACCACCCGGGGATGAGCCACGAGCATCCCAGCTCACCCTCTCATGGCTTTGTGGCCAGGTTTGAAACCCTTTGCAGCAGGAATTTATAGCTGTTCCCAATCCTGAGGGAAGAAGGGCATTAAACAATGAGAGGTCTCTTCAATTATAGCCCCTCACTCTGTGTCGGGCCCTTGGAGCTGCTCAGCCCCACTCCCGGCACAGCTGCTCCTGCCAAGGGAAGTGGGAGCCGAGGCAGGGACGTGTCACCCCTCCGTGAACCGGCAGCAAACCTCAGGCATCACATGCCCACAACCCGCAGCCCTCGGATTATCATATTTTGTCGTTAAAGCCTAATGTGAGCTGTGGAATGCTGGCTTCCCTGTGGGAGAAGAGAAACCCCAGTGTTTCTAAGGAGAAGGTGTCAGCACGGATTTTTGCTGATGGTTTCTATTGCTGATCAAACAGAGATATAATTAACGAATTCGGACTTTTGATTAGGAGTTTATTTTTTAAAGGAATCATGGGGAGTGATTAGTGAAAATAAATTGCGTGACCCCGCAGTTCCCATCCAGCTTTTCCTTGGCTAATGAGGTGAGGGTGAACTCTGTGAGCAGGGCTAGAAATCCGGCTTCCCAGTTTAATAAAAGGCAGCTTATACCCAGCGAAACCGGAACCACAGTAAATGTCAGGCTCGTTTTATGGCTCGCTGGGATTAGTACCATTAGATACTGTTTTTGGGACAGCAGCGTCCGGATGGACACAGCCAAAGTCACGGTCCTGCAACCCTGGGAAGTCCTGGCCCCGGAGGACTCGCTGCTGGAGCCAAATTAATTGATTTGGTTGAGGGAGGTTGGTGGTTGGCATCTTCAGCAGCACCTCCGTGGCATCCTGGGCAGCTGAGCTGTGTCACCCAGGGGGAAACAGTCAGAGGCTCCTGCAGCTCCAACATCTGCCCAAGGACAGGGAATGCTCATCTGCTCCTGAAAAGAAAAATGTACCCTAATCCCTGAGGGATATGACACTACGTTGGGGTGAGGGAATAATGCCGTGGTGTGATTCCATCAGGGAAGAGCCTGGGGTGGTTAATTAAAATGGAATGGGGGTTTGGAGAGCAAAGGCGAGGCAGCTGCAGGGCGTTCTTGGGGAAAACCCACCCAAAAAAGGGGAATTTTGAGGCCCAGAGAAGGGGGTGAGTTGCCTGGAGGATCAGCACAGCTGATCCTGAAGCCTACATGTATCCAGAGTTTTCAGGGGGTGGATAATGCCTTAATAAAGGGGTTGTCCTGTGGCCACCTCCCAGTGACACACTATCCTTGGGGCAACTGTTTTATTTTTGCACGGTAAACTAATAGCAGGAAAATATTCCAGGTATTTGGGATTCCTCTGAGCGCAGTTCGGCAGCTGAGGAGCCCAGGGCTCCCCGCGTGCCACAGCGGCATCCTTGGGGGTGCAGGCAGGGCTGGTCGGGGGTGCCGGGGGTCAGGGATGGTGGGGTGCAGGCATCAGGGTGGGGGG
>JAWWEU010000072.1:890821-911012 GCA_035583155.1 Acropternis orthonyx | reverse complement strand
CTGCGGGCCGCGGGCCTCGAGTTCCCTTTCTGTCCCCGGTGTCACAGCCACACACCGCCTCGGTGCCCGTGCCGGGGGTGACAGGGCTGTCCCCGGTGTCACAGCCACACACCGCCTCGGTGCCCCTACCGGGGCTGACGGGGCTGTCCCCGGTGTCACAGCCACACACCGAATCCGCGGGCCCCGCTCGGTACCAGCGTTGGGACCCCCGGCTTGGAGCCCCGACCGACCCTCCCGTCAGCCCCGGGGGTCGCGGCCCCGTCCCGGCCTCCCAGTCCCGGTCCCGGCGGCTCCTGCTCCGCCTCGTCCCCTCCGGGGCTCCGGAGCAGGGCAGGACCCTCTGTCTGTCTGTCCGTCCCTCCCTCCCTCCCCCGGGCTGCCGAACCGGTCCTGCCGCTCTCCCGCCCTCGGCTCCAAGCGGGTCATGTTTGTTTTCCTCGTTCCAGATGCCGGGAATAAACCGAGTCCAAGGATTTTCGGGGAAACAGCCCTGCCCTGCCCCGGGAGCACCTGCGGGAATTCCCCCACACCGAGCGCCTCTTCCCAGACCTCGGTCAGCCCCTCCACGTCCCGGGGGATCCCTGAGGATCCCTGGGCATCCCTGGGGATGCCCGTCCCTCCCTCCGGCTGGCCCCGCGCCGTGTCCCTCCCTGTGGCTCCCCGTGTCTCCCCAGTGCCCCCCAGTGTCCCCCTCCGTGTCCCCCGTGCCCGTGGCACCTGTCACGCACCCCCACACAAGTGCTGCTCACTCAGCTGTTTTTATCGCCCGAGGAAGGGGGTTATCGCTGCCCGCGGCGGGGCCGATAAGGGAGGATCGATCCCGCAGGACGGTCCATCCCGCACGTACCCGAGGGACCTGCGGGACCCGCGGCCGCCCGTGCGGAGCCCCGAGCAGAGTCCGGGCCAGCGGAACCGCCCGAGGCTCCTCAGCCCCGGCCCGCGGGGCCACTTCAAAGCGGGTTAATGGGGGATTAATTAATGATCGGGAGATGTGCCGGAGATTTCGGGAGCCTTTGAGGAGCCTTTGAGGCGTCTCCGAGCTCCCCTGGGAACTCTGCTCCGGGTGGAGGCGAGGGAGGGGAGGAGGAGACACCCCTTAAATAAGGAGGGGACACCCCCCCAGGGGACAGTGGGACACTGCCCCGGGACTCAGGAGCGCCATGCCCACCAAAAAACCCATCCCCGGCTGCGAGCTGAGTGAGTACCGACCGCCGGGGGGGAGCTGGCATCGCCCCCAGCCCAAAACACCCGGGATGTGGGGGATTTAGGCGGTTTCCCACCCCCAGGCTGCCTGCGGGGTCAGTCACACCTGGTTTCAGGGGGGCAGTGATGGGTTATTCCCATCTCTGACGCCTGTGCTGACGGGTCAGGGCTGAGAGTGAACCCGCAGAGCTGGAGTTTCCCATGTCCTGGATTTCTCCTCATTTTGCCACGATTTGGTCAGTTAGCAACACCAGCGGCTCCTGTGCAGTCGCATTCCCACTTAAATCCATGGGGTTGTTCATCAGGAAGGGACTGGTTGTAGAAAAGTCATCCCAATTTTCCAAGGGAATGCACGGAGGAGGAGGAATTCTGTGAGGGAGCAGCGTTTCTCTCTGGAAAAACAAGCAGCAAATGAAAGAAAAGCTCAGTCAGGGCTAGGGAGAGATGGGAGCGGTCAGGGGTAACCAGCACCAAAATCTGGTAACTGGGGCAGACGAAACGGGTGGTTTTGGTACCAAAAGCGCTGCTGGGGCGGGCGAGAGCCCAGCGGAGCTCTCGGGCTCCTCACGGATCCAGCTTTCCGGGGTGGAATGAGCAGCTGTTGGGATAATCTCGGAGCGGGGGCAGGGGCAGGGCCAGGGGGCTGCAGGTTGAGGCGGGGGCTGCTGCAGCTGCTGCGCCCCCTCTCCGCCCCGCGGGGTCCCGGGACCCTCCTGGGGCCGCACTGGGGCTCAGCATCCCCCTCCGGGGCCGGGCTCTGCTCCCGACCCCCGGTCCGCCCTCGGGGGGGCTGCGCTGGGGTCCCGCCACTGCGCTGAGACCCCGTCACTGCCCCGGAGTCCCGTCACTGCCCCGGTGCCGCCCCCGGTGCCCGCCCCCCCGGTGCCCAACCCCCTGCCCGCCCTCCCGGTGCCCGCCCCCTGCCCGCCCCCCCGGTGCCGCCCCCCCCGGTGCCCAACCCCCTGCCCGCCCCCCCGGTGGCGCCCCCCCGGTGCCCGCCCCGTGACGCGGCTCCGCGCGCCCGTTCGCGGCTCGGGCCGGGCATGGGGCGGAGGAGGCGGCGGGGCCGGGGGCGGCCGGGGCCGGTGAGCGATGGGGGGCGGCGGGGGGGACCCCCGCGGATGGTCCCTGGGTGGGGGGTGGGTTGGAGGGAGAATCATGCCTTGGGGGTGGTGGTGGTCCCTGGGTGTTCTGGGGAGGGGGATCCCGCCCTGGGAAGGTCCTTGGGGGATCCCCTGGATGTGCTGCAGGACACCACTCGCGGTGGGTTTACAAGGGGGGCTGCGGAGCCCCCCACACACCCCCCTGGACTCGGGGCCCCCCCGCGGCCCCCCGAGCGCTGGCCCTCCCCCAGCGGGCGTCCCGGGACCCCCGGTGACCTTGGGGTGTCCCTGCGGGCGGCACTGCCGCGGGGGACGCCACCGAGTCTCGTCCTCTGACCCCTCCTCGGGGTTTGGGGGGCCGCGGGTCGTCCCTCCCGAGGAGCTGGGGGTGCGGGAACTCTATAGCGGGGCTGGGGTGCAATGGGAGTGTGGCCGCGGAGTCCCGGGAGCAGCCGTCGAGCCCTGGGATCCTCGGGGTCACAGCCATGGGGCCCTGGCAACGCCGTGATCCCAGCCACGCGGCCCTGGGATCCCCAGGTTCCCAGCCCCGGGAGGCTCCGAAGCGCCAGGGAGCTCGTCCTGCCCGGGCTGAGGTGCCCAGACACGCGTCCCTGTCCCTGCGGACGCGCCGTCCGGTGTCCCCGGTGCCAGCGCCGCTGTCTCCCCTCCTGATGGGGCCGGAGCTCCGGGGCCGTGGCTGTGCCCGGGCAGGGCTCTGCGCTGGCCCACGCGTGGCCGTGGGTGCGAGTGTGCTGGGAAGGGGGGTCCGGTCCCTCTCGCGGCGGGAGGAGGGTCAGCCAGGGGCAGGGGAGCCCTCGGACGAGCTCCCGAGGCGTGCAGCCAGCGGTGGAATAGCGGGCCCGTGTTCTGGGGGTTGGACACGGGCGGTTTATTACAGGTGGTGAAAATGCTCGGGGTCTCAGGGGTGCGGCAGCCGCCCCGTCCCGTCCCACGCTCGCAGGGAGCACCGGGGCCGGCTCCCTAATGCAGGAGCTGGAGCAGGCTGGGAGGAGAGCTGCTCCTCCCTGACGGGGGTTGTTTCCGGGTGTTTGCGTAGGATTAACTGGGTCAAGCTCCCTCTTTCTGGGAGAGGACACCTGGCTGAGCAGGTGAGCAGGGGCGGGCTCAACCCACCGTGCCCTCCTGCACCCACGGCATCTCCTGGCTCTGGAATGGGACATGGGATGGGCAGGGAACAAGCTGGTCCGACCTCTTCAGGTGTGGGCAGGTGACCTGTCCTGGTGCAATGGGAGCAGAGGTCACCGCTGCCTTTGTCCTCTCAGGTCATGGGCAGGAGTGGGGCAGAGTGAGGGGACAGGGGGGGGAGGAACCCCACAGGGATGGACCCCAGGGTGACGCCACCAGGGGAAAAGGTTTTCATGGTGCCAGTGCCAGCAGAGTGGCAGGGACACCTGGAAGGTGGTCAAGGGACTGTAATCAGGAAATCAAGGCTGGAAAAGTTCTCAGAGATCATCCAGTCTAACCATTGCCTCAGCACCAGTCACCACCCAGTTCACCAGTTCCCTTTGCTGGGATGGTGAGTGCCCACCTGGACTGTCCGTGCTGGTCTGGGGTGTCGTGCCCAGGGCTCCCAGTGGGACATCACCTGGAAGTGCTGGACCAAGGGGTCGGTGTGACCAGGTGAAGGGCTCCCTGTGTCACCAGCCCACGGTCTGTGTGTGGAGCAAAACGAGATGTTGGCTCCAAAACTGCCCCACGGGAATAGATCTGGAAGGATCCGTAAGGATCCCGCCTGCCCTGTGGGAAGCAGCCCGGCTCAAAGCCCCACATCAAAGGCACAATCTCAATGGCAGGAACCGCTCCCGGCACGGGGCTGGGCTGCTCCTGTGTCCTGGGGGAGGAGCAGCAGCAGGACAGGGCCGTGGCTGTTGGAGGGACCCGTCAGACAGTGGGGCTGGCGGTGAAGGGAGGGTGGAGGTGGAACAAGGGCCCCGTTGTTCCTTGTTTGTTGTTTGCTCTGTGCGTGGAGAAGGCCCGGCCAGCAGCACCCGTGTCCAGTGGGTCACGTGTAGTGACCTCATGATGTTCCACTCTGGGCTTGTATCCCAGGGGATATTCCCCTGGGAATGGCTGTGACTGTTGGGTGTCCCACAAGACTCAGCCATGGGGTCACACTGCGGGTTTGACCACCGAGAGGCAGAGCCTGGTGAGCCCATGCCTGGTGTCAGGGAAGCTGCCGGGTGGGAAAGGATCCAGGTGGGCATGGAGGCCACGGGCACCTGGCCTGTGGCAGCCACAGGGACCAGGGCAGCACCCTGTGCTGGGCACTGCTGAGGGCGAACGCTGAATCCTGAGATCAGCTTCGAGTCCCCCGTGCAGGTCATTGAGGGGCTGGAGCTGGGAACAGAGCTGGGGGAGGGTCTGGAGCAGCAGGAGCAGCCGAGGGAGAGCTGGGGGGTCTCAGCCTGGAGAAAAGGAGGCTCAGGGGGGACCTTCTCACTCTTCACACCTGCCTGACAGGAGGGGCCAGCCAGGTGGGGGTCCCTGGTTTCACCCGCCCGGAGAAGGCTCTGTGGACACACGTGGGACACGTTCCCTGTGCTGGGTGTGGGTCTGGCCCCAGCCCAGCAGCTGCTGGAGCAGATAAAGGGCCCCGTCTGGCCCCCGCCCGGGCTGGGCTGGGGGTGGGGGCAGATACTGAGGTGGGTCCGGAACGAACGCTCCCGTAGGATTGTCCTCCTTGCCTCAGCATGGAGTGAGGCTCCAGTGGGACTCGCGGCCGGGGTAAGGCTCTTCCTCCTGGATCACATTTTGGGGAAAAGATGGCTTATTGCTGAACTTCAGTGGTTTGTTTTCATGGAAGCTGTGAGGTTTGGTGCTTAAGCAAGAAGGAGAGTGGCGGGGTCGGAGCTGGGAGGTGGTCCCGGGCCAGGCTGCCGGGGGGAGGGTCTGGGGCTGTGGCTGGGAGATGGCAGGTGGTCATGGAATATTTCAGTTGGAAGGGACCTACAGGGATCAAATCCAGCTCTGGGAGGTGTTTCCTCCCATTTCTCCCTATGGCACGTGGTGGTTTGGGGTGATCAGAGCCTGGAAGGGGCAGGGGGTGTTCAGGGGGATTTTTGGGGTGTCCTGTGCAGGGCCAGGAGTTGGCCTCAGTGATCCTTGTGGGAATATTCCAAGATTCCATGACTTCAAGTTCTCGTGCAGAGCAAATGCTCAAGGATATAGCGGGGAAATAACACAACTCCCCTGCCCTGTGCCTCAGTGGGTCCAGCGCTGTTTGGGATTTGGAGGGTCCAGGGGAGTCGGTCTCCACATTCCCCTGGAGTCAGCACTCCAAATCTGGAGCGGGTCTGGGTGGAAAACCAACAGTTGTGGCTACAGCAAGAAGTGTCACCCCACCTCTCAGGTGACTTTGGCAACTTTCAGGTGATTTCAGCCCCTCTCCAGGTGATTTCAGCACCTGGCTCAGTCACAACCCACCTTTGGGGCTAGTTGTAAAACTGGGAATTCATCTTTAAAAATCTAAAATCGGTTCTAATCACTTAAACTGAATCCCTGGCTGATGATTTCCTTTTACATCCTCACTGAACCATATCCCTTTGTTTTATGGGAATCTCCCATTGAAATTCAATGGGATTTGAGGGGGGATTAAGTGCTTTACAGGCCAAACTGAGGGACTTTGGCTCGTCCTTGAGGGCTAGGGGGGGTTGAGCTTCCAGAGCCCAGAGTATGCCAGCTCATCCCCAGTTCCTTTCTGCTCCATCCACTGTCCCATCCCAGTTTCTGTTTCCCTCCTGCTCCATTCCCAGCCCCTGCCCATATTCTGGCTCAGTCCTGCATGGGTTGGTTTTAAACCCAGGTCATGGTGAAGGAGTTAAACCTACCCTTAACCCACTTCCCCCTGCCCAGGGGGGGCCAGGGGATTTGGGGAGTGCTGGGAGGGTTTGGAGTCTGCTGGGTGTGCCAGGGATGCCATAACCGTCAGGAAGGGGGAGATGAGATGTGGTTTCCACAGTGAGTAAATTCCACCCTTGTTTCCTTGAGCAGAGTTTCACAACCAGCTTCAGCTGCCTGTGGACACTCCTGCCACGTTGGTGCCTCTCAGACTTTCTGCGGGGGAAGGGAGGGGTGGGGGGGGGGGGTCAGGGTGACTTTTCCAGCAGGTCCCAGCCCAAATTATGTCTCCCATCCCTGCTGGGATCTTCAGAGCTGGAAAAGGGCTCAGGAAGTGAGTCCATCCCTGCCAGGTTTCTCAGAGCTGGAAAAGGTCCTGGGAAGTGAATCTGTCCCTGCCAGAGCTGTTGGCTGTCCCACTCTCCTGCCAGCTCTGATTCTCCCTCCTGACAGGATTTTTCCCTTTTCCTTCACAGCCAATGTGTCCAGTATAAACCAGTCCCTGGAGCACGGCAAGGGCTCCACCATGGGGAACTCAGACATGGAGCGGAAGGCGTCCTATGGTGAGGCTGGATCGGGCACGGGAGGCTGCCCTCATCATCCTCCTTCCTTTTCTTAATTCCAGGCTCCTCTGGGGCTGTCGGGGTGAGCCCCAGGGTGCTGGGATGAGCTCTGGGCTCGGGGATGAGTCCTGGGGTGCCAGGATGTGTGCCAGGGTGAGCTCCAGGGTGCCAGAAGGAGTCCCATGGGAGGTTCACAGCCCCCTGGGGTCTCTCAGCCTGGCTGAACAAGCCAAACCAGCCCAGCCTGGGCAGGTATGGCCTGGCAGGAATGTCCTGGGCAGGGATCTCTGCACACCTGGGCAGCTCCAAATCCCTTATGTAAATGGGGCCCTGGAAGGTTTCTGGGAGGCTGGGAAAAGGAGGAGCTGGGTGGTGATGCAATAGGAGGGTTGGGCAAAGAGCTGCCCTGTCCGAGCCCTCTGAGCCCGGAGTGCTTGGACGTTGCTCCTGGAGGGAAATGTCCTGTGGGAAGAGTGGGAGCGAGAACAGGACTGGGAGTGAGTGCAGGACTGGGAGTGAGTACAGAACTGGGAGTGAGCATGGGATTGGGAATGAGTAGGGGATCGGGATCGGGGCTTTGGCTGGAGGTGGCGGGGGGTTGGAGTGGAAATGTGTCCATTGCTGGGGTGACCCACACATGTTCCTCACTCCTTACATTTTGAAACTCCTGGAATTCTCTCAGTTCTGGCTCTCCCTGCGAGGGGAGGTGTGTGGTGTCTCCCAGCTGGCCCCTGCTTCTAGACCTTGTGTGTCCCTGGGATGCAGCCAGGAGAGTCTGAGATAATGGTACAGGAGCAACCCCAGGTTTCCCCAGGATCTGGCTCACCCAGCCCCGGTTAATCATTAGGGGGACACTGGCACTGCCATCACTCCACATCGTGTCCAAGGATGGGGGTTTTAAAATGAGTTGGAATATATAAATCCCTGGCTCCAACTTGGGTCTGGGTGGGAGAGGAGATTCCAGGAAGGCAGCAGGCTTGGGGGGTGCAGCAGTGTGGGATATTTTGATTTAATTAGCTCTTTATCACCTAATTAGCATTAGCTGGCTCATTCTGCTCTGGCTGTGGGGCTTGCCAGCCCCTGCCAGAATTTCTTGCCTTTCCAGGGATACTCACTTCTCCCATTCCCTGTCTCCTTGCAGAGAATGTCTCTGGGGAGCCCGGGGGACTCGGCGGGGTCATCAGCACCATCTCCAGCAGCAGGAGCCCCCTGCAGCCCCCTGAGGACACCGAGGAGGAGCCATTCACCACCTACTTCGACAGCAAGATCCCGATCCCTGAGGATGAGACGGTGAGCGAGAAAAACCCACTGGAAAAATCTGTCTCAGGCACCCCCCTGAGCCGTTCCCATGGGCACCAGTTCCCCTTCCAGCCCAGACTGGGAAGGGTGATCTCGAGGTGGAGATTTGGGAGAGGAGGGAGTGGAATTCTGGACCAGGAAGGGTGGCTGGGAGATGGAGATTTGGGAGGGAAGGTGTGGAGACATCTCCTGTGTTCTGGAGAGGGGTGAGGGCTGTGTTAATGATTCATCCCTCGGGATTTGGCTCCTGCTTGGAGCAGACAAGGAGCAGGGAAAGGCCTTGTTATACCCCAGGGAGGGACCTGGGCTCTCTGTTCCCTTATCAGGGAGCAGAAGCCTTGGCTGGCCTTGTGACAGCACTGTCCCCTTGTCCCGTCCCAGGGCCGCGGGTGCCCCTTGCTCTTGGCTGAAGCCCCCAGTTTTGGCTGTGGGGGAGGGAAGATCCCACCCCTCCCTTGGGATTCCATGAGCGTGTCCTTGGCTGTCCCAGAGTCTGGGCCTAAACTCCTCGGACTGGGACCGGAGATCCTAAAGCAGGGTTTGGGATGGGATTGAGGAATAGTCTGGTCTCACAGCACTGCAGAATTTAGGATGGGGTTAGGGATCAGGCTGACATGATTTAGGATCAGGCAGGAGTTTAGGACAGGGTTAAGGATCACACTGGCCCTATAGCTGCTGTCTGCAGCGTCAGTGAGGGACCTGCCCCAAGCCCTGCCCGTGTCCCTCCTCCCTGCAGCATTCCTGCTTCAGCTTCCGCAAGCTGTGGGCGTTCACGGGGCCCGGGTTCCTGATGAGCATCGCCTACCTCGACCCCGGCAACATCGAGTCCGACCTGCAGTCCGGGGCCGTCGCGGGGTTCAAGGTTGGTGCAGAGACCCCCGAGGGGGAGACACGTCCCAGCTGGAATCTGGAGCGGGGGGCTGGTGGTGGTGGAAGCACCCTGGAGAGGAGGGGGAGCGGGAGGGTCGTGGATCCCGGCTTTGTGTCCCTTCGGGTCCATCCCACACCTGCTCCTGGTGCATAATTGCCTCAAAAATGTCCATAATGTGGATTTCCCAACAGCCTGTGCTGCCCAGAGCTGTGGCTTTGGGGCGGACCCGGGGCCTCGCGAGTGGCTCCCTGAGTCTCCCCCCAGCTCACGTCCTCGTATCCCCCCACCCACTGGTGTTCCCATGTCCCCCAGCTCCTGTGGGTACTGCTGCTGGCCACGATCATCGGGCTGCTGCTGCAGCGCCTGGCGGCGCGGCTGGGGGTGGTCACGGGGCTGCACCTGGCTGAGGTCTGCAACCGCCAGTACCAGAAGGTGGGTGACACCCTCCCCGGGGTCCTCAGGGGTGCCGAGGGGTGCTGGGGAAAGTCCTGGGGGGCTGGAGCACACGGCGAGGTCAGAAGGTGGGTGAACCCCACCATGCCCTTAGTGGTGCCTTGAGGGCTTGTTAAGGGCCCGGGCTGTTAATGGGGCAGGTGGGGGGTGTTTTGGGGTCCCTTGGTGCTGTCCTGGCTTGGGAAGTACAGGGAGTGTAGGGAGTGATGTTGACATTTGCCAGCTGGGAATAAAATCTGGGATTTCAGCTGCCTCCGGGACAGGAATACTGAAATAATCCCAAGGAATTATGAGGAGAGAAACAGCCTTTTAAATCAAAACCACGCCCTGGTTGTTCCATTCTCTCCTTGGGAATTCCCCAGGCTTTTGTAAGGAAGGTCTGCTGTTGATGAGCAAGGTTGGCCTGGGCAGGGGCTGTGGGGACATTTGGGATGTCCTGTCCCTGTGCACTTGGATGTTCCTCATCCAACTCCTGAGACTGTGTCACTGCTCTGACCTGGAACACCTCCCCACGCTCATTCTCAGTGTGCCCGTACATGGAAATGCCATGTTGCACTCTCGCAATGGAACATATCGAGGGCAGGAGTTGGGGTGACATAAGTGACCCAAATCCTCCCTGGGATTGCCACAGGAGATGGGATTTCAGCTCCAGAGCAGTCATAGCAATGATCTCAATGTGTTCCCCACACGAGGGCAGGGAGAGGATCCCATTCCTGCACACGGGATCACCACAGCCCCATGGGAGAAGATATTTTTCCCTGTTTTTCATGGCACTGGGTGTTTTTTCTCCCCCCGCAGTTCCCTCGGATCATCCTGTGGTTGATGGTGGAGCTTGCCATCATTGGCTCCGACATGCAGGAGGTCATCGGCTCGGCCATCGCTATCAACCTGCTCTCTGTGGGCAAGTGAGTTGGGTTTGTGTGGGGAATGAGCAGGAAGGGGAACCCTGTGCTGAAAACTCCATTACTTCCCATAAATTCCCCCAAATCAGCTCTGAGTCACCCCAGCCAGCCGAGGTCTCATTGCTGACTCAGCCTGTGGAGCTGGATTTCCACTGAGGGGCCTGCAGGGACTGGGCTTGGTTTCAGCTCTCACTGACACAAAATTCGGGTGCAGCTTCCTGCCAAACTCCACATTCCATAAAGGACTCCCTGGAAGGCGGGAAGTGGAACTGGAACAGGCAGGCATGGGGGTCTCCCTCAGGATTCAGCGGGGCAGCTCTCCCCGAGCAGGACACAACCCTGCGCACCCCAACGCCTGCTCAGGCTGGGAAGAACCCCCAGACGTGCAGCTCCATCCCAAAAAAGCCCTCAATAAAAGGAATTCGGGCCTCTGGGTGTGCACTGAGCCCACTCTCGCCTGCAGGATCCCGCTCTGGGGTGGGGTGCTCATCACCATCGCCGACACCTTCGTCTTCCTCTTCCTCGACAAATACGGTAATTTCTTTTTCGGAATTCCGGGAACTAAATCTGGGATTGAGCATTTCTCAGGTTGGTGACACTGGGCCTTTTCCTCCTCGCAGGCCTGCGGAAGCTGGAGGCATTTTTCGGGTTCCTGATCACTATCATGGCTCTGACCTTTGGATACGAGGTACCTCCCACCTCCAAGAGACAGTGAGGGGCTGGAGCATGTCCAGAGCCGGGAATGGAGCTGGGGAAGGGGCTGGAGCACCAGGAGTGGCTGAGGGAGCTGGGGGGCTCAACCTGGAGAAAAGGAGGCTGGGAGGGACCCTCTTCCTTCCCTGCGCGTGCCTGACAGGAGGAGGCAGCCAGGTGGGGGTTGGACTCTGCTCTCCGGTGACAGGATGAGAGGAAATGGCCTTAAGGGAAGGTTTAGGTCGAATACTGGGGGAAATGCCATCCTGGAAAGGACTGTCCAGCCCAGCACAGGCTGCCCAGGACAGGGAGAGGTCCCCAGTCCTGGGGGGATTTAACAGCCATGTGGATGTGACACTTGGGGACACGGTCAGCGGTAGCCTTGGCAGCGCTGGTGCCAGCACCAGATCCAATGATCTCAGGGGCTTTTCCAACCCTAACAGTTCCCTGATTCAATTCTACGGTCCCAAAACAGCACCAAACACAGCAGTGGACTCTTAAAATTAAGGAGATTTGAGTTTGCGTCGTGGTTTCGGTTTTTAGCCCAAACAGCCACAAATGTGGGCTCTGGAGCAGCCAACGTGTCACCCCCAAAATTCCCTGTTTTCCTGTCCCCTTGCCCAGTACATCACAGTGAAGCCCAACCAGGAGAAGCTGCTGCAGGGGCTGTTCATCCCCTACTGCAAGGACTGTGGGACGCCCCAGCTGGAGCAGGCTGTGGGCATCGTGGGCGCCGTCATCATGCCCCACAACATGTACCTGCACTCTGCCCTCGTCAAGGTGAGCACCTGGGCTGGGGTGGGGCCCGGGGGGTCCCACCCTCAGAGGGAGACTCAAAAAAACCCCCAGAGGAGCTCAGGGGCA
Organism: Acropternis orthonyx; assembly: GCA_035583155.1. Lineage (NCBI taxonomy): Eukaryota > Metazoa > Chordata > Aves > Passeriformes > Rhinocryptidae > Acropternis > Acropternis orthonyx. The sequence continues at coordinate 899,203 of JAWWEU010000072.1, read as the reverse complement.
CGTGGCCGTTGTGGGGTGTGGGACCCCAGGGCGCGTTGTGCCCACGCAGAGCCCCGTGCCCCGCCGTGGCCTTCATGGCCTCAATCAGCTCTGATTCCAGGGATAAGCAGTGAATTCCCACCCCCCCGTCCCGCCCCCACCCCCCAGTCCCGGCAGGTGGATCGCACAAACAAGAGGGAGGTGCGAGAGGCCAACAAGTATTTCTTCATCGAGTCGTGCATCGCGCTCTTCGTGTCCTTCATCATCAACATCTTCGTGGTGACCGTCTTCGCAGAGGCCTTTTTCAACAAGACCAACGCGGACGTGGTGAGTGGGACTGGGACCAACTGGGATGGGCTGGGACCAACTGGGGACTGTAGCAGGGACTGAGGGACCAAGGCAGTGCCCATTCCCCTGTGCTGGACACCCCCTGAATCCTGAGGGGAATTGGCCCCTTGAAAGACCTTGAGGAGCTGGAGCATGTCCAGAGCTGGGAACGGAGCTGGGGAGGGGGCTGGAGCACCAGGAGAGGCTGAGGGAGCTGGGGGGGCTCAGCCTGGAGAAAAGGAGGCTCAGGGGGGACCTTCTTGCTCTCTCCAACTCCCTGACAGGAGCGGGGAGCCAGGTGGGTGTCAGGCTCTGCTCCCAGCTGGCAGGACGAAAGGAAAAGGCCTTTGGGGGAAGTTTAGGTTGTTTTTTTAGGGAAAGTTCCTTCATGGAAAAGGCTGCTCAGGCCAGGGGTGGAGTCCCCATCCCTGAGGGGTTTTAAAAGCTCTGTGGACGTGGCACCTGGGAAAATGGACCCATTGATCCCAGAGGCTTTTCCACCCCAGCCCATTCCCTGATTCCTGCCCCTCTATGCCCTTGCAGAACCAGGTCTGTGCCAACTCCAGCAGCCCTCACTCCTCGCTCTTCCCCAACAACAACCAGACACTGGAGGTGGACATATACAAGGGGGTGAGTGTCCATGGGGGGAAGGCTTGGGGACAGTCTGGCAGCCTTGTCTGGTGTCCCTAGGGGGTACAGCCACTTCTGGGGCAGCTGGTGATCCTGTCTGGTGTCCCCAAGGTGGGGACAGCCACATTTGGGACAGCCTGGTGACCCTGTCTGGTGTTCCTGGTGGGGGGACAGTCTCGTCACCCTGTCTGGTGTCCCTGGGGTGGGACAGCCACATTTTGGGCAGCTGGTGGCCCTGTGCAGTGTCCCCGGCGGGGACAGCCGTGTCTGGGGCAGCTGGTGACCCTGTCTGGTGGCAGCTGCTGCTTCTGGGTAAACTGGGAGCGCTGCTGACTGGGAGCAGTAAAGGGATCCCTGAAAAGAGAGTCAGGGGGAGGAGACCCTGGGGGTCCTTGAGCCTGCTCCTCAGTCAGCTGACGGGGCTGCCCCACCTCCCCGTTGCAGGGTGTTGTTTTGGGGTGTTACTTCGGCCCCGCCGCACTCTACATCTGGGCCATCGGGATCCTGGCGGCCGGGCAGAGCTCCACCATGACAGGCACCTACTCGGGCCAGTTCGTCATGGAGGTAACGCAGCCCCTGCTCCTCACCCCCTGCTCCCTCCTGACTTCGTACTCCTTACCCCGGGTTCCGTACTCTTACTCCCTGGAGTCCTTATTCCGTGCTTCATACTCCTTACTCCTTAATCTGTACTCCTTGCTCCGTATTCCTTACTCATCTACTCCCTACTCTATACTTAATACTCCTCACTCCTCACTCTGTACTCCTTAGTCCTTACTCTTTACTCCTCGCTCTCTTCTCCAAACCCCTTGCTCTGTATTTGTACTCCTTACTCATTACTCATCTGTACTTCTTGCTCCATATTCCATACTCATCTACTCCGCACTCAGTACTCCTTACTCTGTACTTAGTACTCCTCACTGTGTTCTCTATACTCCTTGCTAAGTATTCTGTACTCCTTACTCATTGCTCCTCTGTACTCCTCACTTACTCTTCACCCTGTGCTCCTCATTCTCTACTCCCTCCTCACCCCTCCCTCTTTGCCATCTCACCCCCACTGACCCACGCAGGGGTTCCTGGACCTGTGCTGGTCCTGTACTCCACACTCCTCACTCCTCACTCACCCCTCACCCACGGCCTCCCTGTCCCCCCCCAGGGCTTCCTGAACCTGCGCTGGTCCCGCTTTGCCCGGGTGCTGCTCACGCGCTCCATCGCCGTCACCCCCACCCTCTTCGTCGCCATCTTCCAGGATGTCGAGCACCTGACGGGCATGAATGATTTCCTCAATGTCCTCATGAGCCTCCAGGTGAGCAGGGAGCAGCCAGGTGGGATCCGGCCTCTCTCAGCCCCCAGCTGTTCCCAGCCAGGTGGGATCCGGCCCCTCCCACCCCCAAGGTGTTCCCAGCCAGGTGGGATCCGGCCCCTCCCAGCCCCAAGGTGTTCCCAGCCTGGTGGGATCCGGCCTCTCCCAGCCCCAAGGTGTTCCCAGCCAGGTGGGATCCGGCCTCTCCCAGCCCCAAGGTGTTCCCAGCCAGGTGGGATCCATCCCCCAGGTGTCCAAGGTCAGGTTGGATGGGGCTTGGAGCAACCTGGTCAGTGGAAGGTGTCCCTACCCATGGCAGGGGATGGGATGAGCATTGAGGTCCCTTCCCACCCAAACCGTCCCAGGACTCCATGATAAGCAGAGCAATTGCTGCTCCTCATTCTCCCCTGTTTTCCTGCCTGTCCCAGCTCCCCTTCGCGCTGATCCCGGTGCTCACCTTCACCAGCCTGCCCACCGTCATGCACGACTTCGCCAACGGCCTGTGAGTACCGTGGGAATCACCTGCTCCCACCTGCCCTCACCTGGGGCATCCCCCCCCGCCTCACCGCGCTGTGTCTCACCTTGCCCCCAGGTTCTGGAAGGTGGCCGGGGGCCTCCTGATCCTCCTCATCTGCTGCATCAACATGTTCTTTGTGGTGGACTATGTCAGGTCCCTCCACAACCTGGGCCTGTACATCGGGGCCGCCGTGCTCAGCGTCATCTACCTGTCCTTCGTGGCCTACCTGGTGAGTCGGGCTCCACCCGGGCCCCCTTCCAGGTGGGAGAAGATTTTGGAACAGCACTCAGCTCCTCTGTTCCTGTCTGTGTGTCACAGAGCTGGAAAATCACGGAGTGACCATGGAGCTATGGGTAGATTGGACTGGGAGGGACCTTAAAGGTTATTTCCTCCAATGCCCTGCCATGCACGGGGACACCTTCCACCTGACCAGGCTGCTCCCAACCCCATCCAGCCTGGCCTTGAACACTTCCAGGGATGGGGGATCCTCTGGGAAATCCATGCCAGTGCCTCTCCCACCTTCACAGAAAGGAATTCCTTCCCAAAATCCTCCCCTGGACTTGCTCCAGCAGCTCCATGTCCTCCCTGTGTTGGTGCCCCAGGGCTGGAGGCAGCACTTCAGGTGGGGTCTCACCTGAGCGGGTCAGAGGGGCAGGACCCCCCCTCACCTGCTGCCCATGCTGTGGGATGAGCCCAGGCTGTTGGGTCCCTGCTCTGGACTGTCACCTGCCCCGCTCAGCTCTGTGTCACCTGCACGTGACCCTGCTGTCCCTGTCCCCAGTGAGGCTGTTCCCAGATACTGGTCCCAGTATAGACCCTGAGGGACCCCGTTCATCACCTGAGCACAGAGCCATTGGCCACAACATGTTGGGTGGTACATTCTGGCCACTTCCTGATCCAGTGAGTGACCCCCCCACCCCGCCCCAGCGGATCCCTCTGTGGGAACCTCTGTTAGTGGAGGTTCACCCCCACCCCAGCTCAGGTTTGGAGTCCCCAGTGCAGAACACCGAGGGGCTGGAGCATGTCCAGAGCTGAGAATGGAGCTGGGGAAGGGGCTGGAGCACCAGCAGTGACAGAGGCAACTGCAGGGCTCAACCTGGAGGAAAGGATGCTCAGAGGAATCTTCTTGCTCCCCACACTGGCCTGACAGGAGGGTGGAGCCAGGTGGGGGTCGGGCTCTGCTCCCAGGTGACAAGACCAGAGGAGATGGCCTCAAGGGGGAGGTTTAGGTTGGATATGGGGGGAAATTTCTTCCTGGTAAGGACTATCCAGCCCTGGCAGAGGCTGCCCAGGGCAGGGAGAGGTCCCTGTCAGGGCTTAACAGCCATGTGGGTGTGGCACCTGGGGACATGGTCAGTGGTGGCCTTGGCAGTGCTGGTGCCAGTGATCCCAATGATCCCAGAGGCTTTTCCACCCCAACCCATCCCGTGATTCCATGACCCCATAACCCCCTGACCCTCTGGTCCCTGTCCCACCCGCGGTGTCCCTGACCGTGCCCTCCTGTCCCCGCAGACGTGGCTGTGCCTCATCGCCCTGGGCGCCTCCTTCCTGGCCTGCGGGAACACGGTAAGCGTCACCCGGACCCTGCGCCTGGAGCCGCCGCCCTCCCACCCCCCCAAATAACGGGGGGGGCTCCTGGACCCTGCCAGCCGCCCTCCCACCCCCCCAAATACCGGGGTGGGAGGGTCCCGGACCCTGCCAGCCGCCGCCGGAGCCGCCTGCCTGGGGGACACGCGCGGGAGGACCCGGCGCTGCCGGAATCCCCACGGCGGGTGTTCCTTTGCTGAGCCCCCAAATCCCCCAGGGATGGGGGGCACTGGGGGGGCACATGGGAGCAGCCTGACCCCTTCCTGTCCCCATTCTCCTTTATATCCCTCTGAATTCCTCATCCTGGGGCGTTTGGTCCCCCCCATAGCGCAAACACTGACTTCCAGGAGTGCTGCTCTGGCACTGACCTGGGCAATCCAGGCAAATAAGCTAAAAATTCCCCAAATCCCCTCTTGGGTGGCATTTGGGGGTACTGCTGGCACCAGGCATGGGGTGACACTACGGCCGGATCTACCTCTGCCACCCCGGCCTGACCAGATTTGGTCCTTTTTCACTGGAAAACACTTCCCATTCCTGGTGGGGATCCCACAAGGATGGGAAACGTCAGCATTAATATTGCCACTACTGGTTTTTACTGGCCCAGCGTGGGATTTTGGGGTCAGCAAAGGAAGCGAGTTCATGATTATTTATGATTTGATGACTTTATTCCCTGTGACCCATGGAAACACTATTGGAGTTCTCAAAAATCCCTGGATTATAGCTCAAAATCAGGCTGTGGAAGCTCCAAGAGCATTTTCTGGGGGTTTCCTTGCTGCTCCTGCTTTTCCCAATTTTAAATCCCCTCGTCATCCCACTTTTTGCTTGTGTTTAATGAGTTTTGGATTTTTTGGTAGAAGCTTCTCCAGGAATGCGACCCAAGCGCAACAGAACAGAGTGGGATGGAGTGGACAGGGTGTCCCTCAGCTCTCCAGCTCGGGGGGGTTGGAGTCTCATCCCGCCTGTCAGGCTGGGTTTGAGTCTCTGGATCATGGAAATTGGGCATCAGAAGCTCAAACTGGGGCTAGTTAGGGAAATTCCCTTCTCTCTCCACCTGGAGCCATGGCAAGGGCACAGCTCCATGGATTTAGATCCCAAAATGCTTCATGGATCTGTAGGATGGAGCAGGGGTTGAAGCTCCCAAACCACCTCTGCTGGGGCTGAGCCAGGGGGCTCTAGCCCTGAGGGAGGGGTGAGGGGCTCCCCACCGGAGTGGGGGGGTCACAGCTCCCACCCAGCCCAGCCTGGGTAGTTTGGGATGTTCCAGTCAGGGCTGCCCAGTGCCCAGGGATCCATCCCTCTCTGTCACGGGGCTTCCTCAGAATCCCATCAGCCTTTCCCTGTGCCCCCAGCCCCACACAGGGAATTCTCTCTGAAATAAAGTCCCCGTGGTATCCAACCCTCGGGAATGCTGCCCTGATACCATTTGGGGATCCAGTGGCCACTGGGATTTCTCCCCTTCCGTGAGCAAACCTGGCATCCTGCACCTCTTGCTGCCGGGATCGGGGAAGGTCAGGGAAGCGCCCTCCTGCTTTGAGCCTTCCGTCACTGCCCAAGGTCTGGGGTTATTCCCTGGTGCCCAGGACACATTCCAGGGACACAGGTGGCAACGCTCAGAGTGCAGCAGGAAAACTCCACTTTAATCAAGGGCAGGATTGTATCCGCTTTTCCCACCCTTTCCCAAACCAGCTGAGTCTTGTGGCTCCCCCGACCTGAGCAAGGGTTCAAACATGGTGGATTCTCAGTTTTCAGATTTATTATCCCCGAATTCCAGCGGGATGTAACCCTGTAGCGTAACACTTGGAGGTTTTACACCCATTCCCACAACCCAACAGCTGTGATCCCTGGGAATCTGGGGAGGGGACAGGTTGGACTCCGGCTCCAGAATCCTGCTGTACCCACCCCTTAGCTTTCCTGGACTGGGAATTTTGGTTTAGGAGGGGTCAGCTCTCCTGGCTGAAACCCTGACTGCGTGGCAGCAGCTCCGTGGCAGAGCCTCTGGACTGGGTCCCTGTCCATGGCCTCCGCTCCTCACCACACTAATTTGGAGATTTTTCCGTTGGTCCCAGTTGTGTGAACCCCCTTCCCCATTAAAACATGGAGACTTTTCCAACTCGGCTTCCTGGGTCATTTTTTGGGGCCTGCTCCGAGCGCTGGCCATTCCTGGCTGGGATGGAGCCCCCAAGGCTCCAGGGACCAGAGCTCCCAGTGGGGCCTGTCCCCATCCCGTGGGATTCGCTCCTGGGGTCACGCTGTGACCATGCTGTCACTGGGAGAGCAGAGGCTCAGTCCCCCTGTGGTGCATTCCCGATGGAATTCCCTCAGTGGGATCCAGGGCATGGCACCTGCACATCCCGCCCTGCTCCGGCCCGACCCACCAGCTGCGCCGAAAAACTCCCAATTCCGGTCTTTTTCCTGCTTTCCCCGCTGCCTCCCGGAGCCTCAACTGCAGGCACAGCCCGGCACAGGCTCAGCCCCGTTTAACACCAGGATCATCCGGGCTCATCCGGAGGGTTCGTACCGTCCGCTTGTAATTAACGAGCCTGTGCAGTCGGTGCTAATTAGGGCTCACCCACGCCCGAATTTAATTGAGCTGGAACAGAGGTTAATTGAGGCTGCGGGAGGGATCGGTGGTTCGGAGCTGTGGGGAGGGCCGGACCGGGATCCGCCCCCAATTAACACCGGGATCCGCCCCCAATTAACACCGGGATCCGCCCCCAATTAATCCTGTTGGCGCTGGGTCAGAGCCAATTAACGGGGGCAGGCGGTGTTGCCGGAGCCGCGGCCGGCGCGGCCGCCTCGGTGCCCACCCAGGCTCTGTTAAACTGCGCCTGAGCGGGGCTTCGCTGATCTGGGGTCGTCTCTGCCCTCGTTAAACCCTGCCCAGCTCAGTTGCATTAAACTGGGCTCAACTTCATCTTTGTTAAACCCGACTTAACTCAGGCTTTGTTAAACCCTCCTCAACCTGAGATTCATTAAACCCATCGCGGCTTGGTCTTTGTTAAACCAGACTCATTTTAGGTGTCATTAAATTGGGCTCTGTTTGGGCTTGATGAAACCCTTGTGTTTTCTTAACTTCTTTCTTGGTTCGGACTTCATTAGACCGGGCTCCGGGCTCGTTGAATCCCCCCGGCTCTAACTGTCGCCTTCCCCCCCCAGGGCCGCCTGGGCTTCGCCGCCCGCCCCGAGCTCTTCCTCCTGGGCCACGTCGACTCCGACACCTCCGTCACCAGGTGATCCCGGCACCGGGATCGGATCGGCCCCCCCCGGGACCCTCGTGTCACCCAGCGCGGCAGGACAGACCCCCAGGGCCCCCCCCCGGCCGCAGGACCCCCGTGCCCCGGCGCGGCTCAGCCCCGGGACCCCCGGCAGGACAGCGGGATCGGGAGAAGCCGCGGGGCCGGCAGGTCTTGGGGAGACCCCGGCCCAGCCCCCACTCCAGGGGCAGCTCTGGGCCCCCTAAAAAGCTTTTCCCCGTTTTTCCCCTGCAAAAGGAGTTGATCCGGGAAAGGTCCGTTGACATTTCCTGGATTTCCATTCCTCCCTCTCTCTCTCCAGAGGGTCGGTGTGACATTGAGCCTTCCTTGGGACTGGGAGATTCCAGGCTATTTCCAGATTTCCCACTAAAATCCAGATTTGCCGCCGGATTCTGGCTGATATCTGGGACGGAGTTGTTTCCCGGCATTCCCAGGATTTTTGGGTGCTCCCGGAGACCCAGATGAAGCCTCTGGAGGGTTCAAGGGCAGCGACCCCTGGAGAACGTGACGGAGCAGTCGGTTGGAATTTCCAGTTGGAAAAGGAATTTTTTTTTTTAAATTTTCTCTTCAAATTTCACTCCATTCTTGAAATAAAAATTTTATTCGCAGCCCGTTTGCCCGAGGAATTCCATCAATTCCCAATTTCCCGTGCCCGCATCGCCCCAGCGTCGCCCGGCGGTGCTGGAGGTGCCGGATCCGCCCCGGGATTTCCCGGGAAATCGGATCCACGGAGTTGATTTGCGGGGTGGGGAGGGGGGGGGGGGGGCGGATTTCGAGAAGGGGGGGGG
>JAWWEU010000072.1:707432-719870 GCA_035583155.1 Acropternis orthonyx | reverse complement strand
CTCAGGTATAAATGATCATAATCTCAGGTATAAATTATACCAATCTCAGGTATAAATGATCATAATCTCAGGTATAACTGCCAATAATCTGAGGTATAAATAGCAATAATCTCAGCTATAAATGATAACGATCTCAGCTATAAATTATGAAGCTCTCAGCTATAGCTGCCAATAATCTCAGGTCCAAATGACCCCCAGACCCCACCCAGAACTGGCCTCGCCCACCCCCCCGGCTGAGTCTCCTCGGGGTCCGTGTCCGGAGCCCCAACACGACCCCCCCCCCCCACCGGCAGCTCCCCCAGTCCCAGTCCAGCTGGAAAGGCCAAATCCCAGCGGCCCCAGAGCCCGGCGGGTCCGGCCCGGACACCGAGGCAGGCCCAGAAATCCTGGAGAAGCTCCACAGAGAAGGCGCAGCGTGAGGAAGGTGAGGATGGTGAGGGGCGAGGGGTCGGAGGAGGAGCCTTGGGGCTCGGCTCAAAGGTCCGCTCAAAACTCTGCTCTGAGCTTGACTCTAAGCTCTGCTCAAAGCTTTACTCTAAGCACGACTCAAAGCTCGACTCAGAGCTCTACTCAAAGCTCTGCCCAAAGCTCAACTCAAAGCTCTATTAAAAGCTCTGCCCAAAGCTCGACTCAAAGCTCAACTCAAAGATCTATTAAAAGCTCTGCTCAAAGCTCTACTCAAAGCTCTGCTCAAAGCTCAACTCAAAGCTCTACTAGAAGCTCTGCTCAAAGCTTTACTCTAAGCTCTGCTCAAAGCTTTACTCTAAGCACAACTCAAACCTCAACTCAGAGCTCTACTCAAAGCTCTGCTCAAAGCTCAACTCAAAGCTCTATTAAAAGCTCAACTCAAAGCTCTACTAGAAGCTCTGCTCAAAGCTTTACTCTAAGCGTGACTCAAAGCTCAACACAAAGCTCTATTAAAAGCTCAACTCAAAGCTCAACTCAAAGCTCTACTCAAAGCTCTACTAGAAGCTCTGCCCAAAGCTCTCCTCAAAGTGCAACTCAAAGCCCTGCTCTAAGCTCGACTCAAAGCTCTGCCCAAAGCTCAACTCAGAGCGCTATTAAAAGCTCTACTCAAAGCTCAGCTCAAAGCTCTGCTCAAAGATCTCCACAGGGCTCTGCTCACAGCTCTACTCCAAGCTCTGTTCAAATCTCGACTCAAAGCTCTGCCCAAAGCTCAACTCAAAGCTCGACTCAAAGCTCGACTCATTGGGCGGGGATGTGTCTCCCTCTATCCTTTCCATACTTGGGATCACGGGATCATGGAATCAACCGGGTTGGAAGAGACCTCCGGGACCAACAAGTCCAACCCCTAAAACCCTGTAAGGAAAGAGCTCCTCTCTCCCTTCCCCGGATAACCTCTGGGAAAGGTTTTCCCAGGAATTCCAGGGGGACAATCCTCACTTGCTCTTGGATTCCCCTCTCCCTTCCCCAGATAATGATGCCTCTGGAATGTTTTTCCCAGGAATTCCAGGGGACAAGCCTCACTTGCACTTGAACTCCCTTCCCCAGAAAATATCTTGGAAAGGTTTTCCCAGGAATTCCAGTGGACAATCTTCACTTGTACTTGAACTCCCTTCCCCAGAAAATATCTTGGAAAGGTTTTCCCAGGAATTCCAGTGGACAATCCTCACTTGCACTTGGATTCCTCTCTCCCCTCCCCAGATAACGATGCCTCGGGAATGTTTTTCCCAGGAATTCCAGCAGGGAACAAGCCTTGCTTGAACTCCTCCCTCCCCTCCCCAGCTAACGCCATCCGGGAATGTTTTTCCCGGGAATTCCAGCAGGGAACAACCCTTACTTGCACTTGAACTCCTCCACGAGCTGGCTGGTGGCGCATTCCTCGCTTCCCAGCTTCTCCTTCTCGCAGAGCAGGCAGTCCAGGCGCTTCCGGAGGTCGCAGATGTAGTTCTCGAAGTAGAGCTCCAGGTTTTTGCCCTTTTTCGGGAGCGCGTGTTGCTGCAGGAGCCCCCACTTGGTCTCCAGCACCTTGTTCTGCTGCTCCAGGAAGCGGACCTGGAGCGGGGAAAGCGGGAATTCTTCAGGGGGAAATGGGGCTTCTTAAGGGAAGAGGGAATGGGGATTCTTTGAGGAAAGGGGAAATGGGAATTCTTCAGGGAAAGAGGGAAATGGGAATTTAAGGAAAGCAGAAAATGGGAATTCCTCAGGGAAAGGGAGAAAATGGGGATTCTTGAGGGAAGAGGGAATGGGGATTCTTTGAGGAAAGGGGAAATGGGAATTTAAGGAAAGCAGAAAATGGGAATTCCTCAGGGAAAGGGAGAAAATGGGGATTCTTGAGGGAAGAGGGAATAGGAAATCTTCGAGGAAAGAGGGAAATGGGAATTTAAGGAAAGCAGAAAATGGGAATTCTTAAAGGAAAGAGGGAAATAGGAATTCTTCAAGGAAAGAGGGAAATGGGGATTCTTAAGGGAAGAGGGAATGGGGATTCTTTGAGGAAAGAGGGAAATGGGAAATCAAGGAAAGAGGGAATGGGGCTTCTTCAGGGTAAAGGGATATGGGATTCTTTGAGGAAAGAGGGAAATGGGGATTCTCCAGGGAAAGAGAAAATGGGAATTCAAGGAAAGAATAAAATGGGGATTCTTCAGGGAAAGAGGAAATGGGAATTCTTTGAGGCAAGAGGGAAAGAGGAATTCAAAGAAAGAAGAAAATAGGAATTCTTCAAGGAAAGAGGGAATGGGAATTCTTCGAGGAAAGAGGGAAATGGGAAATGAAGGAAAGAGGAAATGTGGATTCTTCAGGGAAAGAGGAAATGGGAATTCAGGGAAAGAGGGAGATGGGAATTCAAGGAAAGAGGGAATGGGGATTCTTCAAGGAAGGAGGAAAAGGGAAATTCAAGGAAAGAAGAAAAAGGGGATTCTTCAGGGAAAGTGGGAAACGGAAATCCTTCAAGGAAAGAGAAGGAGGGGGAGGGTAAACTCCGGGTTGGAGCATCCTCTCCTGAATCCAGGAGCGGGATTTTTGGGAAGAGAGGGTGGATGGGACGGGATGATCTTTGATTTCTCTGCCCTTATTAAGAAATCAAAGTGCGACTCCTCTAAACTGTTTAGGAATGTGGGATTCAGGCACGGGAATTACTTTAAAAGACAGAATTCACACCCCTAAATTATTTGGAAACCTAAAATTCACTCATCTCTGTTATTTAGGGATCTGAATGCCGTGTCCAAATTGTTTGGAAATCTGGAGCTCAGGCATCTCAATTCTTTAGGAGTTTAAGACTCACACATTTAGATTATTTTAAAACACAGAACCCACACGTCTGGGTTATTCGGGAATCTGGGATTCACACATCTGGATTATTTGGAAATCGGGCATTCACACATTTAAGTAATGTGGAAATCTAAAATTCACACATCTATATTCTTTAGGAATCTGGGATTCACACATGGAAATTACTTGGAAATCTGGAGTTCAGACACCTAAATTATTTAGGAATCTGGGATTCACACATGGAAATTACTTGGAAATCTGGAGTTCAGACACCTAAATTATTTAGGAATCTGGGATTCACACATGGAAATTATTTAGGAATACGAATGTCAGGTCTAAATGGCTCAAAAATCCCAAAGCCCCGTGTCCAAATTACTCAGAAATCCCAAAGCCCCAGGTCTAAATCCACCTTTCTCCCTGGTTTTTATGGAAAACCCCTCTGGATGGTGCCTCTGGTGTATTTTAGGATGAGATTGAACCCCCAGAGGGTGAAACCTCTCCCTGTCTGGTTTCCCTCCAAAGGGGTCTCCGGGTGAGAGCTCAGATTTGTCCGCTGATATTTAGACCGAGCTTAACCTTCTCTGCCTTCAGGAAAGGCTTTGGAACTGTTGCTGCTTTAAAAGGGAACGAGGGGAGGGAATTCCTGGAATTTTGGGATGAAGATTTGAATGTGGGGCCGAAAGATGAGCCTGTCGGGGCTGTGAGATCCACCCTGAACTGGGGGTGTCCGAGAGAGGGTCCAGTGGCACCATGGCCCATCCTAGGACCAGCTCTGAGGGTCTCAGTCTGGACCAACTTGCTCCTAAGATTGTTGTTAATTATTAAAAAGGGTCAGAATGATCTTAAATTTCTCCTGCAAGGGCCCAGCTCGGTGTGTGAGGGTCCTGGAGGGGATTCATCCACTCGTGGCATGAGCTGGGATCAACTCCTGGCTTGAGCTGGGCTTTGGAGGGCAGGGATGGACTCCTGGCTTGAGCTGGGATTTGGAGGGCTGGGATGGACTCCTGGCTTGAGCTGGGCTTTGGAGGGCTGGGATGGACTCCTGGCTTGAGCTGGGCTTTGGAGGGCTGGGATCAACTCCTGGCTTGAGCTGGGCTTTGGAGAGGGTTGCTTTGGTTGCTCTCCAAGCAGAGCAGTCCCAAAGCCCTCCTGGACTCTTTCAAAGCCCGCAAGGACCTTTCCAATCCAGAAACCCCAAAACCCCTCAAACCAAGAGCCCCCCAACCCCAACCCCCAACCCCAACCCCCAACCCCCAACCCCCAATCCCTCACCTTGTCGATGAAACAGGCGAACTGCGTGTTGAGGCTCTTGATCTGCTCCTTCTCCTGGCACCGAATCTCGTGCTCCAGCGGGTCCACCCCCACGCAGAGGGGCTTCAGCAGCCTCTCGTCGATGCAGATGCCCTGGATGCCCTCGCCCTTCCGCTCGGGGTACCCGCGCACGAGGCCGAAGGCGCGGGCGCCGCACGGCCCGACCCTGGCGGCGCCGACGGTGCCGAAGCCCCCCGGCTCCCCGAAGCAGCCGGCGCCGCAGCCGCCCCCGTAGGAGACCCTCCTGCCGCCGCTGCCCAGGTTGCAGACGCTCCTGCTGCCGAAGGCGCCCACCCCGCAGCGGGAGGGTTGGCACGAGGCGGCGGCGAAGCTGCGGCCGCAGATCTCCGAGGCCGAGCTGAAGCCGCGCCGGCCCAGCACCGACCTCACCGTGGGCGCCTGGCGGCTCATGGTGGCTTCTCAAAGGGTTGGGGGGGGGAAGGGGGGGAAAAGAGGGATATCAGGGCCTTCCCGGGAGCAGAGATCCCGCTGGAGCGACGCGGGGACGCTGCTCCTTATAAATCCTTCGGGAAGCCGGCCGTGATAGGATCAGGAGGGTAATTGAGGCGCTCGGGGGAGGGTTGGTTTGCCCGGCAGCAATAAATGCTCCTCCAAATGCAAAGCAGGTCGGCAAATTGTAACTACTGAGGAAATAAAAAGGGATCTGAAAGTGCCCCGTTTGCAAAGTTGCCTGGGAATACATTAGGGTTGGAAGCGCTCCCCGGAGTCGGCTCTAATTATAGTTCAGGGAAGGGTTTTTGAAGGGACTCTTTGGGGTTTGTTTGTGCCGTGTCCTTTGGGGCTTTGTGTCTCACGGGGCGTGTGAGGGGGTGTTTGGCCGGCTGGCACCTCGCGGGGGGAGTTTCACAACCTTTGGGGGAGGAAAAGGGACTCAGAGGAGAAATGAAAGAGGAAAATCAACCCAAGAAAAACGCTGTGGGGGTTGTGGGAAGGTGGGTGGGTTCTGGAGCTGGAACACTGGTGGATTCGCCAGGTTTGGGGCCTGGATTCGTGCGCAAGGACTCAAAATGTGCCCCCCAAATCAACCACGGGATTCTGGGAATGTGCGAAATCCTGGATTTCACACTGACCTCTCCCACCGCCAGTGAAGCAGAGCAGGTTCCATCAGGATCTGCCCCACATTTCACTTTGCTCACGGATTTACTTTCTGTGCCACTAGGGATGGGTTTTCTTCAGATAATTCCACCAATTCTTCTCTGTCAGAGTTAAATCTTCATCCCAAGCTCTTCCGAAGCTTCTCCCCAGGCTGGATGTCAGAACCTTTTCAGATCCACTCCCGGGCTGTCTCTGCAGGGAACAAAACAGGAACCATGGCCCTTGGAGCCTGGTGAGATCCACCTCACTCCTGGGCTTGGGTGACATCCCCTTGGACCCTGGTGAGATCCACCTCACTCCCGGGCTTGGGTGACATCCCCTTTGAGCCTGGTGAGATCCACCTCACTCCCGGGCTTGGGTGACATCCCCTTGGAGCCTGGTGAGATCCACCTCACTCCCGGGCTTGGGTGACATGCCCTTGGAGCCTGGTGAGATCCACCTCACTCCCGGGCTTGGGTGACAGCGCCAGACACGTCCTTGCCACTCCAACTGGAGGCACCTCGGAGGGAAAGAGCCCCAGGTCCTCCCCGGGGTGTTTGGCTGAGTTCATTCACCCTCTGCCAGGGCTGGTCCTTCTGCAGCAACAGGGGACACCTTAATGAGTGGATGGGCCTGGACCAAAGCAGAGGTGGCTCTGACTCACGTTGGGGAGATGAGTCCCTCTCTGTCCTAATCACCAGCCCCAGGAGATGAGGGATGAACCTCTGAGGGCCTTCTCCAGCCTGGGAAGTCCAAACAAAAGGGCTCCTTCAGCTCTTTGGGGTTGAAGCGCTTGGGGGAGAAAGAGACATTACGGTGCAAACAACTAAACCCCCTCCAGTCCTTCCTGCCCGAAGGCAACGACGCTTGGGGGAGTCTCGGGGTCACCCAGCGGGGTGGCAGCTGGAGACACCCAGTGCTGGCCTCCCTCAGCCTCAGTAACCCCCTCCAAGGGCGTTTTCCAAGAGCTGGGATCGTGAAAACGATGCCAAACCTCCTCCAAACACGAGACCTCCCAAGACTGAGTTCCCAAAGCGAAACCCCGGGACGCGACGGCGGCTCCGGGATCCCCAAAGCCATTAATTGACCCCTTAATTGCCACCCCTGGGAGTCCGAGGGCCTGGGGGTGTAAATTAGGGGTGGAAAGTGCTACTCCTGCCCTCTCCACAGGGGTTAATTCCAGATGTTTACAGCGTGACATCCAGATTACACCCCTGGGGGTGTTTCAGGCCCGTGGTTTGCCGGTGGGATTGGCCCCGTGTCGGTCCAAACAAACCTCCGAGAGCGGTTTGGAACTTCCCAGGCGCCCTTGAAATTCCAACCAGAGGTTTATCAGGAGCAAAACGCGGATTTGGGCACAAAGAAGGGCACCAAAGAGCCCTGTGGAGGAGACCTGCAGCCCCTGCATCCCATTATCCCTGTCGGATGTGTGGGAGATGCCTGGAATGCAGCACAGGCTGCAATTAAATGTCTGTGCCGCAGCAGTCCCAGTTCCCAAACCCTCCAGAGCCACCGATTTCCCGGGAGGGGTGAGGTTTTGACTCTGGGAATATTCCAGAAGGGACCCCCGAGGATCTCCGAGCCCAAACTTTGGGTGGAAGTCGCTTGGTTTTGGGTGAAATCCATGTGTTTAGCCAAATTTCCAGTGTTTCCGCTGCATCCCAGTGGGAAAACATCCCCATTTAACGACTTTTAGGTCTTTCTAAAGCCCTCGAGAATCAACAACTTAAAATTGTGGGTAAAAACAGGGGAAGGGGAAGCAAAAATTGTGGGTTTTGGCTCAACTTAAAAAAAAAAAAGGGAGGAAGCCAAAAAGAGGAGGGAGCCAAAAAAAGGCCCCCACTTTGATGAGGGGTTGGGTGAGTCAATTTGAGGAGCTGCAATCGCTGCCTTTGTCAGCATTTTGTTCCCTCCACGCCGTGCCCGGCAGGGAATTCATCCCGGGAATGTTTGGGCTGTCGCCTCCAGAGGTGGATCCGGATGAGCAGCCAGGAGGTGTTTTATGGGACGGTCCCAAAGGGCCCTGCTGGGCTCTGTAATTACCCTCAGACTCCAAACGTGGCACAGCCGGGGGTGCCAACCCCTGCCTGCGCCAACACCGGGAATGTCCCTCTGCCAGCACCGGGAATGTCCCTCTGCCAACACCGGGAATGTCCCTCTGCCATCACTGGGAATGTCACTGTGTCAACACCAGGAATGTCACTGTGCCAACACTGGGAATGTCACTGTGCCAACACTGGGAATCCGGCTGTGCCAACACTGGGAATGTCCCTGTGCCAACACTGGGAATGTCCCTGTGCCAACACTGGGAATGTCCCTCTGCCATCACTGGGAATGTCACTGTACCAACACCAGGAATGTCCCTGTGCCAACACTGGGAATGTCACTGTGTCAACACTGGGAATCCGGCTGTGCCAACACTGGGAATGTCACTGTGCCAACACTGGGAATGTCCCTGTGCCAACACCAGGAATCTGACTGTGCCAACAGCAGGAGTCCCCCTGTGCCAACACCTTTCAATCTGTGTCCAGTCAGGCAGACCGTGTGTCTTTATCCCTTTCCTGGGCTGTGCTGACCCTTGTCCAAGTCATTAACAAGATATTAATGGATTAACCCAATTAGTGACTCCCTTGGTGTCCCAAAGCCAAAGCCATCCCAGGCCATTCCATCCCCTCGTGTGTTTCCCCCCCCCCATCTCATTAACCCACCCCTTCCCCACATCCAGATTTTCCAAGGATGCTCCTCATCAAACCCATCCAGGGCCGGGACTGGGCTCTGGTTCCCGATGGAAGGCGAGCGGCGTCTCCAGACGGTGACTCATCCCCGCGCCGAGAGCCAAGCAGGAGGAATCCACCTCTGCAGGTCCTTCCCCGTGTGATCCGGGAGGACCAGAGGCCGTCTAGACATCCAGACACCCTTCCCGGCGCCCCAGCCAGGGCTCCTGGGATGGGGCTGGAATTAGTGCCACCCTCGGGGCGCCTTTGAAGTCCTTAACGAGGGCACCCGACGCTGCCGGAGCCGCTCGGTGCCGCATCGGCACGGCCGGGGCTCCCGACAGAGCCGAGCCCTGGTTTGATCTTCCCCAGCTCCTTGGAGAGGGCTGTGGGGTGGGTGGGAACTCTGGGCACGGGTTGGGGGTGTTATCCCACGGCTTGGGAAAGGGGGGAAATGATGGATCTTTTAGGAGGTTACGGCAACGTCCCTGTAAATCCAGGGGGTCTCTGATCCCTTCCAGCTGAAGGATCTCCGTGGAGCTGGAAGGGACCCACAGGGATCAAGTCCAGCCCTCAGCCCTGCACAGAACCATCCCATGAGATTCCACGAGCCATCCCAAGGCAGGAATTGCCCATGGAATGTGGGTCTGGCCCTCCTGGGACCAACAAGGAGCCAGAAAGGGGGAAAACTCTTCCTCTTGTGCCAACTCAAGGGTTTGGTTCGGGAGGAGCTGCTGAATTTCTGAGGGTGTCAAATTAATTTATCACACCTCGAAATGGTGATTTTTGGGGTGAAAACCAACCCCAAGTCTGCGCCATTCCCTGGATTTGTTCTTCCCTTGAATGAGAAGAGGGAGGATTTATGGGAATACCGTCAACTCCAGGGGATTGAACCCCTCCTGATGAATATTCACACCTGTGGGATCGTTCTTTTCTTGGCAGGAAATTCCTTGTGGTTTCCTTCGTTAAAATTGAGCCTGATTTTTATTTGGGATTTGCTCGGGAAATGATTTCTTACCGCACGAGGATGTTGTGAGGGGGGAGAGGAAACTCTTCCAGCTCTGAATCCTGGTGGTTTCAGAGAGGAAAGCCCTTCCCTCTGGATTCTCCCTTTGGGAAAACCCGGATCTGCCCGGCCTGAGGTTCATCTCTTTGTTCTGCTCTTTCATCTCTTCAGTCACAAAACATTTCAGCCCTTTTTTTAATTGGTTTTATGCTGATTTATGTTACTAATTTTGAGCTGCTGGAACCGCCCAGGAAATCTCGCCCTCTGATCTCTCTCAAAGCCCAAACTGTCGGTGCAGGATCCCAAAAACGGTGCTGAAAAACCCAACCAAGCACATTCCCGAGGGTTTCATTCCCCAGAATGACCCGATTCCGGTGGATTCGGAAGAGCCTGTGAAAATGCAAAGGGACTGGGATGGTTTTGCTCCAGCTCTTGGAATTTGGGCCAAATCCGGTGCAAACGAACCCAAACCAATCAATTTGAGAGTTTCCCATAATTTACAGCAACCAAAGACCGGGATCTACGTCGTCTCATCCCTGGAAGTGCCCAAGGCCAGGTTGGAGCAGGTCTGGTGGAAGGTTTGGATTCCTCCCATCCCAAACCATCCCATGGCACTCTCTGCCTCCCCTAATTAATTAATAAGACCCCCAATCTTGCCCAATTAAGGAGCATCTTTGATAAGCACCAAAAATCAGGCAGAGATGCATTTTTTTAATCCACGAATTTTATTGGAAAAGGAGCAAAAAGTCGAGTCCTCCCTGGAAAAGGGAGGGTTTGGTGTGTCCGGACACCGAGGAGGAGCTGGGAGGAGTAAAAGCGGAGCAATTAACTCTTTGCCGACTCCAGGAGGGGAAATTTGTGGATTAAGATTTCCTTTGTGACTTCCCCGGACGATCAAACCGCTCCAAGCCCTTCCCTTTCCCACCCACCCCACCTCGGTGTCTCCACCACAACCCCACCCACCTCCCTGAAGCCGCATCAGATGGGCTTTGATGGATCCCCTTTCCAGAAACGCCTCCCAGGGCGCTTTTTTAGGGAAGGGATTCCGGATTGACCCTCCCAATCCGGCTCTGAGACGGGAAAGGTTTGACGGGGGAGACCAAAAGGACCGGGTGGGGAGCAGGAATGGGGTGGCCAGAGGAGAAGTTTCCCAACACGAGGCCCGGCCCTTCAAAGGAAGAGCGGAAATCAAAGGGATTCGGGATGGGTTTTATGTCCAAGAGTCCCTTTTTGATGTGAGTCCAGGCGGGGTTTCTCTGATGTGGCTTCCAGAGTTGTGGATCCGCCTCTTCCTCCTGCGGGAGGTGGAACTTGGGGTGGTTTCAGCACCAGGAGACTTTTATTTCCCTCCTTTAGCCCTTCAATCCCGGCTGTCCCGACGCTCCCAGGGGGAGTTCGGATCCAGGTGCTCATTTTAATAGTCCTGAAATGGGAAATACTGAGGCCTTTTTTAAGGGAAAGCCAAATATTTCCCAAACCAATAATCAATTCCATTCATTTTAATAGGCCCAAAATGGGAAGAATTGAGGCTTTATTTTTAAGGAAAGCCAAATGTTTCCCAAACCAATAATCAATTCTATTCTTGCTCATTTTAACAGTCCCAAAATGGGAATTGTTGAGACATTTTTTTAGGGAAACCAAATATTTCCCAAACCAACAATCAATTGTATTCATTTTAATAGTCCCAAGATGGGAAGAACTGAGGCTTTATTTTTAAGGAAAACCAAATATTTCCCAAACCAATAACCAATTATTTTCCTGCTCATTTTAATAGTCCCCAAATGGGAAATGTCAAGGCTTTATTTTTGGGAAAAATAAATATTTCCCAAATCAATAATCAATTATTTTCCCCACTCGTTTTAATAGTCCCAAAATGGGAAATATTGAGGCTTTTTTTTTTTTAGGAAAACCAAATCTTTCCCAAATCAATAATCAATTACAAAACATTCCAGAGGGTCTGGATTTGTCCTGGCTCTCCCAGACCGGGTTTGAGGTTTCCGGGACACCCAAATTCCGCCCTAATTGGAATCGCTAATTAGGGTTTCCCTTTATTTCCCGTTATAAAGCGCGTAACGAATTAAAGGATCTGGGAAATGCGGCGGTGCCGCTGCTGAGTCACAATTCCAGCAGCTCCCGGGATGGTTTTCCCTGCCAGAATTCCCGATGGAGCAACCCCCGTGATTTGGCGCGATTTGTTCCCTGCGGGAATCCAAAGGATCCAGCGGAAAACGGGCCGGGAGATGATCCCTGTTCACTGGAATGGTGGGGGTGTGGAGAGGCAGCTGGGAAAAAGGTGGAAGAAATCGTGGGATCATGGAATGGGTTGGGTTGGGAAGGACCTCCAATGCCATCCCATCCCACTTTTCCATGGGCAGGGCCATTTTCCATGAGATCAGATGGATCCAGCCTGGCCTTGGACACTCCCAGCAATGGGGAATCCTCTGGAATTCCACACCACACACCAATCCCTTCCCAAAATTCCACCTATCCCTGCCAAGCCATTCCCTGTGTCCTGGCCCTCCAACCCTTTCCCAAAGCCTCTCCCGCAGCCCCTTCAGCCTCTGGAATCTTCTCCAAGCTCTCCCTGGATCCTCCCCTTCTCCAGGTGAGTATTCCCAGCTCTCCCAGCCCAGCTCCATGGCTTTGGAGACTCTCCTTGGGAAAAAGAGACGCTCTCCAGGCCGCTTCCTAAACTGTCATTCCTGTAAGGAACGGGGACAAACCAACCCAAGAGAAGAATCCTCCCAACCCCCCCCCCCTCCCCAGGTGTCCCCAATGTCCCCAGGTGTCCCCAAACCTCAGGTGTCCCCCCATCTCCCATGTCCCCGAACCTTCCCTGATGTCCCCAGTGTCCCCAGTACCCTGCTGTCCCCAAGCCCCCCCCCCTCCCAGGTATCTTCAAGCCCCCCAGGTGTCCCCAAGCCCTCAGGTGCCCCCAAACTCCCCCAGGTGTCCCCAAACCCTCCCTGACGTCCCCAAATTCCCCCAGGTGTCCCCACATCTCCCATGTCCCCAAACCCTCCCTGACGTCCCCAGTGTCCTGATGTCCCTAAGACCACCAGGTGTCCCCCCCCCCCCCCGGGG
>JAWWEU010000072.1:551026-561130 GCA_035583155.1 Acropternis orthonyx | reverse complement strand
GCGTCCCGAGCCATCCCAACACCGCTCGCCGCCCATCTCACCCTGCCCTCCGCAAAAAAAAAAAAAAACAAAAAAACCCCCGACCTTAACTCCAGATTAACCAAAAATAAAGGTGTTTTGAGCACAAACCCACCCCCGGGTTTCGCTCTGAGTGTTCCGAGCGCGAAGCACAGAAGGGAAATTAAAGATAAGAATTTGTGTGGTCACCGGCTCGGCCCCGACCGAGGCAGGGGCGGCTTCCTGTGCTAAAGGAGAAGTGAAAGGAACCAGAAAGGTATTTATATCTGCACGTACAGAGATGGGGACGCTCTCACGAGCCGGGAATTCAGGAACGCTGAATTATTAGGATGTGAAGCGAGCGGCCAGGGATGGGTTCTGGAGGAGACTTACGGGCAAGCTGCTTAAGCTCAGTCCCCACGGCCCTTCAGTGGATAAATCAAAAGTGAATTAATAAATTAAACACACATATAAGTGAAACTAATAAATGGATTCATTAAAAACAACAAACCCAGGCTGGTTTCTGCAGGGGTAGGTTTTGGGGCAGCTTCTCACTCTTCCTTGGTTATTTTTTTTTGGGGGGGGAGAGGGAGCTGCAGGGGGATCCCCCCCGAGCCAGGATGTGATGAAAAGGGCGTTTAAATCCCATTTAACGTCTTTCCAGCCGGCGGGAAGGGGGATTCTCCCATCCCCTCGGTACCAAACCCAGTGTCAAACCCGGGGCATTTCGGCTCAGAGCCGGAGCATCCGAGCCCCTTTCGCCTCCCCCGGGGCAATCTGCAGGAAGAGGAGCAGCCGAAAGCGAAACCTGCCCTGTCACCAGCACCCCGAGCCATGGCCGCGGACGGTCCCGCCGGGAGCCTCCACGCCGAAGCATCCTGCTCCCTCTGCCTCGGGCTCTTCCAGGACCCCGTGTCCATCCACTGCGGCCACAACTTCTGCCGGGGGTGCATCGAGCGCTGCTGGGAGGGCTCCGAGGGCACCTTTCCCTGCCCGCGGTGCCGGGAGACGGCGCCGGAGCGGAGCCTGAGACCCAACCGGGAGCTGGCCAAGATCATCCGCATCGCGCAGCGGCTGAGCCTGAGGGTGCCCCGGGCGGGGGCGGCGGGGGAGCGGCTCTGCCAGAGGCACCAGGAGGCTCTGAAGCTCTTCTGCGAGGAGGACCGCACCCCCATGTGCCTCGTGTGCCGCGAGTCCCAGGCTCACCGGCTCCATGCCGCCGTGCCCATCGAGGAGGCGGCTGAGGAACACAAGGTGGGAGGTGTCCGGGTGTCCGTGGGGTTGAGAGGGGAGGAGGAGGAGGAGGAGGAGGAGGAGACCGGAGCAGGGCTGTTTTCCTTGTGGACGCCTGGATTGCTGAGCCTTCAGTCTGTTCTCTGTGTTGTCGGATGAGAGTCATCCCACTCCTCGCCCCTTCTGTGATCCCAGATGGATCGGCCGGAGGAGGAGAGAAAGGCACCAACAGGGTGTTCCTTCTCCACCCAGGAGAAATTCCAGGCTCACGTGCAGACCCTGAAGGACAGGAGAGAAAAGCTGCAGGGCCTGAAAACGGCCGAGGAAGGGAAAAGCCTGGACTTGCTTGTGAGTGCCCTTCCCTGGGTGGTGGTGGATTTATCCCTTCCCTTTTTCCTGTCCATGGTGATGGATGCAAAGACACTTCTGTGTCTGTCAACACCTTCCCAGCAAAGAATTTCTTCCCAACATCCAACCTAAACCTGGATTTTGCCAAGTTATTGTGAATCTTTCCCCCCCTCGATGTGCTCATAAGTGGGGCACATTCCCCAATTCCCCCTATTAATACACAGGGAAAACAAGAATCACCCGATTGCATCTTTCTTGCCTTCCTTTGCCTTCCCCTGATCTCGGTCACTGACTAATTCATTTATGGGTTTGTTTTCTGTCTTCCCTTGTTGTTCAAAGGTCTGGAGCGTTTTGGGTACAAAGATTACAGGCCATGAGAAAAGTCCTTTGCCAGCAACTCCCATGTAGAAATGGCCAAAAAAAAAAAAAATCTTAATCTGAGATGGGATTTGCCCTGGAATTTCTGGCTGTGATAAATCAACACTTTAAGACATCTCCTGACCTGTTCCTGCCCCAGCCATGCCCCTCCTGCCCCTCTGCTCTCGTTGCAGGAGCAGGTGGACACAGAGAGGCAGAAAATCATGTCCCGAGTGCAGGAGCTGCACCAGCTCCTGGAGGGGCAGGAGCGGCTTCTCCTGGACCAGCTGGCAAAGCTGGACCAGGAGATCCTGAGGAGGCAGGAGGAGAACATCAGCAGGCTCTCCAAGCAGATCTCCTCCATCAGTGACCAGATCCGGGAGCTGGAGGAGAAGTGCCAGCAACCACCCTTGGAGCTCCTGCAGGTGAGACTTTGACCCTTGGCCTCGACCACCTTGTGGTGTCACCAGTCCCCGAGCCAAACTAACCCTAAACAGAACCACAGAATCATGGTTTGGGCAGAAAGGGACCTCACGGACCCCCTAGACCACAACAGGTCTTCCACTCTGCACCAGGTTCCTCCAATCCCTGCCCAACCTGGGGACATAAAAACTCCTTTTCAAACATGTCTTTTCAAAGCTTTTCTCCTAAATTATTCCCTTTAATGACTACGAGGTTGGCCCAGCTGCCCACTGGGACTTTGTAACTCACCCACAGCCCACTGGTCATGTGGGTGTGGCGTTCACATTCATCCTTTAATGATGGTCTGAATTCCTTCACAGAGATCAGGGAAACAACCAGCGCTCACCTGGTCTGGAGGTGGCCACCAAACTCATCCCCTGAGCCCTGCTTAACTCCTGATTTGATATTTAAATAAGCAGAGGTGCTCATTAGCAGCAGGAACACCCTCCTGGGAGTGCAGGAACATGAAAGGGGGGGGTGATACCCATAACCCAATGAGCTGCTCGTTGTGGTGCTGTGACCTCACCCAAGTCCCCGCAGATCAGAGCTCAGGGATCACTTCAGACCCATCATTTGGGCAGAGCAGAGCTCCAGGATCACCCCGAGGTCACCCTGCTGCCCTCCCTGCTGTTTACACCCAGCTTGATGCTGCTCTGACCTGAGTCTCTCTCTCTCTCTCTCTCTCTCTCTCTCTCTCTCTCTCTCTCTCTCTCTCTCTCTCACACAGGACAGCAGAGACATCCTGAGCAGGTTTGTGGCTCCTCATCCACGTTCATTCCACGTTCATGTTGTTTTCCCTGTGGCTGATGGACTCCTAAACCCCAACAACACATGCCCCCCCCTCCCACAGAGACATGTAGGACAAAACTAAGACACCACAAAGGTCCAAGGAGGATGCTGAAGGCCAGGGACAGGTATCAGTGGGATGAAGGCACCTCTATAATCCTTGAAAACCTCCCTGTTCCTGCAGGGATGAGCTTTCCCTTGTCAGCCTGTCAAAAACAGGGAGCCAACAGCTAAAATACACAGATTTTAAAGACGGAGGGGCCCATCCAGGTGGGACAGAATCCAGAATGAGCCTTCTTTCCAGGCTGGAGAAGGAAAGTGCCCAGGAGCCGGCAGAGACACCACCTGAGCCAAGAGAGCAACTCACGGGGCTCCCTCAGAAAAACGTTGCCTTCAAAGAGATGCTGATGACATTTCAAGGTATGGAGGGACCAGGGAGGGGGCTGGAGGGAGGATGCTGGGTCAGTGTTGCTCCCAGAAATTGCCTTTCAAGGGTGAAAATCACAAAAACCTCCAAGTGGGAACTTGAGAAAGGAAAGTCGTGGGACACCTGAGGATTTCTTTCCTCTTTTCAACAGACCAGCAAAAATATCCCTAGTGAAGCCTCACTTTCACTCCAAACCAAGTTCCCTTTGTTATCTTTCCTTCTCCCCCCTTGTTGTCTTTCCTACTTTGTCTTTGTTGTCTTTCCTACTCTCCCTCCATTGTCTTTCCCACTCTCCTCTCGTTGTTTTTCCTCCTGTCCCAATCCTGCCCATGGGCATCAAACCATCCCTGGAGCATCCCGGGCTGGGGAAAGACAGGGACAACCGATGCCCTTGAGGGACGACCCGTCCCTGTAACTCTCCCCTTCCCTCTCCCCAGTGAGTCTGACGCTGGATCCGGACACGGCACATCCGCGACTGGTCCTGTCCGAGGACGGGAAGCGAGTCCGGTGGGAAGAGACCCGGCAGAGCGTCCCGGACCACCCCAAGCGCTTCGATGCCTCTCGGTGTGTCCTGGGCCGGGAGGGCTTCGTGGCAGGGCGGCACTACTGGGAGGTGGAGGTGGGCGATGGGGCCGCCTGGGCCATCGGCGTGGCCAAGGAATCCGTGCGCAGGAAGGGACGGGTTCGCGTCAACCCCGCGGGTGGGATCTGGGCCGTGGGGCACTGCGGGAGCCAGTGCCAGGCTCTCACCTCCCCCGCCGTCCCCATCTCCCTGACGGAACCCCCCAAGGTCGTTGGGGTCTACTTGGACTACGACGGGGGGCAAGTGGCCTTTTTCGATCCTGGGAAGGAGACCCTGATCTTCACGTACCCCCCGACATCCTTCGCCGGGGAGCAAATCCTGCCCCTGCTCTGCCTGGGGAGGGGGTGCCAGTTCACACTCTCGCCGTGACCCCCCCACCACGGAATGGCATCTGCTCGTGTCCCACCAGCTGAGGTCACACCCACAGAGGTGGCTTTTGGGGTGGAAAAATTCACCTTTCCTGTTGTTTCAGTCAAAAAGAAACACCAGCTGGTCGGGAATGACCCCCATTTGGGGGCTGGGTGAGACTTTCTGCTTGAGTGTGGGATGGGGGGAAAAGGAACCAAAGTAATGGAAAGCTGGGCAAAGAATGGGAGTAATTGAATCCTTCAGAACAATCCCCTGGCACCTGGGGTCCACTGGGGTCATCTCCTGGGTTTCATCAGGGTCATCTCGTGTGGTCCACAGATATCTTCTCCTGGGGTCCACCTGGGCCATCTCCTGGGGTGCACTGGGATCAGAGATTGGGGTCCCTCAGGACCATCTTGCAGGGTCCATTGAGATCAACTCCTGGGGTCTTTTAAAGTCCAGCCCTGTTGTCCATTGGGGTCATCTTTATCTCATGGCTTTCTTTGTAAAATTCTCTCCCAGCGCCTCCCTGGTGGTCTAGTGGTTAGGATTCGGCGCTCTCACCGCCGCGGCCCGGGTTCGATTCCCGGTCAGGGAAGTTAACTTTTCCTCCCTCAAAAATACCTTTATTTTCTCACAAATTTGCCCACATTTTGACAAACCCCCTCCCCCTCCTCCCCCCAAACACCCCTTTTCTCCCCTTTTTGTGCCCCTCCCTTCGCCTGAGCCGCGTCCCCTTCCCGAGCCCCCAGGGCTGATCCCTGTTTTATTGAGCAATAAATAAATAAATAAATAAATTAGCAATTATTGCAATTTGCTGTTGCATTGGCATGAAATGCGTTTGCCCTCCAGGCTAAAACAGTCGCAGTTTAATACCATAATTAAATAATCGAGATGTTTGGATATTATTAACAGGTTTAGTGTTTATTATTTATTTAATAATAGCTATTATTTAATAGCAATTATTTAATAATAATTTAAAAGAGGAGTGATGATCTTCAAAAGGAAAATAATGATTTGAGAAAGGGAAAAAAATATTGAAACAGGGAACAACCATTTGAGAAACCGGAATAATAATTTGAAAAAACAAAGGGGTAAATAGTTTGAAAAAGGGAGTCATAATTTAAGGAATAATAACTTTGAAAAGGGAGAAATAACGTTTAAAAAGGGATTAATACTTCGAAGAAAGGGAATAATAATTTAAAAAGGAAAAAACAGTTTTTAAAAGAATAATAACGTGACCAAAAGGAATTCACAGCCGGGAAAATGAGGATTTGGGAGGAATTTCCCCTAAAATGCTGTGTCAGGAGTGGGATTTGAACCCACGCCTCCATGAGGAGACCAGAATTCCCGGGGGAAGGTTTCAACCTTGAGTCTGGCGCCTTAGACCACTCGGCCATCCTGACGACAAGAACTTGGGACGAAAAAGAACAATTCTCGAGTCAAAAATGAAGGTTCTTGGTTTATCCAATCTTCTTTTTGGGGGGATTTTTTCGGTTTCATTTCGGTTCGGTTGGAGCTTTTTGGTTGGTTGGTTGTGGGGGCTTTTCCAGTAACAGTAAGGGACAACAATTAAAAAAGTAGAATAATGTGATAATTAAAAGTAATAAGGGCTAATTAATATTCATACTAATAATAGGGAATTAATGATTAATGGCAAGAAAATACTCCTTTCGCCCAACGTGGGGCTCGAACCCACGACCCTGAGATTAAGAGTCTCATGCTCTACCGACTGAGCTAGCCGGGCTCCCTGGAAAAGGTTGTTTTCCATGCTCCTTTTCCTGGGGAATTCCGGCACTTCCATCCCATTTTTCCCAGGAGGAAGCGATTTTTTTTGGCCTGATTTCCCCTCCCCCGCGGCCAGTTTGACTTTTCTGCCAATTCACGCGATTTTGGGCTCTGCGTTTAAAAAAACCCCAAACACACCACTAAGACACTTCCCGCTTGGAGGATACATCTCCAGGGTGGTCGCAGGATCTCATGGAATTGCGCGGAATTCCGTGGGAAAGGTGTCTTTGAGGCCAAAACGGGCGGATTTGGGGCCAGCGGAGGTTTCTGTAGTGTAGTGGTTATCACGTTCGCCTCACACGCGAAAGGTCCCCGGTTCGAAACCGGGCAGAAACAGCCCTAAGTGGAATATATTTTTAGTATTTTCTATTCCACTTTTGTGGCTCGACATCCCTCCCAACTCCCTACCGGCGGTGCTAGCAAAAAACCCCCGTGTTTATGGCATCAATTTATTTAATTTTTACTCCTTTTCTCGAAATTTTATCTCAGTATTCCATAAAAAGTAAAATCTCTATTTATGGCACCAAGTTGTTTAATTTTTACTCCTTTTCGCAGACTTTTGGCTCAATATTCCTCCAAATTCCAAAAATCTGCATTTCTACCGCAAGGGTTTATTTCAGTTTATTCATCTAATACTTTCCGTGGGTTTGGAGTTGCTCTTTCCTTCCTAAAGGTACAAATCCACCTGCAATGGGACAGATTAGATAAATTCAGCTTAATTTTGGAAAATACTGACTTTTAGTTCCCTGACCGGGAA
The DNA here is from genome assembly GCA_035583155.1 of Acropternis orthonyx. Taxonomy (NCBI): domain Eukaryota; kingdom Metazoa; phylum Chordata; class Aves; order Passeriformes; family Rhinocryptidae; genus Acropternis; species Acropternis orthonyx. Next base: position 554,044 of record JAWWEU010000072.1, on the reverse strand, counting down.
TCGAACCCGGGCCGCGGCGGTGAAAGCGCCGAATCCTGACCACTAGACCACCAGGGAGGTGAAATCTGCCCAAATTGTCCCCCAATCAGTGCTTTTTAATGCATGGTTAGCCACTCCAAATCAGCCCCACGGAACTGTTTTTCCTCCGGCGCACCACGAATCAAACACAGGAAAATTCAATAAAAACTTAAAAATTAATTTTAAAAATGGCAAAATCAATTCAAAACATTAAAAGCAATTAATGGGAAATAGGAAAAACAATTAAAAGCGATGAAATTAATTACTGCAAAATTAGGGAAATTTACCTTTAAAATTAGGAAAAATAATTTAAAATGTTGAGATTAATTATTAAAAATTGGAAAATTAATTTTAAAAAACAGGATTTAGCACAAATCAACCCTCCCTGGTGGTCTAGTGGTCAGGATCCGGCGCTTTCACCGCCGTGGCCCGGGTTCGATTCCCGGTCAGGGAAAAAAAATACTTTAAATATGAGCGAATTATTTAAAAATCATTATTTTTGTCCCACCTGTCACCTCTGGGACCCCCCTCGAAGTCCCCGCGTGGCGTTTCTGTAGTGTAGTGGTTATCACGTTCGCCTCACACGCGAAAGGTCCCTGGTTCGAAACCAGGCAGAAACACTTAATTTTTGGGGTGATTTTTAAGTGTTTCCCTGATTTTTCACCCCGTCCCCCCGCCTTCAGAATTAAAGGCGAGAAGGGCGTTAATTGAAAGTGATAAGGGAATTTATCAAAAACCAATAGGGGAATCAATGAAAACCCATTAGGGAATCCAAAGGAATGATGGATAAATCTCCCAGAGGATTTTGGGGTGAAATTTGGGTTCTCAGTATTCCAGGTGCGGCTCAACCCCCCAAACTCACACGGTTTCTGTAGTGTAGTGGTTATCACGTTCGCCTCACACGCGAAAGGTCCCCGGTTCGAAGCCGGGCAGAAACACTTAGTTTTGGGGGTTCTTTCCTCCCCCTCAAGGATTTTGGGTCGTTCTGTGGGAACGGTGACAATTAAATGTCACCCTGGTTTGGCCAGCTGGAAAGCAGACCTTAAATGATGAGTGCAAACTGCTCTTTTTTGGGGTTTCAAACCTCAAAAGGGTTCCAAAGTAAGGTTTTAAAAAGGGTTTTAAAGGGAGCGTTTCCTGCCTTAAAAAAAAAAAAAAAGGAATTCCCTCTGTTTATCAAAACCAGCACGTTTTGGGGTGTCCTCGGTCGTGTCCCTCCCAAAATAAAGGTGGTCCGGGTGGGTTTTGGGGTTGGTGGAGGGAGGGGAATAAAAGGCAAGGAAGGATAAAAAAGAGACGAGGGGTGCGAGGAGCGTCAATGGGGCAAAGGAAAACTCGGTGAAACCGAGTTTTTGGGGGTAAATTCCCACAAATTTGGTGCCCCGGAGGCATGACTTCAGGTTTCTGTAGTGTAGTGGTTATCACGTTCGCCTAACACGCGAAAGGTCCCTGGTTCGAAACCAGGCAGAAACACTCGATTTTGGGGTTTTTCCGCCCCCCCCTTTCCCCACTTTTTTTTTTGCAGCGTCTTGTCCGGGCCACCCGCTGAGATTTGATTTAAGGGGTATTTTAGGGGGTTTTTGAGCCGGGAGGGGAGGTGTAGCAGCTTCACCCAGCGCTTCTTTCACACCCATCATTTCTTTCCACATGGACAGAGAGGGATAATCTGAATTTCCACCCCGCTGCTCCATCAGGTCTCGCCTTTTAAAAGGCTGGAAACGACCTTTAGGATGATCAAGTTCAACCACTCCTCTATGTCCCCAAAGGGATGATCCTGCCCTGCCCTCAACTGAGCAATTCCTTCCCTCCCTTCCCCCCAAAACCTTTCCCATTCATTCATCCCACGGAGCAGCTCAGAAGTTCGGGGACTGAGTGGAGGGGGAGGCGTCGCCGTCTCGCATTCCTGGTCCTGGAAGGAGTTATTTGTTCGTGGGACGTGACCTGGAATAGCAGCCAAAATTCAGGCTCCCCGGAGCTCGTTCCCCTCCCGGCAGCCTTTTGTCAAAGCCCTTGGCTGCTCCTGTTCCCATTATTCCAGAAATTCAGATATTCACAGCCTGGGCTGGGGGAATTTTTCTGCCGGACTGTTTCATCCTCCTCCAGTTTTAATCCTGTTTTTCTGTGCCGGGATCACGTTATCCAGTGTGGCGTGCTCAGAGTTAAAGGGAAGATCTCCTTAGAATAGAGATTTCCCTGTAAAATCTGTGGGATTTCAGGAAAGAGTCTCGTGTAGGCAGTGAACTGTGGTCAGACATGGGGGGGGAAAAGCCTAAAAACCAGGAAAAAGGCAGTAAATGATCCCAAGTCCTCACGAAGCCCGAGGATCCCTTTGCAGGAGCATCACTCACAGCTCCGCCTGGTTTTGTGGTGCTGCTCAAATGTCCATAATCTGCTTTTTCACCCCCCAAAAATGAGGGAACCGCTGGATTCCGGGGTGCGTGCGTTTTCCACCCATTTGAATGCACCGAGATGAATCCAACATCTGGAAAACTGGGAAAACTGCGGAGTCCTGACAGGAGCAGATGGACATCCCGTGGGTTTGGGGATTGGGTGTCCCAGGAGGGGTTAAAAAGGGCATTTTGGGGGGAATTTCTGCACTCCCGCTTGTTGGAGGAGCCACCGAGGAGGACCCAGCACAGGACACAGCAGGAGGTGAGCCCAGGGATGGGTTGGGTTGGGAGGATTTTACCATTTCTATGCTAAAAGAAAACACGCGGAGACTCTTCACGTCAAATTCAGCCCAAACCTTTGGTGCCCCTTATTGCGTGTTATTTTTTGGGGGGGAAACCCCATTTATCCTGCTTTTGGTCCCTTCTGCGCCCGGAACGGGGCGGTTCCCTGGAGCTGGTAGGAGGCGGCAACTTTGGGGCGGTTAATTTTGGCTGAAAAAGCACCGATATCGATAAAGTGAGGCTAGTCGTCAGCTCCCTGGTGGTCTAGTGGTTAGGATTCGGCGCTCTCACCGCCGCGGCCCGGGTTCGATTCCCGGTCAGGGAAGTT
>JAWWEU010000072.1:534030-550926 GCA_035583155.1 Acropternis orthonyx | reverse complement strand
GCTCCCTGGTGGTCTAGTGGTTAGGATTCGGCGCTCTCACCGCCGCGGCCCGGGTTCGATTCCCGGTCAGGGAAGTTGCTTTTTTCTGATAAGAATTTACATTTTTAACTTCAAAAGAACATTTTTTGTAAAATTTGACAGAAGCAGCCGCTCTTTGTGGAGGGTCCTGTCCCCAGACGAAGCACTCCCAATCCCTAAAATCTGATTTTCCTGCACGTATATTTGGACTTTTCAGGGCAGTTTCACAATTCTTCAGCACAAGCCCGGCTAGCTCAGTCGGTAGAGCATGAGACTCTTAATCTCAGGGTCGTGGGTTCGAGCCCCACGTTGGGCGAATACTTTCCCTTTTTTTCTCAGAAGAAGACTTTAAGGGATAACACAGGATGGAGCAGCAGCGCTGGGAAATAGCCCTGGGGAAGGGGCTGCCTCTCCTTCCGAACCCAGAGTCCTGTGGGAGTCAGGATGTCCTTCCCCATCTCTGCAAAAATTCCCTTCTTGGCTGCTTTCTCACTTTTTCCATCGTTTGTTTTAAATTCTCCAACAATTTCTGGTGTTGCAGAGTGATTCCTCCTTCCTGTCATTGCAAGCCCTAACACGGAGTTATTTATTACTGCATAAATAATAATTATCATTTATTTTAAGCCCCGAAATTGGGGGTTGTGCCCTCAAAAGATGCTTCAGCACCACAAAATTAAGGCTTTTTACCCTAAAAATGGCTTTTTGAAGACCTAAAACAGGGTTTGAGCCCATCAGATTGCCGATTGAGTTCTAAAAAAGGACAATGTGGTCCCTGACACGGAGGTTTTGGAAATTAAATATGGGTTTGGGTCCAAATATGGGTGTTTGGACTCTATAAAGAGCCTCTGGACTCTAAAAATGAGGCTTTGGGGCCTTCCAAATCAGACTCAAAACCTTTAAAATGCTTCAGTTGGTGCTTCAGACGAGTCTGGGGCCATGAAGGGGGTTTGGAACTCAGAGATGTGCCCCAAAGGGAGGGTTTGGACTCACACCAGGAGTTTCATGCCCGGGGAGATGCCAGGATTGTCCGTCTTTGTGCTGCCAGGGCAGGAGCAGCTGCACAAACATCAGGTTGGGTTGGCACCAAAGACCTGGGAACAATCAGGAGCAGGTTTGGCAGGTGCATTAGTCACGTCCTAATTAACGATGCCATTAATTAAGGCAGACGAGCCCTCCGGACAGGAGATCCCGCCGTGCTCGCAGATGACCCACATTTCGCAGCCGTGGGTTGTGCCGGTCCTTGGGGCTCTTTGGGATGAGCCAGATTTTGGGATTCGGGGGCGCCAAGGAGCGGAGGGTGTGCCCAGGTAAGGGGGTCGGTGTTTGCCCAGGTGTGCCCACACCATTGTTCCCAGGGAACAATGTCCTGGAGGCTCCCAGGTCGTTCAGGTCCTGGCTCAGCCCAGGCTCATGGGGGGATAAAGGGGCTGCGGGGCCGGTGGGTGCTCAGAGCGCGAGGGGAGCGAGAGTCTGGTAAGGGATCAGCCCCGGGGGGCGTTGGGGAATTTTATGGGTTGTCCGTGTGTCCATCAGCACCATCCCGACATCCCCTTGGACCTCCCGGGGAGCAGCTCCCGTTTACTCGATCCCCCCTTATTTTTATGCTACTCTTTATGCTTATTTTTATACTTATTTTTCCTACCCAACCTTATTTTCCTATTTTATATTCCTATTTTTAATATATTAATTTTTATATTATTTATAATTTTTATTATATTTAATAGTATTAGTTTAACATTTTATATTATTTATACTTTTATATTAAATATATTCCTTTTTTATATTTCTTATTTTCCTGTTTTATGCTGAATATATTTTATACCTCTATACCTTTATTTTACATTTTATAAGATATGACATTTCATACTTTGTATATAATTGAGCATTTTAACTAAATCAGCATCAAACTTGTGTTTTCAGTGAAGAAAGGTGGAAATTGGGGTCTGTCAGGAGCCCGGCTAGCTCAGTCGGTAGAGCATGAGACTCTTAATCTCAGGGTCGTGGGTTCGAGCCCCACGTTGGGCGGTTGCAGTGTTTTTATTCACCGTTTCCCCAAATTTCGTCTTTTTTGCCGTTTATTTACCCCAATCTGCTCGGTTTTGGGTTCAACAGCCAGCGCTGTGTCCGAGCAAGAGGTGGAAGCATCTTTGGCAATAAAATAACGTGATTTCCCCCCCCCCCCCATTAAATAATTTTATTCCCTCGGGACGTTGCTGCCCTGAAATCACAGGCACTAAAACCCGCCACAATTCCCTGTATTCCATCATTTTTAAGGTGCTGCAGGATTGTCTAACAATGTGAACCGAGTTTTCCTCAGCTCCCTTCGCCCCAAAAGGCACTGGGAGGGTTTCCCCCCCCCACATCCCCCACTGCTTTTCCAAGGCTGAGCACTGAGAGAACTCATTCCGGGATGAATTCCTGAGCCCTTCTCATTCCAGGGACCCCTGGGCTGGGCTGGGGAGCGGCTGCAGCTCCGGACCTGCCCCTGCCCTGCGATGAAGCTGCTCCTGCTGGGCTTGACCATCGTCTTGTGCATCGGCGTCGGTGAGAGGGGAGTCTCACATAAACCAGATATAACGCGGGGCAGGGGGGGTGTCTGTCCCAGCCCACCTTCCCTGGGGTCACCCGAGCGTGTCTCGGGGGTGTTTGGGGCAGAACTGCCCCACGTTGACGCCCTTTTTCCCTCTGTGCTGCAGTGGAGGTTCTTCAATGCCATGTCTGCAGGTACAAGATCCCCTTGGTTGGGTGTTTCCGCGGTGCCAACGTGACCACGTGTGAGCGCAGGGAGAAGTGTGCCCTCATCAAAACCACCCTGGGTGAGCAGCTGGGGGGTCCACCCAGACCTCTCCTTCAGCTCGGGGAGGGGGGTCCTGGAAAACCAAATGGCTCCTGTGGATGGATGAGGATGAGATGACGAGCCTGCTGGGAAAGGGGGGATGTGAGGGGCTGTGTTCCTCCTTTCCTCTTTTAGGGATGGAGTCTCTTCTCCATCCCTAAAAGTTTATAAAAGTCCCTTTTAGGTCAAGGGGAAACTTGGCCTAAAGAAGCCCTGGGTGGGAAGTGTCTCTGTGGGCACATCCCACAATTATCTCTTTCTCCCAATCAAACCAAACGACTTCCTTTGGGTGGGATGTTCCAGGTTTTGTTTTCCCTGAAGTCCGAAGTCTGACTTTTATTGTTTCGGTGCTGTTTCCCCTCTAACCGTGGCCCCTCCCTGCAGGGAAAGTGACCCTTTACTACCAGCAAGGCTGTACCTCTACCCTGAACTGTGGCCGGGAACGGGCGTCCGATGCCGAGTCCCGCCTGACATCCCGATATTCCTGCTGTGAGACCGACCTCTGCAATGAGGAGTGGGATGAGGACCCCACAGACTGACCCGCTCGTGATCCTGACCTGATCCAGCGCTCCCTGATCTAGTTCTGAATGCTCACCACCCCGAATTAGGCTGGCGGGACCCTCCCCATGCACCTTGATTTAGTCCCAGCTCTAAAATAAACCTGCGGGCTCGGCACTGGCAGCTGGGTCTGGCTCGTGTCCGTGTTTTGCTGCTCTCATTACCAGCTCTTCAGACTCAGCATTCCTGGAGGTCTGGGAGCAGCTCCGAACATGATCCCTATACCCAAAGCCGAAGGGCGAGCCAAGGAGCTTCCTCCTAGTCCCCTCCCTCTTTTTCCCCACAGTGCAGGGCTGGGAAGTTCTTGGCTGGGAATTTTTGGGCTGAGGGTTATGGAGAGGGAGCACCAGGGAGCTGCTGGAAGCCTGAGGGAATAAATGTGTCCCTAATAGATATTTATAGATCCCCAGATTTATAGATAATAGATATTTATCCAATAGGGACTAACTTTGCCTTTCCATTTTATTTTCCAACTCTTCCTGCTGGTTTGAGTGTCCCAAACTCTCCTCACCCGACCAACACACCTCTGGTAGCTGGGAGATGCCTCACGGGAGACATTCCTGACCTTTTCCTGAGCAGGGAGATGAAACATTCCTTTGGTGGTTTGGGAAAAGGGATGAAAATTCTTACTCCTTCCTGAGCCCCCTGAGCCTCGGGAAGGAGGGATGAGGTTTTGCAGAGGGTTAAAGGGTTGCAGAGACCCCGTGGAGAAGGTCTGGGCTCGGGGACAGGTGGAGGGAGGTGCTGGAAATGTGATCCTGGCACTGGGCAGGGAAAAGGACTTTGGCACAGAGGAGAGGAGCAGATCCAGGGCGGAGGAGAAGGAGGAGGAGGAGGAGGAGGGCAGGAGAGCGGTGGGTGCCCAGGATAGAAGCAATGGGGGAGGGGAAGGAATGGTAAGTGAGACGGGAGGAGGTCGGTGGTGACAGAGGGGACAAATGGGGCACCCGAGGCAAGGGAAGGAGCTGGTGCCGCGATGTCCGAGGCTGCCAGGGCCACTTTCCTGCACCGGCAGCAGCTGCCACGGGCCCCCTCCCGCTGGGACCCCCCAGCCCACCGGCCCACCCCCCACCACACCCCCTCTGACTCTCTCCTGACACAAAATTTGGGGCGATTCGGGCGGTTTGGGAGGACGCCACTTTCCTACTCCTCTGCTCCGAGGTATGTGGGGGCACCTGGGGGCACGGGGAGGGCTTGGGCTGAGCTTGTCTGCCTGTCCTTTGCTTCCCTAAACCCCCCTCATTGTCCTTGGTTTTCACACCACTTTTTTTTGGGGAGATCTCACTCTTTTCCTTGGGTGTTTGTGCATCCCTGGGCTGGGGTGTGGATTTCCCTGCCACTCACAGGCACCACCTCGTCCTTTCTCTGCAGAAATGAGAGAAAAAAATGTGTGCCTGGCATGGGAAAAATACATAGTTTGGGTTTATTTACAGATGAGGAGGAATGGAAGGTGGGAGAGAAGGAATTCCTCTTCCACAGGGAGTGATGTAAATATATAGATATATATAAAAGTATATATACAAATACATATGCAAATATTTACAAATATATCTAAATGTATGAGAAGGGGCAGATGAATGTGCACAGAGGTGGAAATGCTCTGCAGGACAATCCCAGGACTAGTTTTGCCCGTTGACTCATCCAGCAGAACCTCAGGGGCTGGAATTTGTCTCCCTGGAACTCCAGATGTGTCCAAGACCTCGACTTGGAGGTGTCAGATCAGCAGGGCTGGTATTCAAATCACAATTTATGGATCACTTGATCTGATTTCAAGTCCTCATTAGGAGAAGACAAATCACTCTCTGGAGTATCCCACATTTCGCTGTCGGTGATAACATGACCCCCCCCCTAGCTGGGTGACCGTCAGTCACTCCTAGTCCTGTTTTCCATGACAAGACTTTGGTGGAGACCACCCTGTTATAGACAATTCCCACCGCAGGGAGGGATCAAAGATAACATATTTTAATTATCATTCCCATTTAATGCACAACCTCCAAAGCTGCACAAAACTCTCCTGGAAAACCAAAACTGTTTTATTTTGGGATGCAGGACCCCAATCCAGAGTTTGATCTTTATGGATTTGGGAAACCCACCCAAGCTCTTGATAAGGACTTTGCATCCTCGTGCACTCCCTTTCTCCTGTTGCTTTTTATGGTGCCTGTTGATTCCTGGAGCTCAACCAGGTCATTTGAGTCCCCAGCTGGAGCTTCAGGGGCAAAATGGGCCTTCAGAGAGGGCTCAGATGGTTCCCTGGACCTGAGCCTGGAGCAGCTGCTCCACATGGGGCTCAGACTTCGCCTTTAGCACCAGCTCAGCCATAAATCAGGGACACCCAGAGCCAGCCATGTCCGTGTCCCAAATGATGTCCCTCTTCTCACCTCCCCACTGCAGGAAAAAAGCCAGGAACCCCCGGGATTAGTGTGGGAGCAGAGGGCAGGACTGGATTCCTGCTGTTCCTGCCCACCTGAGTGTTGTCCCCCCAGTGCCCAGGGCCCCGTTAGTGGTTAAAGAAACCGGACACTGCTGGAGTGACCCCGCGTGCCCGGCAGGGGAACGCCCACACCAGGCTGGGTGCCAAAGCCTTTCTGCCTGGAAATCAGTGCCTGAAACGAGCCCCTGCCTGCAGGAGGGAGGCCATGGCAGCCGTGTTCCTGCCCGGCAACCTCCAGGACGAGGCCACCTGCTCCGTGTGCCTGGAGTTCTTCAAGGACCCCGTGTCCATTGAGTGCGGGCACAACTTCTGCCGGGCGTGCATCGTCAAGAGCTGGAAGGACTTGGAGATGGACTTCCCCTGCCCGCAGTGCCGGGAGGTTTTCCAGCACAGGAGCTTCCGACCCAACCGGCAGCTGGCGAACATGTCCGAGATCATCAGCCAGTTCGCCCTGCGCGGGGCCAAGGGCGCCGAGGCCGACGGGCTGTGCCCCAAGCACCGCGAGGCCCTCAAGCTCTTCTGCAAGGACGACCGCAGGACCATCTGCGTGGTGTGCGACCGCTCCCGGGAGCACCGGCCCCATGCCGTGGTGCCCGTGGATGAGGCCTCTGAGGAGTACAAGGTGTCCATCTGTCCGTCCGTCTGTCCGGAGCGCCGCATTCTGTGTGTGTCGTGTTTGTCCTCGCTCCCATCCCCGCGCTGCCTCCCGGCTTTGCCATGCTTGGACACCCTCCAAAAGAGGTGGCTGTGCTTTCCAGCCTTCCAAAAGATCTGGAAAACAGGGTCCTCTGCAGATTTGCAATGCCTCCCCCCCACCCCCCCATACTCTGCTGCATCCCGGCAGTTTCTGTCCCCCTTCTGCGGACTCCCAATGTTTCCGGTGGGCTCCCACCTCCTTGAGAGGGGAACAGCCGATGGAGCAGAACTGCCGGGTCTATTCTGGGGCTGGGTGAGATTCCAGAGATGAGCAGAGTTGATTAAAGCTGGGCTCAGCTTTGCCTGTGCCAAGAGCTGACAGAATGGGGCACGTCCCCTCCCGAGTCCCTTCCCTGGTCCCTCCCTGGCATCCTCTGTCCCCTTTCTCTGTGTTCACTGGTTGGGGTGGGGGTTGTGGTGGTCTCTGGGGCTGCCAAAGTGGGCACAGCTGAGCCAGCTTGTCCCACGTCCCAGTGCTGTCTTCCCCATCCCACTTGCCTCTGCAAAGAGCAAATGGCGCAGGCAGAGGGGAGAGAGAGAGAGAAAGAAACACCAGTGACATTTTAATTCCTTTTTTCCAAGGAGAAAATCCAGGGGCGCTTGGATTTCCTGAGGAAGGAGCGGCAGGAGCTGCTGGAGTTCAAAGTGAACGATGACAGGAAAACCCAGGAGCTCCTGGTGCGTCCTCTGGGGTGGTGGGGATGTGGGGAGGGGGTGAGGACCCCCCTCTCCTCCCCACCCCCTGCTCTGTGAGTGCCCAAAACAGGGAAATGTCTCAGCAGAGCACAGGGATGGTGCTGGAGCCTCTCTGAGGGTTGGGTTGGTTCGTGGGCTCTTCACCACCTTCCTCTTCCTCAGCCTGTTGTTCCTGAGGTATTTTCTCCAGCAAACCCCCTGAGCTCCCCATAAAAAATCCCCTGCCAGACCATCACCCCCAAAACAAGCGGCTTTGAGGGGCTCACGTGCCCTTACTTGGAGCAAACTCCACCATGCCACCCTCCCCCACGTTTCCGCTCCACTATCCCCATTTCCACCACGCTTTTCCAGGGTTTTTTCCAGCTGTCAAGGTCAGACATGGCCCCAACCAGCCCTGAGGTCATGTGTGACGCAAAAGGCAGAGCGTGAAGGCCCATTTTTTGGGGGCTAGGTGGACCTGTTGGACCTGTGCTGAAAGGGCAGCGTGGGGTGAAGCCACCAAAACACATTCCCTGTGCCAAAAGGAACATTTCCTGGAGCAAAATTGTCCCCATTTGGCCTTGGGCTGTCTCAGAGGAGACTTGTTGGTGTGTTTGTCGTGACAACCCCATAGAGATGCTGGCAGAGCTGAGGATCAGGAGATCGTGTCCCATCCCTGCCTCTTCCCAAGGTTTCATCCAGGAGTGCCACACTCTGTGACTCCCCACCCCCCCCAGCTGAAGGCTCCCAGTCTCACCAGTAAGACACTGGGGTGGGGTGCTCCAAATTCCCCTCCTGGCCCCTCTCCACCCCAATCCCCCCTGAAATCCCCCTTTTTTGGGGTGTTTCATCTCCAGAAAACCATCGAAAGCGAGCGGCAGAAGCTGCTCTCGGAGTTCGAACAGCTGCGGCAGTTCCTGCATGACCAGGAGCAGATCCTGCTGGGGCAGTTGGAGAAGATGGAGAAGAACATCTCCAAGAGGCAGAATGAGAACATCACCGATCTCTCCAAGGAGATCACACTCCTCAACAAGCTCATCACCGAGCTGGAGGAGAAAATCCAGCAGCCCATGCTCGAGTTCCTCAAGGTGAGATGGTTGTTCAGGTCTGTCATCACCTTCCTTCAATAGTTTTTAATGTGTTTATGGATCCTGTAGAGAAGTTTTGGGGGTAAAAGTCCTTCCCCCCCTGTCTTTAGCGAACAAATGGGGTGTGGTGGTATCAGAGCGCCCTGAGCTCTGCAGTGACACACAAAACACTCTGGCTGAGGAACACCTTGAAACAGAGCTTTGCTCTTCATCTTCAACGGCCTCTAATGATTTCTTTTCCCCATGAACTTGTCTGGGCTTTTCTACCACCTCCAAACTCCTGTTTCAAGGCATTCAGAGCTGAGTTAGACCAAATCCTCCCTTCCAGATGAAACAAGGTTGGGAAAACAAACCTGGGTTGCCCATCCCCAAATCCAGCAGCCCTGTCCCCCCCACCCCCATCCCAAATGGCAGAAAGGTAATGGGTGACCTTCTAATTGGCCATATTTTTATGAAACTGGGTGGATTGCTCTGGTGGCACCCCCAGACCTGCACAGGGTTAAATTCCCTCCCAGGCTGTGTCCCGAGCACAGTCAATATTTGCAGATGTTTCAGGACTTGGCTGTGGGTGAAAATTCCTCCCACGTGGTCACCACTGCACACAAAACCAACCTGTAACAATAGGAGATATTTTATAAAAAACCAGCTTGGGAACTCTTGGCCTGTTCCAGAGGCTTTTAAAGGCATCAGAAAGGGCAAAGCCCAGCCAAGGCTGAGCCTGAACCTCAGCTCTGTGAATATTTGTGATGTCTCAACTGGTTACTGAGGGTATTTCAACCTTTAGTTACGTCCATAATCCACCCTACCTGAGGGCAAACAATTTCCAGTTTTGTGACAACCATCCCAGGGTGGGATGAGTGATTAGTCCTGATATCATGGAGAGATCCACATGCAAGTTTAATTTCCAAGGGGCCAAGTCATGGCCAGTGAGGCACCTGTGGCAGGAGGGCACTTGCAGGCACCTCCTGTACCTCAAGGCTTCACGTGGGACAGGCTGGCAGGACCTTCTCAGTAGTGGGAGACCAGCAGGGACACCCCAAGAGCATCCCAAAGGCTGCCAGGTGCCCACACCTGAGTTCCCATCAACATCCACTGGGAGAGGAACCAGAGTGAGTTCTGCAGTTACCTGGAGATCCTCCCAACTCACCTGGATTTCCAGGAGGCCTCCAGAGGCACCTTCCAACCTAAACCACATCACGATGCCGTGGGATTTGTGTGTGGACCGTGGGGACGGGTTGCCCCCCCCCCCAAAGCAGCTGCTGCAGAGGGTGGGGTGGGATCTGGGGGGGACTGTGACCTCCTAAAGCTGAGAGCAAACACCTGAGGGGCAGCCCCACACCTGGTTCCTGCAGTCAACAGGGATGGACGTTCCAGTTGGGTTTAAGGAGCAGGAACTGCTCTTGTGAAAAGCTGGGTGGGATCGGAGCTCCGGGATTTCATTCACTCTCCCTTTTCCCTTTCCAGGACGTGATGGGCATCATAAGCAGGTACGAAACACTGCTCCTCCCGGCCTTTCAGGCTTTGTCCACACCCCCATCCCTGCTTAAAGGTCAGTGCCCACAGCACAGATGCCAGAGGGAGGCACCAGGCCGGATGGAATTCGCCTCCCACTTGCTACAAGCCTTGGGTCTCTTCAAGCTTCTTGGAAATCTCATTGTCTTTTCTTGCCAAGTGTTTTCTTCAAGGGTCAGGGGAGACCAGAAGCACCACATGGTCTTATCTCCTGACACACCAGTCACCACCGAGCTCCAAAAACGACCTTGAAGCTGCAGCTGGAGCAGCTGGGTGGGGGTTACCCAGAACAGATCCCCTTCCCAACCACCACCCCTCAAAGCTGGCCCCCAAATCCATGTGCCCTCATCCCAGGGAGGGTTGAAATCCCGGTGGGACCTTCACAACGTGATCCTGAGCCCCTGGACAGGCCGTGTGTGGGTGGGGCAGAGAGGGAATATTGCAAAGGAAGGAGTAAATGGGGAGATATCAACAATTATCTTCTTGTTTTGGCCCTTTCTGTGGCAGAAGCGACGACGTGAAGTGCCAGAAGCCTGTACCCGTCTGCACAGACATGAAAATGCACGTCTGCAACTTCTCCCTCAAGACTGTTGTCCTTGAGAAAGTCTTGAAGAAATTTCGAGGTGAGTGGAAACAAATCCAGGCCGTTTAAAATAGTCCTTGGCCTTTCCTGGCTCCGGGGATGAGAGAAGGGAGCGCTGAGGGTGCTGTGAGTCTCTCCATGGCCCTTTGGCACTTGCCTTGGGGACTGAAATAGGAGCATAAATTATGTTGGGAGGGATTGCTGGAGATCCTTTTTCTCCTTCTGGAGACGAGCATGAGCAGGAGGAGACTCACCCTGAAAGGCCCTTGGCAAGGGAGATGTGGGATTGTTTTAAAGAGGGCAAGATCTGAGCCTGTACATCAATTTTGGTGCAGTAAAACCTTTACTTTCTGGATCTCAAAAAGTTTGAGGCAGGGATAGTCAAGCCTTGGGTTTGCAGCAGTTCAGGAAGCCATGAGATGGTGCTGAGGGGCCTGGAAAGGCAGAAAACACCAAAAGGAGCAGATTTAGAAGAGAAAAAAACAAACAAAAAAAATCCCTAAAATGCAAATTATACCGAGGGGCGAGAATTGGCATAAAAGGTGTGCTAAAGGTTTGAAATTCCGGATGCAATGAGGAGACTGAGATGTGGCAGGGTACAATAAATACGGATTAATTCCAATTTTCTACTTATGGATAATTTCCATTAGTTCCATGGACATTCTCCTCATGTCCAGAAGGGGTTTTTTTAATAAAAATTAAATATATTTTGGGGGGATTTCCCCCGTCTTGTCCCTGCTGTGCAATCCAGCAAAGCTGGTGCTGCTCCATCATCAGCTCAAGGCGACACTTTGTCGATGGGGTTGGCTGTCCCCGTCCCCTACAGGCGGTTTTTTGGGGTCACTCTGGCTCTCTGGGTGTCACCACTTACATCCCTGTCTCTCCTTTTCAGAGCACCTGCAGGACGAGCTGGGAAGAGGCGAAAAAGGTAAAAGGACGATATTTCCCATGTAGTGCCTGGAGCAAAGACTTGAAATTGTGGTTGTATTTCGCAAATCCAAAGAGAGGGTACAAAAAGGAAAAGAGAAAAAAAAAAAAAAGAAAGAAAAAGACACTCTAGATGTCTTCTTTTTTTTTTTTTCCTTAATTTCTTCTCTCTCGATGATTTCCAGATCCAGCCTGCTCAGTTCCAGAGCCCAAGGCCGATTTTTGTAGCTGACGCCGGGGATCTGACACCTCAGCCAGGTCCTCTCTGCCTGTTTGCACTTAACAAAACCACAGGGCGGAGCAGAAAGAACCAAGATTTGAACCCAGAAAGGGATTCAGACCCTTCTGAGCCACAACCTGCTCTTGGTCTGCCAGATTTGCTCAGTTGGGCTCCTGTTTCCGGCAGGGATTGGGGTGGAGGGTGTGAGTTCCTCAGTGCCACGCCCAGCAGACTTTAACTCCTTTATTGCATTAATTAAGCATGTACCTCGTTTACTTAGTTAAATTCACAGGGGAGTTGGTGAATTAGATGGGCACACCCGGCCCACAACCCTTTCCATGCTGGAGGAGCCTCTGCTTTGCTCCACCAGCATTGGCGAGGACTGGGAAGACCCCAGTGATGGGCTCTGAAGGGGCTCCGGCACCACCCTGGTCCCTCTGACCTTGCACTGTGGGTAAAACCTGCCCCATCCTCCATCTCCCTCTGCCCAGAGCAGAGTTTGTGGAAGAAAAGACTCGGTTCTCTTTTTGCTTTTAAAGCCATGGTCCTTCAGTTTGGGGGTTGCAGGCCCCTGGGGAAGGTAGAGAAGGACAGTCCATGGGTTGGATCCTTTCCAAGGGCCATCCAGCTTAGAGGGGCTGGATTCTGCTCACAAACACCCCCCAGACACTTCTGGGAATGCCAAACTCAAGGAAAAAGGCTTTGACCACCATTTGGAAGCAAAATGGCCCTCTCTGCATGTCCAGGGTGGTGTGTGCATGTGTCCAGTGTGCTGTACCACAACGTCCTGGTTGAACCTCAACCCCAAATCCTGATGGTTCCAGAAGCTGGAGATGCACGAGTGAGGAAAGCACCTGGTAGATAAAAGTTTGGCATCAAGGAAATTTGCTTATCCAACCCGTTTCCCCTTGGTTTTCCTGATGGAATTCACAATCACCCATCTCTTGGTCTCAGTACAAAATGGAGGAGATGATATTTTTGGGCCACTCACCCAGTTTTGGGGAGGAACCTGATGCTTAAATCTGCAAGGAAAAATGCTCCCACCCTTTCCTGTCCTTGCTCTCATTTTTCCCACCCCTGTGAAGCACCGTGAAGCTTCTAATCCCATCATGGCTCTTTTGAGGACTTGATATGCAATTTTCTGACCCAAATCCATGGATTTGGAAGAGCACAAAGACCTTTCTGGTGCAATACTGGTCACATTTCAGCTCCTGAGGTCCCACCTCAGACTCCCCCAGAGGGTCTCAGGAATTCCTGGCAATTTGCTGACTACAACCACAATTTGAGGTCACTCGTTGATTCCTTTGAGCCTGAGTTTGGAGGGGGAAAATCTGTTTGTACCCAACTACACTCGCATGTTTGGCTTTGGCTGCTCTGGGTGTAAAGATGCCTTTAGGTCATGGCTTTCCATGGGAATTTGGCATCTTGGGGTCATTTGGGGGCAGATACTCAAGGATTTGTGACCCAAGGATGGGCCTCACTGGGGTGTTGCACTTGGAACGAGCCAGAAACAGAGATAAAAGTACCAACTTACGTGAAAAAAAAGTCTTGATCTAAAAGGCCCATCTTTACTGTCCATAACTGTTAATTATCTGCATGTGCTTTCATGGTGTTCTTTGCTCCTGATGGCCCCGGGTTTTTGTTACCTCATCTCTTATCAGAAGGAGCATGAAATCAGCCCCCCCGAGGGAATTGGGGTGTCCATGGGGGGTGTCGGTGTGGGGTGTCCATGTGGGAGGACAGATGGGGTTGCTGAGGTTGGGGAGTGGTTATTGAGGTTGGGAAGTGGCTACTGAGTTTGGGAAGGGTTTGCTGAAGTTTGAGCATGAACACTGAGGCTGGGATGGGCTTAAAGGGGTTGGGATGGGCTTAAATAGGTTGGGAATGGTCCAGCAACTGATAAAACGGCCCCAACTCGGGCTTCTCACTTTTACAACCCTTACTGAGCTACAATCCCTGTCGCTTCTGTCACCCACAGAGGACCTGACCCTGGACCCTGACTCTGCCAACCACCTCCTGATCCTCTCTGCCGACCTCAAGAGTGTCAGGATGGGCTGCAGGAAGCAGGAGCTGCCTGACAACCCCAAGCGCTTCGACACGAACTCGCGGGTTTTGGCTTCCAGGGGCTTCAAGTCGGGGCGGCACTACTGGGAGGTGGAGGTGGGGCCCTCGGATGGCTGGGCCTTTGGGGTGGCCAAGGAGTCGATCCGGAGGAAGGGCCTGACCCAGTTCTCCCCCGAGGAGGGCATTTGGGCGGTGCAGCAGAACGGGGGCCGCTACTGGGCCGTCACGTCCCCCCAGCGCACCCCGTTGTGCCTCAGCCAGAAGCTCAGCAGGGTCCGGGTCTACCTGGACTACGAGGGCGAGGAGGTTTCCTTCTACAACGCCGACAACATGCAGCACATCTTCACCTTCAACGTGGCCTTCCAGGAGAAGGTGTTTCCCCTCTTTTCGGTCTGTTCCACCATCACCTACATCAAGCTGTGTCCCTGAGGAGCCTCAGGGGCCTCACCTTTCACCTGGTGCTCACCTGGTCAGCAGAGATGAGCCGGAGACAATCAAATAGAGCTTGGTTTGGTGGGACACGGGCAAGGACGGAGATGACGGATGGGTGGGCAAACAGGCGGTCAGGGGGTCTTCAGGGCAGCTGAAGGTAGGGAACAGCTGTGGAGATCCCCAGCAAACCCCAGAAGTCGTGGTCACCATCCTAAAGGTCGCGTTTCCCTGTATCCCCTCACCTGGCCAGAGAGAAGGAACCCACCAAGAGGTGGGTTTGTGGCTCCAGGCCTGGACGTGGACAGGGGTTTTCTGTTTGTGGGTTTAAGGACAAGTGGGAAGCTTTGGAGTGGCCCCTCCACCCCTTCTGGAGTGTCAGTGGCTTGAAAATGAAATATTTGGCAGGGGAATGACCTGTGGGAAAGGTGGAGAGAGCGACACTGAACACCCACCCAAGGCAAAGCTCCTTTGTTTGATCCAGGGGAATCCAATCAGAAACTTCCTGGTTCCTTCTCCCACCTGATGCTTCTAAAACCTGGAGTAACAGTATTCCCCCAAAGCTGGTTTTATGATGTTTTGAGGGTGGTCCAGGTGACTCAAACCATGTTCTCACCTGCCTGGGGGGGGAAGACACTGGTGAGGTTTTGGTTGTGCTCCCCATCTGCTCTCTGCTCCCGTTCTTCACCCACAGCTCCTCTGGGAGACTCTGGAAAAGGCTAAAAGGTGCTTTTTGGGAGGGTTTTAGTGGTGTTTCTTAGGTGTGTGTTTGTCCTGCTGGACCTGAGCAAGACCCACCTTGGTCACTTCGGTGCTCCCGTGTCGCCCCTCCCGAGTCCCCTCTGTGGACAAGATGTTCTCAAAATGCCCCTTTGCTCACAGAAATGTAAATTTTGGTGCTGAATCTCAGGTTCTCTCACCTCCAATTTCTCAGCAAAATTCCTCTTTTATGCTCATTTCTGGTTTCTTTTTCCCTGGCAACTCCAGGACTTTGCCAAGGAGCTGATGCTGAAGTTACATTTGTTTCCCCCACTCTTGTATTTGCCAAAACAAAGCAGCTTTTAAAATATTTTAAAAATAATCGGTGTTTTATTGCCTGAAGTGATGAAAAATGGGGTTTCTGGGGTTGGTTTATAGGGGTTTTTTTTCCTATAAAACCTGTGAATCCTTTCAGGAAATACAGACTGAGGGGTGAGGTTTAGTTAATTAAGAGCATTTCCTGGGTGGTTTAAGATGAGAAAAGGCAAAAACATCCCCATTTTCAGCTGTTGGATTGTTTCTTATGCTGAAAGTCAAATTTTAATCTTTATTTAATGAGTTTGGAATTAAATCCACATTATTTAAAGCTGCAGCAACTCTTATAAAGGCGAAGCCATGAGCTGGTGAGTAAAATGCCTGAATTTTGGAGGGTCTGACCTTTGCTGAAGTGGAGCAACGACAGAAATAAATAGAAATCCCTGGAATGAGGAAGATATTCACAGGACACGGCGTTTCCCAACCATGGCTCGGTGTTTGTCTCCTGTTGGGATTTGGTTTGGAACGTCCAGGATTGTTCTGAGCCCTCGTGTGGGAAATAAAACAGAAAGGTTCCTCTTCTCCAGGGGATTATTCCCGATCAGTAACAGGCTGTGGAAAATCGCGGTTTGAAGGATTTTCCTGCTGGGAATTTCAGTCTAAACCGAATTCAGCCAGATTTGCGGCGATTCCCAAGGGGTTTGGAGCGATTTTTTTGAAGCGATTTCCTCCCCGTTTGGAGCAAATTCCGGCGGTTTTGGGAGCGAATTCAGCCGGGTTTGAGGCGGATTCTGTCCGTTTTGGTGTAATTCCCGCCGGTTTAGGGACAATTCCCTCCGGTTTAGGGGTGATTCCGGCCGTTTTGGGGGCGAATCCATCCAGTTTCCCGCCGGTTTCGGGGCTCCCCCGTGGGGGTCCCGGCGGAGCGGCCGTTCCCGCGGCCCCATAGCTCAGGGGGCAGAGCACTGGTCTTGTAAACCAGGGGTCGCGAGTTCAAATCTCGCTGGGGCCTCTCGCAGTGTCCCTTTTTGACCTTTTTATCCCCCCAAAAAAGCTTCGCCGGTTCCCTCCGCGCCGGGACCGGGCGGAGATGCCGGAGGGGCTGGGGCAGACCCGGCCAAAGACTGAGAGAGGCCCGGGGATGCTCAATATCGCGGAGGCTCGTTGGTCTAGGGGTATGATTCTCGCTTTGGGTGCGAGAGGTCCCGGGTTCAAATCCCGGACGAGCCCGCTTTGCGTTTTTCCACCTCTAATCCTCCAATTTTCATTCCCTCCATCCCCTTTGCGTTTATCGTTTCCTTTGTGGTCTTCTTTGGGGGTTTTTGCCTTTCTTTTTTTGTTTTCTTCGCTAGGTTTTATTTTTCTTTTGGTTGGTTTAATCCTTTAGGGTTTTTTTTTTGTTTTTTTGTTTTGTTTATTTTAAAGTTGGTTTTCCCCTTTAGATTTTCGTGGGGTTTTCTTCTTTCGTTTTTTGAGCTTTTGTTGTTGTTGTTGTTTGAAAAAACAGGTCAAACCCCCCTCGACCGGGCGTTGCTGCAAAAAATCCCAAACAAACTAAAATCTCTTCTTTCGCCCTTTTTTTTTTAACCAAACACGTGGATCTGGGCGTTTTTTCACCTCTTTGTTTTGCAAAGCTGATGGCGACGAACAGGAGGAAAGAGGTGGGTAATGAATGTTTGGATTTTAAATCCTACTCTTCCAAAGGGAGGGGGAAGCGAAAGGAAGCTCCGAATGGAGAATAAAAGGCAGAAAAAAAGACTCGCTGGCAGCGGTGGGATTCGAACCCACGCCCCCGAAGAGACTGGAGCCTTAATCCAGCGCCTTAGACCGCTCGGCCACGCTACC
>JAWWEU010000072.1:513474-533930 GCA_035583155.1 Acropternis orthonyx | reverse complement strand
GCGGTGGGATTCGAACCCACGCCCCCGAAGAGACTGGAGCCTTAATCCAGCGCCTTAGACCGCTCGGCCACGCTACCCCGGTGGGGGTGCGTTGGGAGCCTCCTCTGCTGGGTGCCTCAATCCTCATCCTCGTCCCCATCTTCATCCTCTCTCTTTCATCATCATCGCCATCTTCATCGCATCCCCTTCGTCATCGTCCCCTTCACCATCATCATCCCCATCTCCATCCCATCGCCTTCCTCATCCTCACCTCTGTCTCATTCTATCCCAGTCTCCACCCTCATCCCCATCTCCATCCTCATCCTCATCTTCATCTGCACTCCTAATCTCCACCCCTCTCCTTCGCCTCCTCCTTTTCTTCCTCCCCCTCTTCCTCTTCTTTCTCCTCTTCCTCTTTCTTGTCCTTCCACCACCCCCTTCCCCTCCTCATCCTCACTGCTCCGATTTCACTAAAAACTCCTGAAATTGGACTTTTGCCCCATTTTCCCGCGTTTTGAGCCCACTTTCCAGGTCTCTGTGGCGCAATCGGTAAGCGCGTTCGGCTGTTAACCGAAAGGTTGGTGGTTCGAGCCCACCCAGGGACGGGGTGGTTCCCTTTTCCTTCTTCTCCCCACTGTCATTAGCTAAACTTCATGAGCTTTAATTGTCCCTACCCTGCCCATGGCCCGGGGGTTCGATTTGAGCTCCGTCCAGGGAGACCGGCCCTTCCCCCGGGACGGGGCTGGAGCTGCGGGATAAAACCTCCAAACCCCTGGGAATTGATAAACCGACCAGGTAAAGCCCTTCAATTTTTCTCTTTTGCCATAAATTGAGCAGGTAAAACCCTTCTGTCTTCTCTTTTTACATAAACAGAGCAAGTAAAACCCTTCTATTTTCTCTTTTCACCCCATTTCACCCTTTGAGCTCTAATTTTCCCCAAACAGCATGTGAGTTTGGCTCTGTTCTGAGCTCCATAAGGTGCTTGTGGCCTTTTGGATGAGTGTTCTGATGTGATGAAACTCCACCTGCCCTGACTTTGAGGTTCATGAGTGGGGTTGTGTCACATCTCCAGAGCAGCCCAACCATGTGGATGTTCCTTATGGAGCTGGAGGAGATGAGGGATGACAATTAACCGTGAGGTTTTGCATTTCAAACACCACTGAAGGTGGTTGAGCCTCCCAAAGTGCTTTGAGCTCATGGCAAAGAGCCTGGCCAAGCCCATAACCTGCTACTGTGGTTGGCTCTGTAGTTGATTAATTATCAACTGGATTAAATGAATGTAACTGGAGCAAATCTCCCTCTCGGTGATGCCTGGAGGGGGGACCTGTGGAAATCCCACCTACAGCACAGATGGATTTTCCAAGACTATGGAATTTAGGGCAATTCCTGGTGGGAGGAGAAACTCCAGTAAAACCCACGAAGGTCTGTGTGCAGGTTGTTGCTTCTGGGTTTGCTTTGAACATTCATGATGATTCATTTGGTATATCTGTAACAACTTGGCCATGCTTTGGGTAGAAGAGCCTACTGGAGTCACATCCTGACTGGTACCCTGGGGAGTGCTTAATTATTAACCAGGATTGAGGAATTAATTAGTTGCGTTGGGTCACTCAAAGGACTGGACGAAGCAGGAAAAATGGGTTGTCTTTGAAATTCTGGAGGAGGGGAAGACCCAGGTGAGGGTGATCAGTTTCCCAAGGGCTGGTGATGCTGTTTATATGCAATAACAACTTCCCCTGCAGAGCCTGGAGGCACCTCAGACACCAGAAACCCAGAAATTCCCACCTTTATTTCATCTTAGTCATCCCATGAAACGCCTTGGACGCAAATAAACTGAAATTATGGCAGAGGCTGGACAAGGGTAAAACCTGAAACCTACCAAGAGTTTTTAGTGCTCCCTCCTACACCCTTTAAGTGTTTATAACTCTGAATTTACTATTTCAGTGCTCTCTCCTCTCCCCAGGGCATGTAACCAGCAGGATCAGTCCTGCCCTAAGACACCCAATGCCTTTGTGGCCAACATCCTTCCGCTGACTTTGCTTGGGAAGATGCAGGTTCACCCCACCAAAAACAGCTCCACCCCATGCTGGGGGAGCCCCTCAGAGCTTCTCCCTCTTCCCAGAGCCCCCAGACTGCTCCGTTTGGGCCTCAGCACTGTCGTGGTGGATGTTGCTGGCGGCCCTGATGGCCGATTTCATGGAGGTGTCGATCCAGGCGTGCGGCTGCGCCGCGTGTTCCCCAGCAAAGTGCACCCTCCCCTCATGGGCAAACAGGGCCTGCGAGTAGTCCACAAACTGGTACGGGGTGAAGGCAGCGAAGGCGCCCATCGAGTGTCTGTCCAGCTGCCACTTCTGGACCACGGACTGGTTGCAGGTGTACTGCAGGTACTCCTTGCTCACTCCGTGGATGTCGGACAGGTCCTGGAGCACCACGTCCAGGCTCGCCTCGTCCGTGAGGGACAGGAAGAACTCGGAGTCCGTGTTCCAGGTGTAGGAGGCCAGGAGGATGCCCACCCCACTGGAGAAGTTGTGACTGGGGTAGTAGATGAAGCGGGAGGGGCGGTCGGTGATGGATTGTCCTCCTTGGATCCCGTCCTTCTCCCAGAACTTATCAGAGCAGGCCAGGATGATTTTGGAGGAGCTGGCGTAGTGGATGGAGCGCAGGGCATGGGCTTTGGGAGGGGAGAG
This sequence comes from Acropternis orthonyx, assembly GCA_035583155.1. NCBI lineage: Eukaryota > Metazoa > Chordata > Aves > Passeriformes > Rhinocryptidae > Acropternis > Acropternis orthonyx. Next base: position 531,267 of record JAWWEU010000072.1, on the reverse strand, counting down.
GGGCGGCAGGAACTGGATGTGCCGGGTGGCTTTGGCGGTGGAGGTGACAAGGACATAATCTGCAGTCACGATGGTTGGGGCCAGAGTGCCCGGGGCACGGTAGAACACTCGGACTTTGTCCCCCGTGCTCATGATCTTCTCCACGGTGCAGTTGAACTGGATGACATCGGGCAGTGCCTTTTGGAAGGCCTTGGGCAGTTGGTCAAAGCCCCCCATGATTTCATCGAATCTGGAAGGAAGGAAGGAAGGAGGTGAGGGGAGGACTTGGGGGTTTAGGGAGTGTAAAACCTGAGCTCCGCTGGAGATGCCAACACAGCTTGGAGGCCCTTTGAGCCGGGAAGTGATTCCCATTCAGAATCACTTTGAAATTCCCTCTTGGAGGGTTGCTGTGGACCAGCCAAAATGGGCTTGGCCAAGGAGCGGTCACTCACCTCTCATTGGAGAAGATGTCAAAATCCAACAGCGAGGAGAGGAAGGACAGGTAAAACCCAGTGTCCTCATTCATCAAGTCTCCAATCATGTCCACTGCTCCCCGGCTCAGATTCCCCACCTTGACCAAGTACTCCTGGAGGGGCCAGGAAGAGACACATCCTGAGGTTGTTCCCCCAGTTAGGGCCTGTCTCCCCTTTGCACTCCAGAATTCCTGCTCCTGAGCTGCTCAAAGACCAGAAGCTGGTTTTCATGTAGTTCTTGCAGGAGAGCGATGTCTCCTCTGGTTTAGTATGGTGGAAGTTCTGGAGATGAATGAACCAGGGAGCCGTGGCCTCACGGGCCCCCTCCAAGAGCTGGATCCCATGGAATTGCAGTAGTTGTCTCCATAAACCCTCTCCAGTGCCTGATGCCTCACCAAGTCTGGCTAAGGGACCCCTGATGGAGGAATGTGGCAATCTGGAGGAATTTTCAGGCATTTCCAGCTGCTTCTTGCTTATTCCCAAACCATGACGCTGCTCCAGCTCTGTGCTGGCTCCTTTCTTGGCATTTTTAAGTAGAAGCGAGCATTGATTGGGGGAAAAAGCATCCAAAAGTGACAGAGGGTGGGACCAAAGTGACACAGACCCTTTCCCAAAGCAGGGAATTAATTAAATTAATTAATTAAAGGGCAATTATCAATGGTGGGGATTAAATTTACTCTTGAGCTCCAGCCTGTTACCTTGGTGGAGAAGGAGTCATATTGAGCCAGATATTCCTTGCAGTCCACAGTCTGGAACTTCTTGAAAGCCTGGAGAGGAAACACTGATATTTTCATGGCAAAAAGCCCATTTCCCAACGTGTTGCCCCAAAGTCCTTCAGGATTCTTCCAGGGTCTCAGCCTTAGAGTTTGGTAACCCCTGGAGCGTTTGGATCCTGCAGCTTGGACATCAAATTTTCGGAAATTGTGCCTTGGTGTGGCATTATCTGCTCGTCCAAGCCTTGGTGGATCCACCCCAAAGGAATTCTTGTGTGCAAAGAGGCTTTTGCAATCACCTGCCCTGGTTTCTGAATGAGCCTCTCTGCTCTTCACTCCCAAGGTACCCTGCTCTTCCTCAACTCATGGCTGAGACTTCCTCAACCCACCCCTCAATTCATCCCTGAGCCTTCCTCAACTCACCCCTGAGCCCTCCTCAGCCCATTGCACAGCTGAGGGTCCACCACAGCCCACAGGAAACCTGGTTTTGTGTCTCTTGGATGAGCAGGTCCCTCACGGGCTGGTACCTTGCCCAGTGCCTCCCTGTAGAGCTGCCCGGCGCTCTTGCCCCTCTCTGAGGGCTCCACATTGTAGTTCAGGATGTCAGGGTTCCTGTCCACCTCCCATGCCCTGACCCGGACGCCGTTCATGAAGTACCAGGTGTTGTTGTCGCTCTGAATGAAGGGGTTCAGCTTCAGGTTGAACTGTCGGACGAACTCACGGACGAGCCTGGAAAAAGCAGGAGCGATGGGGGACGAGAGCAACCAACCAACCCCCAGCTCTGCCACCAAAATCCTCTGTCCCCTTTATGCAGCTGGGACAGCCAGCTCCATCCTCCTGTGGTGATACCCCACACCCAGGTCCTCAGACATAGCTTTGCCCCCCCAAACGAGCTGGTTCCTCACCTGAAGGAGGCTGAGCCCAGGCACCAGCTCACCTGTGCTTGCTTGGCAGGCGCATCGCCCCCAGCTCCACGTACCAGTCCTGTCCCTTGGGCCGGTATGTCCGGATCCTCCCACCCACCTGGTTGCTCCTTTCCAGAACCGTGACCTAAAAACAGGGTAGGGATTGCAGATGTTCATGAAATGGCTGTTTTAAGCAAAACACCCCCAAAACAAGGTTGCAGGTACCTTGGTGGGCACCGCCTATGGCCCAGAGGGTGGGACAGGGTCCCTCCAGATGGGAAATGAAGTACCGGTAGATCCAAACCTCTCCCTGATGGCCAAGACCCCTCCACCTATAGGGCAGTTTCTCAGTTCCCAACTCCTGTGTCACATTTGGACATCAACAGTGGTGAGAGGATTTTTTGTGATGGTTCATGTGCTCCTTGTGCAGGAAGGATCAATCAGGGCTTTGAAAACAGCACCAATCTGTTGCTCCATGCCTTGGAAACCCTCTGGGAGACTCATGGGCACCTTTGGGATGGTTTGGAAACCCCTGGATTATCTGCTGCCCTGAAGGCAGGATTTGAAGGGCTCATTTGCACAAAGAAACATCAGATGAAATTTGTGGAGCCCAATCACCTTCCCTTCCTCCTCCCACCACTGTGGTTGACTCTTTGCATTTCCCTCTCCCTCTCCAGGCTGGAAGACCCTTCTTGGAGTAGGAAAACAAGACCCAAGGCCCTCATGGGCCCCTCACCTTGTGTCCAGCATCATGGAGAAGCTTGGCCGCTGTCAGCCCACTGATCCCAGCGCCAACAATGACCACGTGTGCCGGCTGAGCCGTGGGCTCCAGCCCATTGTGGGCAATCTCCAGCAGCTCCTCATAGTCCGGGTCGTGGAGACAATACTCGGGGAAATACAGGAACTTCTTGGCGCTCAGGAGACCCACGAGCAGGAGGATTTGGAGGAGGGCTAGGGCGAGAAGGAGAGGAGGGGAGGGAATAACACAATGAAGGCACCTGGGGGAGCAAGTTCATTCCTGCACAAACTGGCTCTGGGAAGGTTGGTGTCCAACCCTGACGAGGAACTGGGGTGGTTGTGAAATGCCTGACACCAGCAGGTCCTTCTTGGAAGGTGTCAAGGGGTGCCAGTGAAGGTGATTCATTTTTCAAGAGAAATTGGATGATTTTTTATTTCTGCTGCGGTGAGTCCCCAAAATGGCTTTGACCTGCTTTGAATAAGCTCCAAAGCCTCCAAGAATGCTAATTAGTGTCACTCATGTGCAAGGAATTGAGGCACCTCGTTGTCCCAGGTGGCCTTTTCCACACCTGGGTAATTCCTGGAGTTTTTATGTGGAGGGAGGGAACGGGATCAGACAGATGGACCAGACAGAGCCTCACACAGACAGACAGGAGAGATGGAGATAATGTTACACAGGAGGATGGTTGAATTAGAGAGATGAAGGTAAATGACATTTCTCCTACTTAGAATTCTCCTATTTAAAATTCCCTCCTGTTTAAAATTCCCTCCTTTAAAACTCTCCAATTTAAGATTCCCCAGTTTAAAATTCTCTCCTTTAAAATAATTTCATCTTTAAGATACCCAGAGGGAGCAGCAAACTCACCCAAAACAACCATTTCTACCAGAACAGACACAACATCATGTAACATTTCCACAGGGAAAGAAAGTTTGGGCTGAAGCCACCCCTGGGATTTTCCTACTTTAGGTTTCTGTTCTCCAAAAGTGACTAGAGAGAGACTTTCGTTTTCTTTTCCTTCTCCCAAGTGCTGCCAATTTTCTTGCAGGGAAAAATAAAACAGATAAATAAACAAAAAGCTTTTGGAGCCACGCTCTGGGTAATTTTCACTCCTGGAAAAAAACAGGAACTGTGGTTTTTGCTGGAACAGCCCCAGATCTGCAACAACCTGGATCAGAGTGGACCTGCCGGTAATCCCCCTTGGACCTGTGACCCTGGAAAGGCTTTGCTAACTCCAACACTTGAGACAGGTCCTTCCACAGCCCAGAAAACTGATCCAGACCCCAATCATGGCAGCAAAAAATATTTAGGGAAAAGTCTGCTTCAATTATCCCTCTTAATGGTGGGATAAGGCTTCATCAGCCTTCTGACCTGATGCCTCTGCCTTGATCATTGAATTGTCATGGTTGGGCTGGAAAGGACCGTGTGGGACACCAAGAAGATCCTTTTTGGAGATCAGAGCAAATACCTCGGGACCAGCTATTGGAGAAGTCCAAAATCTCCATCTCCCATAACTCCTTGGGTTTTTTTGGGGAAAACATGGAGAAACCACCAACCTGGAGAATAGAGGTGTCCTCCAGGATGGTCCCTGAGCTCGTGCTCCACCTGTCCCTGCGCAATCAGGATTATCCCACCCCCGAAATTTGAAGGGAGGTCTCCCCCTGCCCATGGTTTGCAAAGTGGAGCTCCAGGTGACCATGGAATAGTATGAAGAAAGGGAGATTTGTGCTCCTGGTGTCAGCAGGTGACACAGAGATGGAACCAGGTGGAACAAACCCACCAAACCTGGGCACTGAAGGTGAAAGAAAACCAGAAGAAAATCAGAGGGAGAGCTCAGGAGCGAGGGAGGGAATCACTCACCGATCCCAGTCATCATTCCAGGAGGAAGGTGAGTCCTCTGCTGATGCTGGAACTCATTTTATACCTTGGCTTAGGAAACAACTGCTGGTTCCAAAATCCTGTGCTAATCAGGGCAACCCGGAAGAGAGTGAAGTGTGATTTGTCATGAGAAGAGGAACCAGCAATTGAGCAGAGTCAGCTTTACTCTCTGGTGTCACCAGTTTGGACACCAGCCATGGGGTGTTTTGGGATGGGCTGTGATTACCCCAACACGGTGACCACGCCCAGGGCAGAGACTTCCCGGCAGGAAACCCTCAGATTTGGGTTTTTCCTTGTATTGCACAAAGCACTGAAATCTGACTAAACATCATGGGATTTGTTCTGAACCCAAGGAGACCTTGAGCCACATCCAAAACAGCCCTTTTTGGGGGAAAAATGGGCATTTCCAGGGAAAGTTCATCTTGAGTGTTGCAAAAAATTGGCTTGATCCCTCCTCGATTAGAACAGAGGGGATGGAGAATGGTGTGGGTGGGAAGGGACCTTAAAGATCATGCAGAACTTCACTGGAATGGCAAAAACTGGGTGTGTGGTACCAGCATTTACCCAGAATGGGGAACCTGGACCTGTCAAAGCACCAGAAACCCACCTGAGGAAGCCTCCTGTGGTTCTTGGATGGTCAGTTCGAGTCTCCTGCTCAGAGCCAGTGCCCTCACAGGGCTTTATCCTGTTCAATCTCAACAAAACTGGAGGGTCTCACAACATTTAATCATAAAGCATCTCGAGATTCAAGGGAAACCAGAGGATCATTGAGTCAACATTTTAAGCAGAGTTTTGGAGACTCATCTCAAGGGCCTTTGTGGGTTGCATTTATGGGGTCTCTTGGGTTAGGTGAAATTGTGCTGTTGGTAGGGTTGGTCTCTTCTAAAATGGCGATGGTTTAATTCCAGGATGTTTTTCCACATCAAGGCAAAATCAGGAATTACTTGTTTGCATCTCATTCACCGCTTTCATCATGGTATCCACAAATTTTCCCTTGTCTTTGATAAAATTGGGTGGCAAACAGCCGTGGAAACTTTTCTTCCAAGAAGAACTGAAGTATTAGGGTTTTTCTTGATTTTTGTGTCCAGGAGCACATCCCCACTTAGGAAAATCCACCAGATGGGTTCAGGTTTCACACTTGGAATAGGTGAAAGCATCATTTTTCTGCAAAAAACCCTTGTTTTGGGTCTGGGTTTTTGTGATGACCTGGTTGTTCTCCCGTGGGTGTCGATACCCAATACTCATCTCCTCATCTGGAGTAGCAAAGCCTGGGGGATTTGGGGATTAAATGATGAAACCCGCATGGACACATGTTGCCAGGAGCAGCAGAGAGTTTGGAGAGAGGGCAGACTCTTTCCCATTGTCCTGATAAAACTTTGATTAATGCGTGTCCTAACAGGTTGTTTGGGATCAACTCAATGACAAGTGTTTATTGTCTGGGCACCAACAGTACACCAGTTGCAAAAGGTGTCCCTCCCATCTTCCTGCTCCCATCTGTTGATCTCCTGAAGGTTCTGGGAAATTGAGTCTCCACCTGACACCAGTTGCATCACAAAGCTTGAGGAAGGACAACAGTGTGGATGGAAACCTGATGGAATTGGAGGGCGTGGGATGGTGGGAGAAGGGACGGTTATTTCCTTCCAAATAGCTGTTTTCTGGGTTTAATGTTGATTTTTCTTAGTGAAGGAGGGGGAAAAGGGAGGATTTGGTCTCACATGTTGTGTGGGACATCACCTGTGTGTTGGAGGCCACCTGGAATTTCGGCGCTGTCCAACCATGACCGTTTCCCTGCGGAGATGAAAAATGAGCCGCGTATGTAAAACATGGGGAGGGGAAAACCCAGGTGGACCTGGGTGGATTTATTAATGAGGTAATTAACCTTAATGACTCTCTGGGCTGGCAGACGCAGGTTGGAGAGGTGCGGGCAGGTTCTGTTGAGGAAAGATGCTCTTTCAAAGGATTTTCTTGTCTATCAATTCCCATCACCAGGAGGATTCCCTGGACGAATGTTGCACATATTTGGGTGGGTCCTGCAACTCTGAGGCAAAACTTTTGGGATTGGGGTGATAATTTGAGAAGTAAACACACCAGCAAGGTTGTTTTTTTGATGAAATGGTAAATGTGGCATTAAAAATGTCCAAAATCGGAGTTCTCTGCATGGAAAGGACTTGGAGCTGCTGGAGAGAGTCCGGAGGAGGCCACAGAGATGCTCCCAGGCTGAGAAAGTTGGGGTTCACCTGGACAACTGAAGGCTCCAGGTGACCTTATTGGGGCCTTCCGGGGGGATTATAGGATGGGGAGAGATTTTTCACTGGGTCTGCAGTGATTGGGAAAAAAAATAAAAAGAGAAAATTATCAAAAAATGGGGTTTTAGAGGGAAAAAGGTGTGTCAGAAGTGGGATTTGAACCCACGCCCCCATTCAGAGACCAGAATTCCCCGGGCAGAGAAGGCAGAGCCTTGAGTCTGGCGCCTTAGACCACTCGGCCATCCTGACACTGCTGGGGGCCTTCCTCCCCCTCCTCATTCTCAGTGACCCATCCCCCCCCTCCTGGGCTTTCCTGCTTCCTTTGCAACCCCTCCCTTCCTAATTTTATCGAATTTTTCTGGCTGTTTTCTGCTCCCAAGTGCTATGAAGTGGTAGGAGGAGACCATTCCCAGTGGCCTCTGGCCCCTGGAATTTCTTCCCCTTTAGGGTCCCCCAAGATCTGGGGATCCTCCTGCTCCATCCTGGAGGTTTGGGAGGCTGTGCCTGGACCCCCTGTGGGTGTTTATCCCACCACCTTTATTCCCAGAGCTGCCATAATTCCCAGCAGCTCACCTGGAGCTTTGAGGGGGGTGAAACCCCAGGTTTTCCCCAGGAAAGCACCGTCAGGGTCACTTTTCCAGGTGGAAAACACGGATATTTTGCTTGCACAGCTCCTGTCCGACAGTGATGGGGAACTAGCCCCGTGTGTCCCCATGCACCTGGGGGGTGTTCTACTGTCCCAGTGACCCCCACACCTTGGGGGGGGTCCCACGAGCCCCTTCCCATGTTTCCACACATCCCTGTTCCTGCTGTCCTGACCCCCCCAGCGCGTCCGGGGGTCTCCAATCCCCCTGGGTACCAATGGGCGGGGGTCCACGTGGGTGATGATGGGGCCGGAGCGTGGCGGGGTCCCCTGTGCCCCCACGGCGCCGGGGACCCCGTGGGAGGTTTTGGCAGGGGGGCTGGGGTTGGGTTACCTCTAGAGGGCTCTGGGTAAGCGGAGCTGAGCTGGTTCTTGGCGTCTCCTCTCTCCCGGATACCGTCTTGGGCTTCCGGAGCGAAGCCCAGCCTTGCCTCCATTGTGTCCTGCTGGGGGAGGCTTTGTGGTCCTGGGGGTGCTACGGTGGGGGTCTGGACATCCCCCCCTTCCCCCCTCGCAGCGTCAGCCTGGGAAGGGAAGACACTTCTCCCAAGGGAAAGCCCTGTGGAAGCAGCTCCAGGCTCAGCTGAGTCCTGAGCAGGTAAAGGCAGGGGGAGAGCTGAGCAGGGATGTGGTCCTGGTGGTCCTGGTGTCCTGCTCTGCAGAGGGTCCTGAGCGGGCAGGATCCGGCCCTTGGGGATGTTCCTGGGAGCAGCAGCTCCTTTCGGGAGAGAACAATAGATAAACAGGATGGAGAGGGATACCCGAGCTCCCCGGGATTGGGATCCACAGCCCAGCTCCTGGGACATAGCCCCCAGGGCCACATTACCGTGGCAGGGCTGATTCCCAGTGGGATGGGGACTGGTGGAACCGGGGGGACCGGGACGCAGAGATTCCTGTGGGATGTGGTCTGTCGGAAGGTTGCGGGGGGGAAGCAGGGACTCTCCTGCCCTCCCTGTGCCCACAGAGCTCCGGGGAGGCTCAGGATTAGTCCCGGAGGGAGGGACTGTCTGAATGCTGCGAAAAGCCCAGTATTTCTTACAGTGATCCCAGGGAAAGCATCAAAACCCGGGAAGGAAGTGCTGTGGGGGAATTCCTCCGTTTCAAGGGATTTCTCCTGCCTGCAGGGGATTTTTGGGAGCATTCTCCCAGCGCTTCCCTCCACCATGGAGCCCTGGGTGCTGCTGGACCCGCGACAGAAGGCTCTGTACCGGGACGTGATGCACGAGAGCTACGAGACACTTATGTCCCTGGGTAAGGAATGCCCCAAATTCCTCTTTACCTGCTGTATATCCCCCGTCCTTTCCTTGCTCCAAGCGAAAGGCTCTCAAGTGGGATGGGAAGAGGCGAGGGGGAATCCTGACAGGTTTCCAGGGGGATTTCCCCAGATCCCAGGCCTCTCCTTAATTCTTTTCCTTCAGGACAACATTATTGATCTCTCCTAATTTAAATTGCAAATCGAGGCAATGGGATGGGATGAGCTCTTCACATGCCCAGTTCAAACCGAGATCAGCTCCCTGCTGCGTCTCCCTTCCTCCTCTCTGGGAGAACAAGATTTTTAAGGCGAATCCTGTTGCTGCTCCATCGATTTCAATCCCTCCCCTGCTCTAGTCACGGCCACTCACTCCCTTTTCCCTCTTTTTCCTCCTTTTCCTCCTTCTCCCCTCTCTCAGCAGCTCAGGGGCTGGTGAGTGAAAAGGCAGCCGAGGACGGAGCAGCAGAGACCGATGTGGAGCTCGGAGCGGGCTCATCCCACAGCCTGGAGCAGGACAAGCCCCTTGGCTCCCACCGGCGCAAAGCAAAGCGCCCGGACAAAGCCATGCCCCCTGGCGCCCCCAGACCCGCCGCCGTGCCCAGACTGGGCTGTGCCAAACCCCGGCACAAGGGGCCGTCCCGTGAGCGGCCGTTTGGCTGCGCCGACTGCGGGAAGAGCTTCCCGTGGGCGTCGCACCTGGAGCGGCACCGGCGTGTCCACACGGGCGAGCGGCCCTTCGGCTGCCCCGAGTGCGGCGAGACCTACAGCCAGAGCTCGCACCTTCGGCAGCACCGGCGCAGCCACGCCACTGACCGCCCACACCAGTGCAGCCACTGCGGAAAGTGGTTCTCTGGCGCGGCCGAGCTGGTGGCCCACGGCTGCGGCCGCGCCGCCAAACGGCCCCACGAATGCGGGGACTGCGGGAAGGGCTTCGTGTGGGCGTCGCACCTGGAGCGGCACCGGCGCGTCCACACCGGCGAGAAGCCCTTTGAGTGCCCTGAGTGCGGCGAGGCCTTCAGCCAAGCATCCCATCTGGCCAAGCACCGCCGCAGCCACACGGGGGAGCGGCCGCACCGCTGCCCGGTCTGCAGCAAGACCTTCTGCCAGAGCTCCGACCTGGCGCGACACCGGCGCACGCACCTGGGCAGGAAGGCGCTGCGCTGTGGGGACTGCGGGAAACTGTTTCGCGCTGGGCCAGCGCTGGCGCGGCACCAGCGATGCCACCAACCCGAGCGCTCCCACCGCTGCACCGACTGCGGGAAGGGCTTCGTGTGGGCGTCGCACCTGGAGCGGCACCGGCGCGTCCACACCGGGGAGAGGCCCTTCCCCTGCAGCAGCTGCGGTGAGCGCTTTGCCCAGAAGGCCCACCTGCTGCAGCACCGCAAGACCCACTCCCCGGACCGGCCCTACAAGTGCAGCGACTGCGGGAAGCGCTTCGGGGAGGCCTCCCCGTTTCTGGCGCACCAGCGCGGCCACGCCGCCCACAAGAGCTACACCTGCGGGGACTGCGGGAAGGGCTTCGCGTGGGCATCTCACCTGGAGCGGCACCGGCGCGTCCACACCGGAGAGAGGCCCTTCGAGTGCCCCGAGTGCGGCGAGTCCTTCAGCCAGGGCTCCCACCTCACCAAGCACCGCCGCAGCCACCTCCCCAAGGCCGTGGGGCCCCGCGTGCCCCCACCGCTGCCCCTCGCTGGCACCCAGCTCGGGGGGGATGAACCCCACGTCACCACAGGGTCACCTGAGCCCGCAGCAATGAGGAGCCCTGAAGGACTGAGACCACCGAAGGACTGAGACCCCTCCCTTGGTGCGATGGATGGGGAGTGAGCACCGTGCCTGAGGCAAAACTCAGCTTGGGGACAAGCCCAAGGACACCCAGTGACATTTAGGGGGCACCAGCGTGGGTGACGGGGGTCCTCCAGTGGGATTTATCCATCCCGATGGCTCCCCGCAGCGATGGGTGAACACTGGGACATGCTGCAATCTGGATCCCAGAAAAGGGATAACCTGGGGAAAAGGAGCCTCTCCCTGCGGGAAATGGTGTTCGCCTCCACTGGGAAGGGGTTGGGGAACTGGGGCTGGTTCTGGTGCCAAAATCCAGTGTCGTTGTGCCTGTTCCTTGCTGCCAGAGAGTGGGAGAAGAGGATGGAGAGGGCAGGATGCTGAGGGTGCAGAGGGAGCAGGAATAAACCTCATGGACACCCGTGTCTCCTTGGGCTCCAACCCCGTGCTAGGTAGGAAACCCCACAAGCAGCTTCTCCCTCCCCCAGAGACAAAACACAGGGAGAGATTTTGCTTTTTGACTCAACTACCTTCTACTTTATTACCTGCCACTTGGGAAACCTGGGCCAGCTTCACCAGCATCACTGGCTTGACGCATCCCAACCCATCCTTGGAACACCCCCAGCAGGGTTTTGGGGGGGTCTCAGTAGTGCTGGTGATGGGTGTTAGTCCACAGGGCTCTTTTCTGAGCCATCTGCCCCAAAACTTGCTGGGGAAGGGGGTTCCCTGGGTGGTTTTACGGATGGGTCCCCTCCCACATGTCCCACATTGTGTCACCCTCATGTGGCCCCCCCCAACAGTGGGGCAGAGGATGAGGAGGGCTATAGGGAAAAATGTCTCCCCACCACCCTAAATAGTCACCCACACCTCACCAAGTCCACCCTCAACCTCCCCCACCCCTCCTCTCTTTTTCTCTCCCCAAAACCCTCTCAGCAGGCATGGCTGACCCTCCCTGTGCCCCCTCCCCATGCCCCCTCTCCACCATTTCTTTCCCCCTTCCCCATCCTGACCCCCACACTGGGATATTCTGGCTCCCCCAGCCCTTTCCCATTCTGTGCTGGAGAGGGGAGACAGATCAACCTCCCACCCCAGTGTCTCCAAAGGTGTGGGGGGCCCTGAGAACCCCCAACCCCACCTCAGGAGTTGGGAGCAGGAAGGGACACCCAGGGCTCTGGGGAGGCAGTGTCATCACTCTGAAGGATGTCCCCCTCCCCAGGCTTCCACACCACGGTGGGGGGCAGGACAGCCTTGGCTGCCCAGGCCCTGGAGGAGGAAGAGGAGGAAGAGGAGGAGGAGGAAAGCACTGGGTGCTGCTGGAAATCAGAGCTGGGCTCCTCGGGCCAGGGCTTGGTGGGGGGGGGCGTCCTCCCCCTCCCCTCGCCCTCCCACCATGCGGGCAGCAGCAGGGACAGGGGGCTGTGGGTAGGGGTGCCGTGCAGGCGCTGGTGAGCCACCAGGGCTGTGCCAAGGCCGAAGGCTTTGCCGCACTCGGGACACACGTGGCACTTGTCGGGGCCATGCTGGGTATGGGCACGTTGGTGCCGGTTGCGGTGGGAGCTGCGGCCGAAGCGCTTCCCGCAGTGGGCACAGGGGAATGGCTTCTCCCCGGTGTGGGTTAGTTGGTGCCGGTCGTAGTGGGAGCTCCAGGCGAAGCCCTTCCCGCACAGCGCGCACTGGTAGGGCTTCTCGCCGCGGTGCAGCCGCCGGTGCCGCTCCAGCCCTGCTGGGGAGCCGAAGCCTTTGCTGCACTCAGGGCAGGCGTGGAGCCGGCCAGGCTGCCTGGTGTGGGTGCGGCGATGCGCCAGCAGCGTGGAGTTCACCGTGAAGCTCTTGCCGCAGCCGCCGCAGTGGAAGGGTCGCTCACCCGTGTGCACCCGCCGGTGCCGCTCCAGATGGGAGCTCACGGTGAAGGCCCTCCCGCACTCCCGGCACTGGAACGGCTTCTCCCCTGTGTGCACGCGCCGGTGCCGCTCCAGGTGCGACACCCACCCAAAGCTCTTCCCGCAGGCCGAGCACGGGAAGGGTTTGTTGGGTCCCTGGGTGGGCGCAGTGCCATCTCCAGCAGGGCATGGGTGGCTGCGCTGGTGCTTGGCCAGGGCAATGGCACAGCGGAAGCGCTGTGGGCAGTGTGGGCAGGGGAAGGGCCGCTGGTGCTTGAGGAGGCCGGAGCTGTGGCCGAAGCACTGTCCGCAGTGCTCACACTGGTGGGGCTGCACAGCAGTGTCAGCATCAGCACTGTCCAGTGGGGTCTGAGTGCCCTTGTGCTTGAAGCGCTGCGGGTCCATCTGGTGGTTGAGGTGCTTCCCACAGTCAGCGCATTTCTGGGGAGGCAGCAGGGGCTCTTCTTCCCCCTCCTCCTCTTCCTCCTCCCTTGAGGCAGCGGCAGCCACGTGGGTGCGCATGTGGCGGTCAAGATGGGAGCTCCAGGCAAAGGCCCTGCCGCACCTGGCGCACTGGAAGGGCTTCTCTCCGGTGTGGATGCGGCGGTGCCGCTCCAGGTGGGAGCTCCAGGCAAAGGCCTTCCCGCACACCCCACACTCGAAGGGCTTCCCCCCCAGATGGCTCTTCTGGTGTCGCGTGAGCGCCGCGGCATCTGCGAAGCCGCGGCCACACTGGGGGCACCGGTTGGGTTTCTGGGTGCAGGGGCCGTGCGTGCGCTGGTGGGTGAGCAGCGAGGAGCTGACGCTGAAGCTCTTCCCACACTCGCCGCAAGTGTAGGGTCTCTCCCCGGTGTGGACGCGCCGGTGGATGGTGAGGTCAGAGCGCTGGATGAAGCTCTTCCCACAGTCGGGACACGCGTGCGGGCGGTCACCGCTGTGGATCTTGCGATGCTTCACCAGGGCCGACTTGTGGCTGAAGCTCTTGCCGCAGTCGCCGCAGGTGGTGCTGGGGTGGGGCTCTGCCTGGGGACACTCCTCGCCCGTGGGGTTCACCACCGTGCTGGGGTCGTTCTCAGTGGGTTCTTCTCCGGGGGGTTCCTGCCCTGCTCCAGCTCCATCCTCTGTGGGCAGAGACAGCCGGACACAACCCAGGCAGGGACATTGTCCCTCCTGGTGCCACCAAAAGCTGGGAAATAACTCCCGGAGTGGTTTGTTGGGTTAGAAAGTCGACATTACTTTATTCAGCATTGAGGTCCATAGGGGTTACTCCACCAAACATGTCCCTCAGTTCTCAAAACTTTTAACTATTTATACATCTTAGCAAACAAAGGAATTAGTGTTCATTGGTCCAAGTTACAGAGTTAATCAATTACTATTCTATCTTTTACTGGCTATTGATTTGTCATCCCTTGTGCTAATTAGTCCACATTTGCAGTCTTTTTATCGACTTTTTTCCTCAGACAGGGCATCTCTGGTTTATGTCAAATGTCTTTGTGGTGTATAAATTCTGCATTCCTGGCGTTCAGTTCTCAACAACAAATTTCTCTCCAAGGCTTTGTTAACTCCCTCCCCCAGGCCTGAGAGCCAAGTCCTAAACTTTTAATGTGTTTTTCTAACACAAGGACATCACTCAGAGCTTTCCCATATCTATTTCATGGGTTAAATCTCTTCTCAACATATCCCCCCCTACTGCTGCAAAGGCTCCTTTTAAAAGAAATATAACCTGTTTGATAACACAGGGGCTGGGAACGTGGAAAGGTGGTGGGAAAAGGAGGGAGGGGAGAGATTCCTCCTGCTTTTTATTCCAACTGTTTTGGGGGGGTATCTGCTGCAGGGAAGCCCCTCCAGGAGCACAACTGGATCCTCACCTGTACTTAGGGTGTCCCGGGGCACGTGGAGATCCAGGGCTATTGCTTCCTCCCCGTGGTCCAGGCGGGACAGGTCGGGCTTGGAAACAGGGAATTCTGGAAAACAGACTCCCTGTTATCCCCAGAGCCTGTGTTTGGGGGGGGAAACAGGAGTTTTCCCAGCTGTAGGAAGAGGGTTTGGTGCTTTCCTCTAAAAAACCATGGAAAAGCAAATTCCCACTGCTCTCTCCCCACCATTCCTCATCCTCTTCTGGATGCATGAGGATCCCAACCATTTTTATTTATTTATCATCATTCCTGGAGGAGGCAGGTTGTGAAAAGGTGGATTTGCAGGTTGGGAGGATGCCCTGCCCAGCACCCCTTGCACCCCACCAAGCCAGATCCTCCACCCCCCTCAAATCCTCCACTTGGGAAGGGTGGGATCCTCACCCAAAGCCATCAGGGTCTCGTAGCTCTCCTGCATCACGTTGCAATACAGAGCTCTCTGTCGTGGATCCAGCACCATGTAGGGCTCCATGGCTGGGGCTGAGAATCCATAACGTAATGTTAGTCCCTGATAATTTAATAGATAATTATTCCCTAATAAGGCCAAGATGGATCACAAATTTGGGACACAACTGGCGGTCAACAAAACCCTCCATCTTCACCCTAAAAAGTCTTCCCAAATCCCGCAGGATCTTCCCAACCCTCTGCCCTTGTCACACGTACCTGAACAAGTTTCCTTTTTCCCAAAAGTTAATGAGCAGGAGGAAGGAGGGAGGGAAGACAGAAATGCAAAGATTCCATATAAAATAACAAAAAAAGGGACAAAACGACTCCCAGGAAGAACAATTTTCTGTTACCTGCAGAAAAGGCTCTGCTGAGAGATCTGGATCCTAGAATTCATATTCACCCAAATTTTACTTCCACAGCTAATTCTTAATCCACCAAACCCCGAGCGCTTGTGATCATTCACCTTCCCAAACTGCTATCCCAAATTTCCTAGTCTCCCCACACAAAACCCTCCACAGCAATTGCTCCTCCTGCCCAAAGAGGATAAATCACCTCGGTATTCCTAGAGCCTGCGTTTGGGGAAAAAACCAGAGTTTTCCTGGCTGCAGGAAGAGGGTTTGGAATTTTCCTTGACAAAAATCATGGAAAAGTCAATTTCCACTGCTTCCTCCACCCTTCCTCATCCTCCTCGGGTGCGTGAGGATCCCAATCCTTCATTTAATTCTTACTCATTTATCAATTTTCCTGAGGGTTGGGAAAAGGTGGGTTTGCAGGTTGTCACTGACTCACTGATGCTGTGAACAAACGGGTGACTTCCAGCATGGATCCCTCCTGCTCTATTTTCCCTTTATTTTTCATTATTTGGAATTCCCCTCCAGCATCTCATCCCGCTTTGTTTCTTCCTCGGCATTTTGCCATCCTGCTGAAATAAATCACAGTTAAGGGGTCGTCTCCTCTGCGGCCCCATCCCAAGGGAACCCACCGAGGGGGAAGGACAACAGGGTGGGATTTTGGGGAGGGTTTGGGGTGGGGTTTTCATTATCATTTTCCCCCTTCCCTGAGACTGGTACCCGGGGCGAACGAGGAGGGAGGGAAGGATGGAGCGGGGAAGGGCAGGCGTGGGGAAAAAACAGCTGTTTTCCTTTCTTTTCCCTCATCCCAACCAGAATCTCCTGTTACCTGCAGATCCAGCTCGGGAGGTGCTGTTGGAAAAGCCCCCCCACCCCGCCACACACACACTGTTTTACCCCCCAAAAAGCCTCTTTCCCCCCCAAATCTGGGGCAGTGAGGGGATGTTTGTGGGGCCACGGGGAGCCCCGTCCCTCCGATATCCCGAACGATAAGAGTTAAAAAAAGGAAGGAAGGAAGGAATTTGAAAAAAAAAAAAAGGGAAAAAAAGAGGGAGAAAATGGCTGTGCACAATGGCCGGGGCCCTCTGGCGGCCTCATCCGCTGCTCTGGGCGGAAATTAAAAAAACACCACTTGGCAGAGTGGAAGATAAAAAAAAAAAGCGCCCTTTAATGTCCTGGTAGGTGGTTTGTAGCTCAAAAAAAAAAAAGGGGGGGGACGAGGGGAGAGCTGCGAAGCCCCTCGTCGAGACCACTTAAATTTATCGGGGATAAACACGCCGGGATCATTTGGGAGCAAAAAGCCTCTAAATTTGGACCAGGGAGCGGGTGCTGGGGGCGTTTCAGCCCCTGTGGTGTCTGAGGGGACGGCCCTGCGAGAACCGCCCCCCGGTGCGGCGCCCTCACAGCGGGCGGGTTTTGGGGGCAAAAAGGGGGGTTTCGGGGACAACAAGAAGCATGCCCCAGACGTGTTAGGACCCCCAGGAGGAGTTCGGAGCCCCCAAAATGCCGCGTTTTCCCCTCTCTCCGGGGCCACGGCGGCATTTTCAGGGGGTTTTGCCTCCCCCGACACGGCCCGTCACCACGGCAACGCGCCGGCTGCCCTCACCCAAGATGGCCGAACGCGCTTCACCCCCAGGCGCCATCTGAGCCGGGCCCGCTGGCGGCAATAGGGAGGAGGAGGAGGCCGCAGCCATGTTCCCTCGCGCTCCGCCTGAGGACGAGGCCGCCATTTTGGAAGAGGGCACCGCCCCTCTGACCTCAAATTAACCCTTTTCCAGCCCGATTTCTGCCCTTCGCGTCCCCACAGTAACGTCTCCCGCGAATATTCCCTCCCCAACGCTAATTTCATCACGGGCAGTGGGGACAATGTAAAGAAAAGTAGGAAAACGGTGGTGTTGCGTCCTCCATCTGCCTCATGCAGGACGGAGTTCCCAGCAGAGATTTAAACCCCTAAATCGCTCGGGAAAGGCCTGACGAGCGGGCACAGGCAGGAGTTGGGGTCTTTTTTGTACATATGCGGCTTTTGGGTAATTATTCCCTGAAATGCTGTATCTCTGAGATCTCTGGGATCTGACTTCACCCTGCACTTTATAGGGACCCCCTCGCCTCCCACCAACCTGCAGGCTCTGACAGAGCCCCTCTGACCGCGCAGGGACCCCCACCTCCAAAACACTCCACTGGCACCAGTGACCCCCACCTACAGAGGCCCAGACATCTGCCCTCCCCCCGCGCCCTATGGGGAACGTCCCTCTCTCAGCAGCCCACAGAGGACTTCCCTTCCCTCCCAGCACCCTCCAGGCCCCAACGCCCCCCCGGCCTCCCAATCCCACAAACATCCCCACACAAATCGCCCCTCGGCCCTCCCTTTGCCGCCGCCCACCCGCCCTCTGGCGTGACCTGCGCGCGCGCACAGCGCCCCCCAGCGGCGGGCACGACCCCCACCCCTTACCTATGGCCCCGCCCACGCCCACTCCCCTTCACGGCCTGTCTAACCGCGCCCACTCCCCTTCGCGCCGTGTCTCACCACTCCCACCCCCCCTCACGCCGTGTCTCACCACTCCCACCCCCCCTCACGCCGTGTCTCACCACGCCCACTCCC
>JAWWEU010000072.1:499948-513374 GCA_035583155.1 Acropternis orthonyx | reverse complement strand
GTCTCACCACTCCCACCCCCCCTCACGCCGTGTCCAACCCTCCCGCGCAGCCCTGGCCGCGCCCCCTCAGATATAACCCCGCCCGCCCCTGCGGCAGCCCAGCCCCGCTCCCTCCAGTGTCTGGCCCCGCCCCCGCCCCCTCCCGCGCAGGCGTGGGCTCGCCCCCCTCTCCGCCCCGCCCCTCGGCCCCTCAGTCGGGGCGGCGGCGCCGCGCGGAGCGGAGGTGCGGGGGCCCGCCTGAGCTGCCGCCACGACCGGGGCCGCAACCGGGGCCGGGGCCTCCGCCGGGGCCGCGGCCGCGATGGAGGCGCCGCCCGCGCCCCCCGCCGCGCCCCCGGCGCCCTGCAGCGCGGCGCGGAGCCTGCAGGACGAGCTGACGTGCCCCGTGTGCCTGGAGTACTTCAACGACCCGGTGCTGGTGGCCGAGTGCGGGCACAACTTCTGCCGCGCCTGCGTGACCCAGTGCTGGGAGGACTCGGCGCGGCGCCTCTGCTGCCCGCAGTGCCGCGAGCCGGTCCCGCAGCGCCTCTTCCGCCCCAACCGCTCCCTCGGCAACATCGTGCACATCGTTCGCCAGCTGGGGCTGCCGCCGGGCCCCGCCGAGCCGCCCCCGGGGCCGCCGCAGCCCCCCGGGCCGCCGCTGCCCGCCGGGGCCGGGGCCGGCCCGCCCGGCCCGCCGGGCCCGCCGCGCTGCCCTCGCCACGGAGAGCCGCTGCGGCTCTACTGCGTGCAGGACCGGCGGGCCGTGTGCGTGGTGTGCCACCTGTCCCGGGAGCACCGAGCCCACACCGTGCTGCCCGCCGAGGAGGCGGCGCACGCCGCCGAGGTCAGTGCCGGGAGGGAAACCCCCGCCCGATCCCCCCGTGAACGCCCCCGGTTGGGGTGGGGGGAGGCAGCGAGAACCCCCCTACTGGGACCGGCCCTGGGGAGGGGGAGCGATGGGAGCCCCCCCCCCTCGGGACGTTGGGGGACAGTGGTGACACCTCCGCCGCTGGGGGAGCTTTTTGGGGTGCAGGACCCCCTCCGGGAACGGAGGGTAGAGTAAGATTAGAGGGGAGAGCATCGGGGACACCCGCACCGCCGATTAGGGGGGGCATAAGGACACCTCACAGATGCACCGAGGGACCCCCTCCGTGGGGGGCAATAGAGGCCCCCCCATTTCTCCAGGGGTGCTGTAGGGCCTCACTAATCCACAGGGGGGTACAGAGATGAGCCCCTTTCACCCCCCACGCGTGGGATGCACTCGGGACCCCCCTCGGTGCGTTCCCTGCTCCATTCGGGTGAACTGGGGGGGCAGTGGGGAATGTGGAACCCCCTCCCCATCAGGCCGCTGGGATATGGGGAAAAAAGGGACTCAAACGCCCCCAAAACCAGGGACAGGATGGGGGTATCCCAGTGCAAAGCGGAGCTGGGTTGGACTGGGAGGATCTTTGGGAAGGGGATGCCACCTCTGTGCGGGGGTGAGTATCTGAAAACCCACTAACCCCCCCTAAAAATCCCCCTTTCCCGGGACTGGAACACCCTGAAGCCTGGCGATGGGGCGGGGGGCGCTGGTAGGCGGGGGTTATTTATCCCCCCCATCCCGATCCAGGCTGGAAGTGCCGCAGGAGCCCCCCAGGAGCAGCGTCCTGTGGCCACCCCCAAGGCCGCTTGGGCGAGTGACGCAGAGCACGAACAGCCCCCCCCACCGCCGCGCTGGGGCTGCCCCGGGTCGCGATATGAGGGGGGCCCGCGATATCTGTCGTGATTAATTAATAATTATAGGGGGGGATTGGAGCTCGAGGGCCCAAAGCGGGTGGCCAAGGCCTCGCAGCAGCGGATCCAGAGGGATCCAAGATGCCGGACGAAGCCGCTGTGGCTGCGCAGGCGGGAGGAGGAGGAGGAGGTGGGGGGAGGTGGCAGCGACACCAACGCGATCCCGGGAGATCAGGGAGGGGGATTGGCTCAGGGAAGGGCATTGTGGGGTCATTAACCACTGCAATATATTATTTATTGTGGTTATTAAAGCTTTTTACAGTGAATTTCATCCCGGAACTGCCGGGGTTCCTCTTCCGGAGATGCTTCCCCCACCCCAAATTTGGGATTTTGCCCTTTTTTAGGGCATGAACGTCCTTGGGCAGGTCGATCTCTTGGGGTTTTTTACCCTCATTAACCTATTTTTATGAGTTTTTGGTTGTTGCTGAGCTCTTCCCAGCCCGCTTTTTTCTTGATATTTGATTTAATCTCATGGATGAATTCCAGAGGCAGCAACAACAGCCTCTCAACAGCCAACCCCCCTAGTAGTTTGGGGTTTATTTTTAAAATAAGTGGGTTTTATTTGCCCCCAAGCCTGGCTGCTGTTTGCTGAGTATTGCTAGGGCTTCTCCATCCTCCATGGAGGTCAAACCACTTAATTGAGGATGAGTTTAAGGAATTAATAATGAATTAATTTAATGGGCAGCCTGGAGGTGGAGGCCCCTCCTCCCTGGGGGTGGGTTCAGCCTGATTTTGGGGCACCTCGAGGAGTAGGGGGAGTATGGGAACAATCTCGAGAGGAGAACAGGGGTGGGACTTTGGGGGTTGTTTCTTCACAGGCAGCTAAAATTAGCTCTTATTGATTTTTTTCTTTTGCAGTTTTTGGGCTGGTTTGGGTCATTTTAGGGGTTTTTGGCACATCCTGAGGTCGGGGTTGAGGGAAACAGGGCAAGGAGGTCATGGCCTTGCTGGGGTTCCTGCTGTTCCCCAGCTCCAAACCCCTCAGATTTGGTGAATTTGGCCATTTTAGCAGAGGCACTGCAGGGACAACCCCCCAGCCCATCCATCCTGGTCCCACACAGAAGGAATTCCCAAAGGATCTCCTCTTTCTGCTTCCAGGAGGTGCCCCAGGAACACTTGAGCTCCCTGAGGAAAGGGCGTGAGGAGGCCAAGGCTGAGCGGGAGCGGCAGAGTGAGGAGCTGCTGGTGAGTGACTGGGGGGGTCCCTGAGCCCCCCTGACCACAGGAATTTGGTCTTACCTGGGAGTTCCCTGGGGGGGGGGGGGGGGGGGGGGGGGGGGGGGGGGGGGGGGGGGGGGGGGGGGGGGGGGGGGGGGGCCCCCCCCCCCCCCCCCCCCAATCCATGAGGATTTGGTCCCACCTGGGAGTTCCCCTCAGCTGTGGGGATCTGGTCCCACCTGGGGGTCTCCCAGCTACAGGAATTCAGTCTCACATGGAGCTTCCCAGGCCCCTGGGATTCAGTCTCACCTGGGGTTCCCTGAGCCCCCCAACTGCAGGAATTTGGTCTGACCAGGGTTTTCCCTATGGAATTGCAGAAGCAGACGGAGGTGGAGCGGCAGAAGATCGTGGCGGAGTGCAAGGAGCTGCGGGCGTTCCTGGAGGAGAAGGAGCAGCTTCTGCTGTCCCGGCTGGAGGAACTGGACAGGGACATCGGGCGCCGGAGGGATGAGAGCGTGGCCAGGCTGGCCGAGGACATCGCCCAGCTGGACAAACTGCTGGCAGAGCAGGGAGGGGACAGCGGAACAGGGAACACTCCTGGAGAGGTGAGGCTCCCAGGTTGTGTCCCCATGGAAATCGAAATCCTGTTTATTGGAGGCGTTTATGAAGACCATCCCATCTATCAGAGGCAAAAAAGCCATCCCATTTATTTGGGCCACAGCCCCGTTTATGGGGACAAAAAGGTTCTTGTGTACGTGAACAAAAACATCTCACCTGTGGGGACAGAATTCCCATTTATGCGGCCAAAACTCAAATTTTTTTTGGAAAAAATTCCTTTTCATGGTGTTAAACAGCTACCGTTTGTGGGGGCAAAAAAATCCCATTTATGGGGGCAAAAGTCCTTGTATGGGGTCCCTCCTCATTTTGGAGGAGGATTTTGCGATCTTCAAAATTGGTGAGAGGCTGATCCTGATTGTTCTTTTTTTTCCCCTTTCCAGGGTGTTGTCCCAGCTGGCAGCGGGTGAGTGGACCCAAGCCCTTACTGGGTGAACTGGGAGGCTGTGGCTGTGGGCAGAGCTGGTGTCCCAGCCCTTCCTGGGGGGAATTCACAGATTATGGGCGTTTGCTCCTTTCCACAGCCTGGAGAGCTGGATGTTCCTCAAGCCTGAGCCCGGATTCTCTGAGCTGGAGAAGAAGCTGAAGAGCTTCTCCCAGAAGAGCGCAGTGCTGAAGGAGGTGCTGCTGGAGTTTAAGGGTGAGCCTGGGAAAGGCCTGCCTGGAAAATCCCACATGGAATTCCACCAAAACCGGGGTGGGGCTGGGCTCTTGCTTCTACCCTGGGTTGATCAGGGAGAGCTTTGGGTTGTTTGAGCCTTGGCTCATCCCAGAGAAAAGGTGGGAAAGCAGCAATTTCCCACTTTGAGTGGGATTGAGTGTGGGATAGGGATCATTCCCATGGGATGGGAGTGGGGCTGTGCCGTGGGGGGCTCCAAGCGGGCTCAGTCCCTTCCTTCTTTTTCCACAGAGAACCTGCGCTTCGAGCTGGAGAACGACACAGGTGAGGCTGCTGAGCTTGGACCTTTCTCTTCTGAGGGATAATGGGGGAATTTGCCAGGACTAGGGCTTTTCACATCCCTTTTCCAAGGGTTAGTGGGGTTTGGGGACTGTGCGGTCCCTGACATCCATTTTCCAAGAGTTAGTACGGAAGGTTACTGGGTTTGAGGACTCTGGAGTCTCTGAATTTCCTTTTCTAAGGGGGTGAGGCTGGAATTTATTGGGTTTGGGTTCCCTGGGGGCTTCTAAAGCTGCTGCAGGTGACTCACCTGTGTTTTCCCTGTTGAGTTTGAGTCACAGACACTGGGTGAGACCCCTCACAGTGGGACAGTGACCCCACAGGTGACTTACCTGTCAGCTTGGAACACACACACTTCACCCCTCTGCCAGGTGGCACAACAGTCCCTCACCTGTGTTCAGCTTCTTTGGGACACGCACACTGGGTCACCCCTCTCCCAGGTGGCACAACAACCCTTCCGCTGCCTGTCTCCCCTACAGGCGACCTGTCCCTGGACCCCGACACTGCCAACCCGTACCTGGTGCTGTCGGAGGACAAGCGTAGCGTGCGGCTGCGTGGGGCCCCGCAGGAGCTGCCGGCGCACCCCAAGCGCTTCGACTATGCCTTCTGCGTCCTGGCCTCCGAGGGCTTCTCCGCGGGGCGCCACTACTGGGAGGTGGAGGTGGGCGATGGGGAGAGCTGGGTGCTGGGAGCCGCCCGCGAGTCGGTGCGCAGGAAGGAGAAGGTCGACTTTGCCCCCGAGGAAGGGATTTGGGCGGTGGGGCTCAACTGGAAGGGCAAGAATTGGGATCAGTACCAGGCGTTCACCTCGCCCGAGACGCCGCTGTCCCTGTGTGAGCGGCCGCGCAAGATCGGGGTGTACCTGGACTACGAGGGTGGGTGGGTGGCGTTCTACAACGCCGACAACATGGCCCCCATCTTCACCTTCACCGCCGCCTTCTCCGAGAGGATCTTCCCCTTCTTCTGGCTCTTCTACGTGGGCTCCTCACTGTCCCTCTGCAACTGACCCCCACCTTGTCCACCCCTGGGATCACCTGTGTCCCACCCCCACCCTCTCCCTGTCCCCGCCGCCCTTCCTTTGCTTCCAGGCAAAACACCCCAAATCTCACCCTTGGCCGCTTGGGGGTGGGGGTGTTTTTTTTTTCCCTGTTGCATTTAAGCGTTTTGAGTCTTCACCCCCAAAAATCTTCCTCAGAGGTGTTGGCTGTTGAGGCGGGGGGGGCTGGTTGAGCCCCTTCCCTCAGCCTTGTTGGATAAAGACTCCCGTAGTTAATTTTGTGTTTTTCTCGAGTTGGAGCCCCATGGAACAGGGAGAGGTTGATCCCATCCCACCTTGAACTGTAGCCAAAGCTTTGTGCCCCTCCCTCTCCTGGTTAAAACCCTGTGTGGGGAGGAGGGGGTTCCCCCCCTGCCCCAGTCCCTCAGTTGCTTTGCAGGTCACTTTTAGCCCCCCCATCCCAACCTCGTCCATCCCATCCCATCCAATCCCATCCCATCCCATCCTTGCTTCCGTCCCCCCTGGGAAAGGGCCGAGCCTGTCCCGCTGCCGCTGAGTGAACCCCACCATTGCTCCTCATTTCCCTCCCTGGCCCCCCTCATCCCCCCACCTCTCCATGTTCCTTGCCCCCCATCTCTCTCCTCACACTCTTCGACCCTTGATTTTCCCCCACAACCCCCCATAGCCCTCCCCTTGCTCACTCCCCCCCTAAACTGAGCCCTGGAGCACCAGGATCCAGGGAAGGGGACAGTGGATGTTTGGGGTCACCTGGAGGGGGTTTGGGGGCTCTGGGGCTGGGGGCTGACTCGGGGGGGTTGGGGTTGAAGGAGAGAGGGGATCCTTGTTCTAGCTGTGATCTCGTGCTTACACCCCCCTGTCCCACCCTGGGCTCCCCCGCGCTGCTGTTCGTGTCCTTTGCCATGTCACTGTTAGTGGGGAAATAAAAGTTGCTGTGCAAAAAAAACCCCTAAAACCCCGTAATTTGGTGGGTTTTGGTGCTGGGTGAGGAGGAGAAGCTGCTCTTGCTCTGGGGGGATGGTCAGAGCCAGAGACAACCCCCTGGCCCCAACCTGCCCTGGGGGGGCACTGGGGAGTTTTGGGGTCACTTGGGCGCCACAAAACAGTCCTGACTTGGAACCTCCAGGTACCTGTAACTTCAAGCTGAGGTTTAAATTCGAGGTTGAAATGGAAATTAAGTTCTAAATTAAAGTTTAAAGGGAAAGTTTAAAGCACTGGGAACTCCAGCCCATCCCAGTTTGGGTCCCCAGTTCCCAGGGCACTCTGGTGCCTCCATGCACCCTCCAGCCCCTTTTCCTGTGCCCAGACCACCCAAGTCCCCCTTTTTCTGCCTCTTTTCCATAGAAATTCAGCAGAAAATCCCACTTCTACCCAAAATAAGTCTTTATTGAGGCTCCTGACAGGGATTTTGGCACCTCCAGGCTCTGGAGCCAGGCGAGAGGCTCCACCTGTAGCAACACTGCTGGGCTCGAGGGAAGGTGGGATTTGGCAGAAAAGCTGGGATTTCACCAGGGATTTGGCTGAAAACATAGGATTTGCCCCAGGATTTGGTGGGAAAATTGGGATTTTTACCAGGGATTTGGTGGAAAAACTTGGTTTTGCCCGTCCTGTGTGTTTCTGCCATCTGGAGCTGCCGCAGGGTACGAAATTGTCCCCTCCATCCTCCTCTGCTCCCTCCATCAGCCCCAAACTGGGAGAAAAGGCCCCCTACGACCCCCCCCCGCCCATCCCCTGCCCCTGGGATGTGTCTGGATCCTGCCCGATGCCACCCCCATATCCCAGTGGTGTCCCCCCTGTGTCCTCCCCGCTCCCCAGGACATCCCCAAACCCTGGCAGCTCCAGGGGCTCCATCGGCCCGGGGGGCTTCGGCTGGGGTGGGCCTGGGGGTGGCCCACTGGGGTGGCTCTTGCTTTTGTGGGCAGTGACGTTGTCCCTCTTCTCGAACCTCTTCCCACACACGTCGCACGGGAACTGGTAGAAGGAGTCGGCGTCGTGTTTCCTCATGTGCCAGTTCAGGGAGGCCTTTTGGCGGCAGGTGAAGCCGCAGATCTCACACCTGGAGTTCAAACAAACCCAGGGATTAGCAGGGATTGGGCTCAGGGAGAACCGGGATCAGCTCAGGGCTGGAATCTCACGTGGGTTGAAGCTCTAGCACCCTCCTGACATGGACATGTTTCCTTCCTTCATTAACCTGCTTCTAATTAAACCCCTGCCCTGGAGCTGATCCTGGAGCTGCTGGGTCTGGGCACAGCCCTGGGGGCAGAAACATCCCAGCCTGGCCTCCAGTGAGGGGATCCCACATGCCAAGGAGCTGATTTGGGGTTGGAAAGGGTGGGAAGAGGCCCCAAAACCCAGCAGAGCTGTCGAGATGGGAGTGGGACAGAACTAAGACTTACTGGAGGGGTGGGGATGGAACTGGAACTCACTGGGGGTATATTTAGGGGACTGGGACTCACTGGAGGGGCAGGGACTGGACTGGGACTCACTGGAGTGGCAGGGATGGAACTGGGATCTTACTGGAGGGGTGTTCAAGGGCCTGGGACTCATTGTGGGGGTGTTGATGGGACTGGGACTTACTGGAGCGGCTTCTCCCCAGTGTGGATGCGGCGGTGGATGATCAGGTTGCTGCTGGTGCGGAAGGAGCGGGCACAGAACTCGCAGATGTAATCCCGCTTGTCTGGGGGCAAAGGGAAAGGGATCAGGGCCTCACTGAGCCTGGAAATCCCTCAGGGCCCTTGGGATCTGCTCTGGGAGCAGGGAGACTCCCCAGGCAGAGCAGGGATGGGGATGTGGGAATGGGGGGATGAGTGGCTGGAGCTCAGCAGGGAAGGGGGCACAGGGAGGTGTGATCCCTGTGGGAGCAGGTGGACTCCATAGGGAGGAGGTATAGGGAGGTGCAATCCATACAGGGGCAGGTGTAGTCCCTCTGGAGGGAGCTTGGATCTCTCTGGAAGTGCCCCACTCACCACTGTGCAGCTTCTCATGCTCCTTGAGATGCTTCTTGAAGTTGAAGGACTTGCCACAGGTGGGCTCTGAGCAGGTGAAGGTTTTCTGGTGCACATGCTGGTACTTCTGGTGGTGCTGATGGATTGCGGGGGGAAGGGAAAAACCACTGAGGTCCCAGTTCCAGCTCCAGGACTGTGCCTATGACACCCCAGGGGTCCTCAAGGCTCCAGGCTGCCAGGGCCACGTGGGTTTTGGTGTTCCCCCCCCCAGTGCTTACATTCAGGTACTGGCGGTTAGAGAAGATTTTGCCGCAGCCCTCGAAGTCACAGAGGAGGATCTCACGCTTTGCTGCCTTCCTGGAAAAGGAAAGGTGGAAAATCGTCAGGGAGGAGGAGGAGGAGGGGATGAAAAAGCTGTGGGATATGGGTCTGGCACCCTGCTCCACCCTCCTCACCCCCCCTCCCCTTTTCGTCACCATCGAACCTTAATTGAAGCAAAAAAAACCCCTTCAGAGGCTCCTGCTTGTCCCCGTGGAGGGGCTGAGCTGCTCCTTGTCTTCGCAAAGGGCTGGGAAATGCCCTGGAAACTTCTCCAGCCCCTTCCCTTCCCCTTTCCCAGGTACCTGATCCTCTTGGGGCCGATCTGAGCCACGTCCTCGTCGCTCCCCCGTGTTCTCCGTTTGCAGCTGCAATGGGAAAGATCTGGGTGAGCCAAACCCTGGTGAACCCTCACTGTCCCCAACCCCAGAGCCACAAAACCAACAGGTTCCCGAGCAAATCCCACTTTAAATCACCCTCTGGGCCACCAGTTCTTTCTCGTTTCTCCCATTTCCCCCTGTGGGAGCAGGACACGGTGGAACAAACACATTGTTCAGGCATTAAAATGAGAATAAATTCTTTATTGCTCATTACAAAACCCTTTCACACAGTTTGGCTGCATCCCAGGACACTGAAGTTGGCTCCCAGCCTGGTTTCATCTATAATTCATCCCCAGCTCCCTGGAAACAGCAGTTATTCCTGGCTGGCGCCCTGGAATTAAGGAAAGATCCATTAAAAATGGATTAAAGGGGGTTTTGGGGAGGAGAAGTAACAGGATGGTGAGAGATGCTGATGCCTGAGCCCAGACTCAGTGCTGGGGCTGGGATTTGGGTCCCAAATCTCTTAAAAACAGGTTTTAGCAGCTGAGGGTGGTTTTACCTGGGGGAGGGAGAAGAGGAGGAACCCCCTGATATCTGGCAGCTCTTGCTTTGCTCATAAACCAGGATTTTATCTCCATTTTCCAGCTGCTGTGACAAAAGAGGAAGAAAACTTAATGAAATGGTTGAACATACTATCTGTGTCACCAGACCTGAAGCTTAGGCTGGGCTTTGGTGCCACTGGTGCCCCAGGAAAGCCACCAGCCCCTTCCCCAAATCCCAGGTGTAACTTTGGACATCTTTGGAGGTCTGGAATGTGGGATTTGGGACAGAAATCAGGCAGGACCCAAAAAACCACCAGAGGGGTGTGAAAAATCCCATGTTTAATTCACTTTTGGCCACAACAAGGAGGGCTCAGATCTGACCCTGAGCTTTCCACCCTCACACTGGATTTGGAAGCCTGGGGTGCCCATGCCCAAGCAATAGCACGGATTGGGGAAGAACAAATTTCAGCATTACCTTCACTGGGATCAGGTCTCTGGGAGGGTCTCTGCTGTTTCAGCCAGGTGGGAGGTGGTTCTGGAACTGCCAGGAGAGGGGAGGGGGTTCAGCACCCAAAAAAAGACACTCAAAGGGCAAAAAGGATCAATCAAAGCCATAAAGGAGCCGCACAAAACTCACCTGGGGAAAGGATTGGGGTGGGATTGATGCTGGTCCTGTCTGAAAACAGGGGGTTTAGCCCCTTCTTTGTATTAAAAGTGTAAGAAAATCCATCCAGGTAAGGTGTCCAGGTGTGTCAGACCCCAGAGGCCACTCACGGATCAGCCTCCAGCCCAACTCTTGCAAAGTTACCAGCAGAGCCCCCAGAAGCGATTTGAGCTTATTTAGCACAAAACAGTGAATTTTGAGCTGGCGTGGCTGGGAAGGGGAGTTGGAATCCCAACACTTGGCCCCAAAGCTGCTGGAGAAGCCCCGGATCCATTGGTGGAGGAGATCGTGGTGCTGGTGGAGGGGTGGGATTGATGGATTTTGGGCTGTGCCATCTCTGGTGGAGCTTTCAAACCCACCATAGTGGTTGTTCAAGGGGTCTTTGCCTCGCTCCAAGATCAACCTCAGCCCTATCAGCCTCTCCCTGCTCTTCAGCCACCCCAGAACAGCCCCACAAGGTACACGGTGGGTGACATGAGGGTCATGAAGCCCCCCCAGTGAGGTCCGTGATCCAGACCCCCCCCCCTTTGGATGCTCAGTACCCATTCAAGGCCAAGAAACATGGCTCTGTCTCATGGTTAACTGGTCATGGGAAGGGTTGTCCCCAGGCCTTGGGGACACAAGGACTCTTTCCCTGCTCAGAGCTCAGCGTGTGGACACTGTTGTTGGGTTGGTGGTTCCAGCTGGTTCTTCAGTGTAGAGAGCAGAAACATCTTCAAAATGCCCCAAAATGTTCCTTTGGTGGCCACCGATCCCCCAAGCTGGTGACCCCAACACCTCCATCGCCACTGTCCCCTCACTGCCATGGCTGTCATGACTCACCTGGCCCGGCCAGTCTTCTCCTCCGAGGGGCTGGAGCTGGGCAGGGGGTGCTTGAGCAGGGGCTGCTCCTCCTTGATGGGTTTCTTGCGGGCCTTGGGTTGGCTCTGCCGTCGCTGCGGCTCCGAGTCACTGGGGGCAGGGAAAAGGTGGGGTGAGCGAGGTGGGGTGGGTGGTTGGATGGGGTAGGAAATGGTTGGACATGGTTAGACACTGGTTGGATGTGGTTAGACATGGAAGGATATTGGAGAACATGGTTGGATATGGTAGGACATGGAAAGACATTGGTTGTACATGGAAGGACATGGGTTGGACATGACAGAACATTGGTTGGACATTTGGGCCTAGTTGGACATGAGTTGGATGTGGTAGAACATGGTTGGACAGGGCTAGACATGGCAGAACATTGGTTGGACATGGCAAAGACCCTCACCCAGGTGAGACATGAATGTACTTCCCCAAAATTCTGTGCCCTTCTGACCCCAAAACATCTTATTTTAGCACCACAATGACTTTGCTCCCACTCCCTCCCCACCTGCCAGGGCAGCCGCACCTGGGCAAGTGGGTGGCAGAGATGTGAGACCTGAAACCCTCCCAGTGCAATACTGGTCTGGACTGGTATGGTGTCAGTGGGCACCATGGAGGTCCCAGAGCTCCTCACCTGTCCAGGGATGGGTGGTAGTTCTCATCCCGCAGGTCATCCGTGTAGGCCAGGTCATTGTCCTCTGCAAAGTCCTCCTCCTCTTCCTCCTCTTCCCCCTGGGGCTCAGACCCCGGCTCCTCCCCAAGGATGGCACTGCAGGACATGATGACCAGCTGGGTCAACCATGGATGGTTGTGTTGGCCAACACTGGGGGCTCAGGGATGGGTCAGACAGGGCCAAATGTGACCTTTGGCCCCATGGGGGGATGATTTCTGGGTGCCACCACTCACCTCCCAGCAGCTGCTGCCATGGGCCCTGTCTCTGGTGGCACCTGTGGGGCTGGAAGGGGACAGGAGGGTGGTGAGGAGGAAGATGAGGATGAAGATGGAGGGTTGGGAAGGGCAACAGGGTTGGGACAATGGGGTTGGGGCAACATCTGACCCCAGTGGTGGTCGATGAACCTCTCAGACTGTGGGAGGGGGTGATGGTGGGGAACCAAGGGGAGGTGGGGGTGGAAAGGTGACCCAGGGGAGCTTACCTGTGCCACCACCACCACCATCACCAGCTTCTGTCTCGTTGTCACCGTGGGGTGACCCGGCTGCACCCGCCACTCCAGCCTCGTCGGGGCCGGTGTCCAATGCGGCCCTTCGGAGCGAGCGCCGGGGCCCAGGCTCCAGGGTGGGGCTGAAGGCCTGTTCCCCTTGCAGGGGGGCTTGCGGGGGACTGTTGGGGCCCCCGGGGCCATCCCAGGAGAAGCGGTGCCCAGCCACGCACTCCCACACCAGCGGGGCCATGCTGCCCGGCGCCGGCGGCCGCACGTCCGGCACGAAGCCGCACTCCTGGCTGTGGCCGTGGGACAGCACGACCAGGCGCTGCAGTGCGGCCGGCTGGAGCTGCCCTGGCTCTGGCTCCCCTGAGAGACACAAAAACCACAGAAATCCCTGAGAAACAGCTCCAAAATGGTGTTTTGGGGTGGTGGGGGCTCAACCTGGAAGGGCCCCCATCGTTTTTGATGTCACCTTGCTTAGGTTCTCACGGTTCCTCCTTGTTCAGCAACTCCCAAATCCCTAAAACGCCCCCAAAAACGAGAATGACAAAACCTCAGTGCAGGGAATCCAGGGAGGGTTTCCCTCCTGCTCTGATGGGTGAGAAGCTCCAGCAAATGCAGCTCCAGGTGCTGTTCCAGATATTTCCCCAGGTGTTTCTCCAGCACCCAACACACCAAGAATCCTCTCTCTGCACCACAAACCTCTTTTGGACCCAAACCAGTGGATACCAACATGGATTTGGGGAGGGAGGGGCACCTACCTGGGCTCCAGGTGCAGCCGTGGGAGCTGTACCTGCATGGGAAGAGGGAGGTGAGCGATCACAGACCCGGATTCTCCCCATCCCAGGGTGGGTTTCAAGGGATTTTGAGCCGCCCCCAGTGACCTGTCGAGGAGGAACTGGGCCAGCTGGGAGTGCAGGGCAAAGCCGAGCTGCTCCTTGAGGCGGCACCAGCGCTCCAGGTGCCCCCCGATGCGGATCCGGCACCGGCTGCGCCGCGCGTCCAACTCCCGCCGCTTCTGCCGCCGGACACACTCGGGGGCCCGGGGACGACCCCCCTGGGCTGGGTCCATGGGGAGGGGCTGGGGGGACACCCAGGGGTCAGAGGGGAGGGCTGGGGGGACACCC
>JAWWEU010000072.1:223424-240353 GCA_035583155.1 Acropternis orthonyx | reverse complement strand
GAGCCAATTCCAGCCAACTCCAGGATGGACCCAGCACTGGCCAAGGCCAAGCCCATCAGAGATGGCAGTGGCACCTTGGGGAGAAAGTATGGAAGGAGGAAAAAGTCCTTGTGCAGATGGAATTGGGTGCAGAGAGGAGCAGAGGCAGAATATGGGAGAGGAACATCTCTGCATAGCCCCAGGGGGGTAAAGGAGGGGCAGGTGCCAGAGCTGAGATTCCCCTGCAGCCCAAGGAGGAGCCCATGCCAGAGCAGAGGGATGCTCAAAAAGAAGAATGTGAGCCCATGGGAAGCCCATGCTGGAGCAGAGTCCCGGCAGCTGCTGCGGCCCCAGAGAGCTCAAAGCGTCTCACTCAGCAACGCTGGTTGTGGGGCCCACACAGAGGGGGCTTTAGTCATAGGAGTGCTCCATCCTGGCCCCAGTTCAGGTGGGTGACTTTCTTTGAAACTGTGCCTTGTCTACCTCTCTCAGGACTTGCCTTGTCTTCTATTCCCTCTCCTTGAATTGCCTTGCAAACCCCTCCCTTGCCGTGCCTTGCATATCCATCCCTTGTCATGCCTGTCACTCCCTTGCCTTGTCTTGCTTTGCCTTGTGTTTACCATGCTTGTCTTGCTTTCCTTTGATTCGACTACACCTATCTTTGCCTTGCCTACCCCTTTCTTACCTTGCTTTGCCTCTCCTACCCCTCCCTTGCCATGCATTGCTTTGCATAGCCATCATGTGCCTTGCCTTGCCTTGCCTTGTCTGCTCCTCTCTCACTGTGCCTTGCCTAGCCCTCCCTTGCCTTGCCTCCCTCTCTCTTCCTTGTCTTACATGGCAAGGGAGGGGCAGCCAAAGCAAGGCAAGAGATTTGTAGCAAAGATTTGCAAGGGAAGAGAAAGGTAGGGGAAGGGAAGACAAGGCAGGGATAGACAATGTTAAGAAAGAGGGATAGGCAAGTCAAGACATGGATAGGCAAGAGAAGGGATGGGAGGGCTAGGACAGGCAAGGCAAGGAGGGGTTCAGCAAGGGAGGCATAAATAAGGCAATGCAGGGGAGTAGTAGGCAAGGAAAGGCAAAGCAGGGGTAGACAAGACAAAGGAATGGGATGGGAGACAGAGAGAAAATGAAAGGTGGGATGGGCAAGGTAAGGCAAGGCATGGAAAGGGAAAGGCAAGGCAGAGAAAGGGGCAAGTTAGGGGAAGGCAAGGCAAGGTAAGGCAGAGAAAGGCAAAGCAGGGCAATGAAACGTAGAGCAAGTGGAAGGCAAGGAAAGGTAGATATTTGTGCTGCAGGGAATGAAAGGGACAGTCACAGTTATTTTATCTGACACCTTTTGTGTGTGAGCTGTGGATGGAAACTTTTCAGTTTCCATTCAGACTGCACGAGTGTCAAAAGGTGCAGAGCAGCACTGTTTTCTTCTTCTTGTACCTTTTACACGGGAGCAGCCACTGGACATTTGAAGGTTTGAAACAGATCTGCAAGAGTGACAAAATGTGATGGTTCATATTGCTGAGAAGGAATGTAGTTGAAAGGCTGGTAGAAGAAAGGGCAATCTAGGAACTCCTTTCCTGACACTTTCTTGTCTGGGAGATACAGTGTGACACTGAATGGGTGGGCAAGTGATTGTGTTGCAAATACAAGTTTTCACAGGAAAGGGGAAAGGTCAGCAAAAACTTCTTGTCATGATCAGTTTATGGCTTCAAACTGCATCTGATAGCTGTTCACTTTAGCTATAGACTCTGTGACACGGAGAGAACGTGATGGTATATGTAATTGAGAAGGAAAGTGCAAACCACCAGGCTTCAAGGGGAAGGTGAAGGTCAGCCCTGGCTTTTTGTTCTAGGACATTTTGCATGGGAGAAGCTGCTGGACATTTTAAGGTCTGAAACTGAGATCTCTGAGAGTGAAAGACTAGGATGGTACCTAGAGCTTGGGTGAAAGCACATATCTGCAGAATGTGGGATGCACTTCAGGGGGTATGTAACTTGCCATGTTCAAGGGTGGTAAGTGACCAATATTGTTCTCTGTACACACCACTTGTGAACAAGTTTTTTTGTGAGACTTCACCAATTTTGTCCCTGAGCTTCCAATGTGAAAACTTGTGACTGTACACAGAGCTGAGAAGGAATGTACATAGACCGATCCTGTGGTGTGTAGCTGAAAATCTGCAAGGACAAGAGGTAATCCAGCAGCTGTTTCTGTGATGGCACAGGAATTCATATTGCCCCTTGATTCTGGTGCCAATTAAGAGTTTCAAATGGAAGGTGAAGGGCCTATGGAAGTTTCTTCTAAACTGGGTGTTGCATCCTCTACTTTCAGTCTCACAGAGAGATGTTCAGAATCTGCTGCCTCACAAAAAATGCTGGAGAACAAAAAAGACAGTTCTGGGCACCACTTTTTCCATGCACCTTAAACTACACAACACACATTGATGTTACGCTTTTTTTTCAGCTGCATGCACCCTTCCTCTTGCTGAGCCCAGCTCCACAATTTTAATCTTAAAACAACAGGGGAGAATATTGTTAATTGGTTTCACAGTCACTTCAAAAGATGGGAACAACACCGTGCGTACTGGGGCTACAAGCTTTTCTTTTGAACTATATGTACTCTCACATTCTTTCAATCTTGCAGAGATCCTGTACCTAAACAAACTGTATCAAGTGTAAATATTGTGCACAAAAGACACGCGCTCAGCAAGCTGTTGCTGTCTCCACATTTAACTTGCCTGATTTGAAAAGCAACACACTCCCCCCAGAGTTAGGCATTCTCCTGCTCAGCTGCATGTTCCATCATATTCTTTCCCTCTACAGAGCCCAGCTTCAAAACTCTGTGTGTCCAGCAATCGCTCCCATAACAAAGGTACTGTAACAAAAAGTCAGCTCTGGTCTTCGCTTTCCCCTTGTGACTTGTAAATGGCCCAACACGCACAGGTCCATGTGCTCCACTCTACGCCCTCAGAGCACCTCCAGCCTCGGGACTGGCGCCGCTATTTCATGTCTGCCAATGACAGCCAGAGACACCAGTGACAACATCGGTAGCTGGGCAGATACCGGTGGCACAGGTTAGAAGACACGAAAGAGAACATGACCAATGCAGTGTGGCAGTGGATGGGATGGGATGGGATGGGATGGGATGGGGTGGAATGGGAGTGCTGAAGGGGGCGAACAATGACAACACGGGGAATTCCTTGTGATTCACCTGTATCGTCTTGGGAATGCAATGGGATCTCCCTGGAACCCCCTGGGAACCATCCATAGACACCTATTGGGGCACCTGCGGCCTGGGCTCCGAAAGTGCCAGGTGCAAGAAGTGCCAGGAGGGGGAACTGCAGGGACACAGAGGTTTGGGGGAGTTTGAGGGGGCCCAAGGCTGAAGGAAAGGGAGAACTGGAAGAGCTGGGAGAACTTGAAGGAGATTCAGGGGAGTCATGGGGTCAAGGAAAAGGGGGCTGGGGGTGGAGAGACCAGGGATGGGGAATCCAAGGGGTCCCAGTGCCCAGGAAAGGGCAGTTGAGGGGTCCCAACATCAAGGAAATGGGAGTCATGGGGTAAGGAGACCTGTGATGGCTGGAATGTAGGGTTTAGGGGGTCCTGATCTCAGTTGCTCCCAGGCACTCCCATTATTATGCCAATTGCCCTGAGCTTGGTCCAAGTTGCTCTCATTCGCCAGCAGTATAGTTCCAGTTGCCCCCAGTATGATCCCAATCACTCCCAGAATGATTCCAGTATGATCTCAGGCACTCCCAGTATGAGTGACCTGCCTGATGGATCAGGGGAAGGCTGTGGATGTCGTCTATCAAGACTCGAGCACAAGTGCTGTGAGGAGGAGCTGAGGGAGCTGGGATTGTTCAGTCTTGAGAAGAGGCTCAGGGGTGACCTCATCACTCTCTACAACCACCTAAAGGGAGATTGTAGCCAGGTGAGGGTTGGTCTCTTCTCCCATCAACCAGCAATAGGACAAGAGGGCAAGCTCGGCCAGGGGAGGTTTAGGTTGGCTGTTAGGAAGAAATCCTTTACAGAGAGAGGGGTCAGGCCTTGGAATGGCCTGCCCAGAGAGGGGGTGGATTCACCGTCCCTGGGGGTTTTTAAGAAGAGACTGGATGTGGCACTGAGTGCCATGATCTGTTAATCACAGTGGTGTTTGATCAAGGATTGGACTTGATGGTCTCGGACGTCTCCTCCAACCCAGATGACTCTATGATTCTATGATTCCAGTCACTCCCACTATGGTGTCAGTTCCAGTCACTCCCAGTATGATCCCATTTTCCCCCAGTTCCAGACACTCCTGGTATGAACCTAGTTGCTTCCAGTCACTTCTAGTATAGTTGCAGTCACTCCCAGTATGATCCCAGTTGTCCAGTTTGATCCCAGTTGTTCTCAGTTGCTCCCAGTATCTCCCACAAGAACCATTTCTCCCAGCTGTACCCAATATCATTCCAATTGCCCCTCAGCATGTTCCCAGTCACTCCCAGTACAATCACAATGACCCCTAGTGTGGTCCCAGTTCCTCCCGGTATGGTCCCAGTCTCTCCCAGTATGATTCCAGTATGGTCTAGATAGACACTTCCAGTATGATTCCAGTCAATCCTACTATAGTCCCATTCAGTTCCAGTCTCTCCAAGTACAATCCCAACATGGTCCCCATCAGTCCCAGTCACTCCTAGTGTGGTCTCAGTTACCCCCCGTGCAGTCCCAGTTGCTCCCAGTGTGGTTCCAGTAATCCCCAGTATGAAGCAGGTTGCTTCCAGTCATTCCCAGTAGGATCTCAGTCAAATCCAGTCACTTCCAATATGGTTTCAGTCACTCTCTGTATGATCCCAGTTTAATCCCACTCACTCCCAGTCACTATCAGTATGATTCCTCTCACCCCCGGCATGGTGCCTGTTGCTCCCAGTTTGATTCCAGTCACTCCTAGTCACTCCCAGTATGATCTCAGTCATTCCCAGCATGGTCCTGGTCACTTCCAGTTAGCCCCAGTATAATCTCAGGCACTCCCACTAGGGTCACATCCAGTCATTACCAGTATGACTCCAATGTGTCCTCTGTCACTCCCAGAAAAATTCCAGTATGATCCCAGTTGCTCCCAGTCACTCACAACTGGATAACAGTCACCCCCTGCATGGTCCTAACTGCTCCCAGTCACTCCAAGTATGGTTCCAATCACCTCCAGTAGCATTTAATTCACTTCCACTGTGGTCCCAGTCAGTTGGAGTCACTCCCAGTACGATCCCAATCACTTGCAGTATGATGCTATTTGCCCCCAGTGTTGTTATAGACACTCCCAGTATGAACCCAGTTGCCCCCAGATTGGTCCAAGTTGTACCCAGGCACCACCAGCATAGTTCCAGTCACTCCCAGTATGATCCCAGTCACTTCCAGTCACTCCCAGTAGGATAGTA
This sequence comes from Acropternis orthonyx, assembly GCA_035583155.1. NCBI lineage: Eukaryota > Metazoa > Chordata > Aves > Passeriformes > Rhinocryptidae > Acropternis > Acropternis orthonyx. The sequence continues at coordinate 234,973 of JAWWEU010000072.1, read as the reverse complement.
GTCACTCCCAGCCACTCCCAGTATTATACCAATCATCCCGGCTTGGCCAAAGTTGCTTCATTCACCCCAGTATGGTTTCAGTCACTCTCAGTATGATGCCAGTCCATTCCTATCACTCCCAGGATGATTCCAGTATGATAGCAGCCACTCCCAATATGATTCCAGTCTCCTCCTCTGTGGTCTCAGTCAGTTCCAGTCACTCTCCCTACGGTTCATCCAAGTTCCACTCACCCCCAGTATGATTCCAGTATGATCCTAGTCACTTGTTCTATGGTCTCGGTCACTCCCAGTATCATCAATCCCACTGTTCTGTTGCTGACAAAGATATCAAACACCCCCTGAGGATGTTCATTGTCACTGGGCTCCACTTTGTTAATTGAGCTGTTGACTGCAGCCTTTTGAGTGTGCCCATCCAGCCCATTCTTTATCCACCGAGTGGTCCATCCCTCATATCCACGTCTCTCCAGTTTAGAGACCAGGATGTTGTGCAGGACAGTGTCAAATGCCTTGTACAAGTCCAGGAGGACTCCATCAGTTGCTCTTCCCCCTCCACCACTGCTGTAACCCTGTCACAGAAGACACCAAAGTTGTCAGGCATGATTTGCCCTCAGTGAAGCCGTGTTGGCTGTCACCAGCCACCTCCATATTTTCCAGGTTCCTTAGCATGCATTCCAGGAGGATCTGCTCCATGATCTTGCCCAGCACAGAGATGAGACTGACCAGCCTTGTTCATGATTAAACACAAAAGGTATTTATGGGATTGATGAGGCCTCACAGTGTACTTCCAGGCTGGACCATTCCAGCACCCTCAGCCTCCTCCAGACCCTTCCCTAAGTCCAGCTTAAAGCTCCCTGAGGGGTCTGGCCACCTTATTGGTGATGACACAGTTGTCCCAGTTGGCCAGGTGAATCCCATCACCTCCAAAAAGACCTTCTCAAAAGTGGATTCATGATTGTGGAAGCCCAAACCTTGAGTACCAAGTGCTCCAGTCCTTTCATCACTGTCCCTGGACTCTCTCCAGTATGGCCATGTCTCCCCAGAACTGGGAAGTGCTATTCCGGGATTACACAGGTGAGGAGACCCCTGGGGGGCGGGGAAGGTGGACCTTCTGGCCCATGGTGAATGCCTCTCCCTTGGCCCACAGCCACACTGGGGGTCATTGCTTGGGCAATGTCCCCATGGCCACTATCAGGGCCATTGCTTGGGTAATGTCCCCATGGCCAGTCCTGGGGTTGTTGCTTGAGTAATGCCCCCAAAGCCACTCCTGTGGCCATCGCTTGGGTAATGTCCCCATGGTCACCCTCAGGACTGTCACCTGGGTAATGTCTCCACAGCCACCCCCAGGCTATCACTACAGTAATGTCCCCACAGCCACCCTCAGAGCCGTTATTTGGGTTCATATCCCCATGACCACATCTGTTGAGATCAGATGTACCGGATGCTGGCTGTTAGCAGTGATCTGATAACACCTCCCTGAGGAGGAAGGACCTGTCAGCCACTCACAAAACAACCCCAGGGACTGCGACACACAAACCACACAAAACAGCAGTTTGCACCCCAAAGCCCCTCACTCCTCTCTGAAAGCATCTCCTGGATATCACATCAGCTCACCATGGCTATCTACAAGGTGACAGTGGCTACAGGTGATGTGGCAGAAGCTGGGACCAACAACTTCATCTCCATCACCTTGGTGGGCAGCCAAGGTGAGAGCCGCCAGAGCACCATCTCTTCCTTGTTCTTGCCAGGGCAGGTGAGGATGGGGACACAAGGGGTATCAGAGCTGTTCTGGGAATATGAGGGGTGGCACAGGCTGCCCTGGGGATGAGGGGCTGCACGGACTGTCCTGGGGATACAAGGAGATGGTGGAAAGGGATCTGGGGGGAGATGGTGGGAAAAGGCTCTTGTGGGGATGGGTGGGAAGGGATCTTGGGGGGATGAAGGAAGGGGGTTGCAGTGGTGTGGAGGAAAAGGATTTGAGGGGTATGGTGGAGAATAAGGATCCTGGACGAATGGAAGCAAGGGGATGCTCTGAGCCTCTTCTCTGCTGGTGTATCCTGGTGCAACCCTGGGACATTTGCCCATCCCCCAGTAGCCATTCCCTCCTCTCCAGGAGAAGAGACTGTCTGTGGACTGCGGGCAGGACCTTGGCCCCATTGTCCTCATCCGCCTGCACAAGTGGCGGATTTTCTTGGAGGACGCCTGGTTCTGCAAGGATGTCCGGGTGACAGCCCCAGATGGCACCCTGTACCGCTTTCCCTGCTACCAGTGGCTGGAGGGGGTCACCACGGTGGAGGTGCGGGAGGGCTCAGGTAGGACATGCCCCACCCCCAATCCTCCTCTGACATCTGTGGTTCTGACCTTGATCTCCCCTCCTCCTTTTCAGGGAAGAAGCTGGTGGATGATGAGCTTCAGATCCTCAAGGAACATAGGCGGCAGGAGCTGGCGGCGCGGCAGGAGGCTTTCCGGTGACAGCGGGGACATGGAGACAAGGCCCACCTTGGCCAGGTGGGCTTGTCTGCAGTGATGCTGATGTCTGCCTCCATGTGCCCCCACAGGTGGAAGACCTATGCCCAAGGCTGGCCCCGTTGCCTCAACGTGGGCTCCATCCTCGAGCTGGACTCCAATACCCAGTTCTCCTGTGTCAGAGCCACCAACTTCACTGGTTTCCTCATCTTACAGTAAGCAGTGCCCTGAGGCCGGGTAGGATCAAGATGATTGGTGGGAAGAGGGGCCAGAGAAGAGAGGGGGTGTGCTGAGGTCCCCCTCTGCCCTGTAGAGGGGCCTCCCACTTTCTGTCAGGATTCCTGCTGAGATCCACCTCCTGGGACAGCCTGGACGAGATGCGCACCATCTTCTCCCGGACAAAGGGCAGGGATATCGGTGGGTGCTTTGTGTGCCCCACCCTGCCACTCGAGGCTTCCCTTTCCCTGGAGGGTGGGTAAGTGGGTGCTGATGTCTGACCATCCCCTTAGTTCCTGAGTACGTGGCCAAGCACTGGCGAGAAGATGAGTTCTTTGGTTACCAGTTCCTCAATGGCAACAACCCCATCATCATCCAGTGCTGCACCACACTGCCATCCAAATTCCCAGTGACACCAGAGATGGTGGCCGGCTCACTGGGAGGTGGCACTGACCTGTACAAGGAGTTGCAAGGGGGTCGGATCTTCATCGTGGACTATGAGGTGCTGGAGGGCATCCCAACCGGCACTATCAATGGGCGACAGCAATACATGGCAGCCCCACTCTGCCTGCTTCACCAGGGTGCTGATGGGCTTCTGCGCCCCATCGCCATCCAGGTAGGGATGCCCCACCTCAGACCGTGTGTGTGGAGGTTTAGGATGGTCCCAGACCATGGGGTGGTGTCCCACAGCTCAGCCAAAACCCAGGACCCTCCAGCCCCATCTTCCTGCCGAGTGATGATGAGTGGGACTGGCTGTTGGCCAAGACCTGGGTGCGCAATGCTGACTTCTACAGCCACCAGCTTCTCACCCACCTGCTGAGGACCCACCTGTTCGGGGAGGTCTTTGCGATCGCCACCCTGCGCCATCTGCCCACATGCCACCCTCTCTTCAAGGTAAGATTCCCCCTCAGGACCATCCACTGTCCCCACTCCCATCTGACACTGGTGCTGTCCCACCCAATAGACCCCCAGCCTTGTGAGAGGGTCCCTGGTCACCTGCCAGGTGTTGGTTCTCCCCTCAGCTCCTCATGCCTCACTTCCGCTTCACGCTGCACATCAACACCTTGGCTCGCACCGTCCTCATCAACCCCGGTGGCCTCATTGACAAGGTGAGCCCTGGGCTCTGCTGAGGGCACTGGGACCGGGTGGGAGCACTGGGTTCACTGGGGTATTGGGAGGCACTGGGGTGTATTGGGGGCACTGGGGGTCTGCTGGAGTCCACTGTGAGCATTGTGTGGTACTGAGAGCACTGAGGGGCACTGGAGTCCATTGGGGGCACTGGGAGGCACTGAGATCTACTGGGAGCACTGTGGGGTATTGAGGTGCTGCTGTTGGGAGCCATGTGGAGCAGTGAGTCTGCTGGAACCACTGGGGTGTACTGGAATTGTTGGGAAGCACTGTAGTGTACTGGGGGAACTGGGGACACTGGGAAATATGGGAGCCCTGGGAGGCACTAGAGAACATGGGGTAGAGGACACTGCAAAGCACTGGGGCTTACTGGGAGCACTGGGGTCACTGGGTGTGCACCTGGAGGACTGATGTCCCTGAGGGACACTGAAACCTGACACCTCCTGCCCTGCCCATCCATGGTTGCCCCTCCTTTCCCAGGGCTCAGGGGCAACCTATGAGGGGCTGCAGCTGGTGGTGCAGCGGGGCCTGGAGCAGGTGACCTACACGTCCCTGTGCCTCCCTGATGACATCCGCCACCGTGGCATGTCTGGTATCCCCAACTACCACTATCGGGACGATGGGATGAGCCTCTGGGAAGCCACTGAGAGGTGGGACTGTTTTCAGAGGTTGGGGGGTGCTTCCTGGGGTGCCCCAGGACCTCACCATCACCTCACCCCTGTGGCAGCTTTGTCACTGGCATTGTGACATTTTACTATGGTGGGGATGCGGCAGTGAGTGGGGACACCGAGCTGCAGGCCTGGGTGATGGACATCTTCACCAATGGATTCCTGGGCAGGACCTCCTCAGGTAGCACACTTGCGGCTGCCCCGGGATGTCCCTGTGGGTGGCAGGGGACAGGAACAGGTCCCTGAGGCTCTTGGCTGTCCCCTTGCAAACCCAGGTGTCCCCTCCTCGCTGCAGACAGTGGCGGAGCTCATCAAGTTCCTCAGCATGGTGATGTTCACCTGCTCAGTTCAGCATGCAGCCGTCAACAATGGGCAGGTGGGATAGAGGCCAGAGACCAAAAGGATGTCCCCAGCTGTCCTCAAGCCATGCTGGGGACATGTCCCCCTACCATCCCTCTATGCTCAGGAGGGATGTCCCCATCCTGAACCAATATCCGTATCACACCACTCTTCATGCCAGAGGGGATGTCTCCATTTGTCCCATTCCCTCTCTGTGCTGGAGAGAATGTCCTCATCAGTCCCCTCTCCATGCCAGATGGAATGTCTCAATCCATGTCCCTCACTATGGTGGGGTGATGTTCCCATCCACCCCCTCTCTGTGCCAGGGAATGACCCCACCCACCCCCTTGCTGTTCTGGGGGATGTCCTCTGCAGTGACCTGTCTCCTTGCAGTATGACTTGGGTGCCTTTATGCCCAATGCCCCATCCTCCATGCGCCACCCGCCACCCCATGAGAAGGGACGGGCCTTCCTCCAGCACTTCCTCGACATGGTCCCTGAGGTGGCCACCACTGCCAACATCCTAGTTGCCCTCATCCTCCTCAGCTCTCAACTCAAGGACAGGGTGAGTCTGGCCCCACAGTCCCCATGGCCCCCCCAAATGGGTCTGTGGGACTGGGGAACCCCAAAAGGTGCCCACAAGACTGGATGTCACCCCCTTTGGTGTCCCCAAGCCTGGAGGGTGGCCACCATCGCCCCACAGCTTCCAGGGTGCCAGAGAAACCCGCAATGGCACCAGGGGGTTGAAGCTGAGGGACCCCTATGCCTGTGTCCCCCAGAGGCTCCTGGGACACTACCCTGAGGAGCGGTTCACAGAGGCAGAACCCCGGAGGCTCATCCGGGCCTTCCAAGGGCGGCTGGAGGAGATCCGGGACCAGATTGAGGCGAGGAACTACCTGGCTGAGCTGAGATACAACTACATGAACCCACAGGAGACTGAGAACAGCATCTCCATCTGAGCACAGTGGCTGCTCTCGCTCAGCACCCCCAGCACTCTCAGCAGCTTTCACCTAGGCACCCTCAGCACTCAGCAATCCCAGCACCTGGGCACCCAGTGCACCCAGCACCCTGCACATGACCAACCCCAGCACCCTACACACCCAGCACCCTGCACCTGGGCACCCAGTGCACCCAGCAACCTACACACCCAGCACCCTGCGCCTGGACACCCAGTGCACCCAGCACTCCCAGTTCCCAGCTCCCCACACATGGCCACCCCAAACACCCTTGTCACCCAGCATCCTGCACTTGGGCAACCCCAGCATCCCCAGGACCCTCAGCACCCACCCCCTCAGCACCCCTCACCCTGCTTCCTTCCCCCCAATAAATGCCAGCTGTCAATCAAACCCTTACCGCTTTGGGGGTCACTCTAAAACCACGGGGACCCCCTGGCCAATCCCCACAGCCCCCATTCAAAGTGGGAGCTGAGACATGATGGGGTGCTCAGTGCTCCCAGGGCCCCCTTCCTGAGCTCACAGTGTCCATCACTGGTCCCCAGTGACCCCAGTGTCCCCTTGCAGTGCTTGCCAGTCTCCCCAGTGCTCCCAGTGCCCCCCTGTTGCAGAGAAGAGTGGGAGCTTCAGACAAAGTTTATTAGAGAAGCTCCTTTTGAGTCACGAGGTGCAGAAAGGACCCCAACACCCCCAAAACCCACCCATGACCCCCTGGCTTTCTAAACTCCTTCTCTGAGAGGAATATGGGTGCAGCTGGATCCAAGCCAAACCCAGATCCCTCAGCCTCTCCTCACTGGCAAAGTGTTCCAGCTCCATCTCCTGGCCTCCCTTGATGCCAGGGCACTCGGCTGCCTCCTGCCCAGCTCCCTGCCCACCTGTCATGGCCAGGGTGAGGCCCCTGCAGGGGAAGACAATGACATTTGTCCTTCTGGGATTTCATGAGGTTCCTGCCAGTATATGCTCTCCCTCTCCCTGAGCCCTTCACTGAGCACAGAGGTCTGAGAGACCCTTCCAGTAAAGACTCAGGCAAAGAAGCCATTGAGGGCTTACCCCTCTCCATGCTCCCCATATCTCTGGGTTGCCGGGGATCCCAAGGTTCCTCCCTCCCCGAAGTACCCCCCCTCTGGGCTGTTATTGGTCCCGAGGGTCCCTCCTGTGAGAGACTGAAATGTTAATGGTTAATGGCTCAATCAGGCATTTGCAAAAGCAGCAGGGTGCATTGCTGATGATGTCCAACATAACAGCCCAGGTGCAGAGGGCATAAGCCCCAGAGGGTGCCCACAGCAAATCAACCCTTGTTTAGGGAGAAGCTGAGTTTTGAGCCAGATAAGGGAAGAGGCTGATAAGAAGCTCATGGGATAGTGCTTCTTATCATGCCAATTTCCTCCCTTACACAACTGGGTGGGGACTGCCCCAGCTGTGGTATTGGCTGGGGAGCTGGGCTCCAAATTTTGGTGGTGGGCTTCCAAGATCACTCTCACCTCCTGAGCCCAGATCCCAAAATCAAGTTAATCCAGATACTGCTCCCACGCAAAAGGTGCCAGGCCAGAAAGCTGTTACTGGCCTTTCCCTCCCCTGGGCAGTCCATTGCCTGCACAGAGACAATGGGCCTTGGTATTATACTTCCCAAGGAAAGGCACTGTCATCCACTTCGAGGAGCCCACCTCCACGATTTGATGCTATCAGGTTCCCTTTCATCATCTGTGCAAACCACAGGGCCTGCAGTCAGCACCACAGGCACCTCTCTCCTCTTTTCTGTCTCTTGCCATCATGGTGTGCCTCCCCATCCCCCTCTTCTTCCCAGGATCCTATTTTCTGGTTAACCATCCCACACTTTTTCCTCTACTTTCCTCTCTCCTTCCTCCTGCTTTTCTCTTCTCTCTTTTCTTTCTGTTGAGATGGAACTCATGAGGTGAGGGGTGGCCTGACCAAGAGTTCCCAAAGGGAAACAAAGGGGATTCCAGGATTCTCTCATTAGTGCCTGTATTGGGTTTGCATGGCCAGGTTTTGGTAGCAGGTGGTGGTGTGGGCTACAGAGGTGGCTTCTAGGAGAACAGAAGCTTCCCCCATGTCCAGCAGAGCCAGTGCCAGGATGGACCCACCACTGGCCAAGGCTGAACCCATCAGAGATGGCAGTGACACCTCTGGACTAACATATTTAAGAAGGAAAAAGAAAAAAACAAACAGGCTCAGTTGTGGATACTACTTCCTGCAGTAGCAATTTAAGGGAGGGCTGGAAGGTCCATTGACCACTGGAATTTGAAAGGTAATCTGGGATAAGGCAAACATATTTGAAAGGGAATTTCAATCTAGGTGGCATCTAGTGACCTTCCCTTATAACCCCACCAACAGCAAAGCCCCAGGTTTTGTTTTAACAATACACAGGATTTTGGTAAACCCCATAAACATAATAACTGCCCTGGGGTTAAATCCCCATGGAACTGTATCTGATCCAACAGAGTATGGGCCCAACAACATGGGAACAAATGGCAAACCGTCCATGTTGATGCCTCTGTTGTGCCAGAACAACAGGGATTTATCTGTGAAAGGAACACTATTAAGGCAACACTATTAAGGCCCAAGACATTTGTCTTGACACTGAACAAAATGTTTGTAATTTTGAAATACGTCCTAATTAAATCCTTCAGACTGTGCTTATATAGGTCGAAAAGGGATGTGTTTGTATGAGAACTATTTATGATTCCACACTTAGAGACTAGAAATAATCACTTGAACATTTGCGCTTATAATTTTTCCAAAATTAGGGGATGAGACTGCAACTATTGAGTTCCTGTCACAATCCATGAATTACTACAATCTACCTACAGATCCTACCAAGATTTACTGCCCACCCCCACTGGGATGACCCTTGCACTGGTGAAAAAATTACTGCAGCACAAGGAGCTGTGTTGAGGGCAGGAACGCATTTGAAACAATGGACACAGAACTGTAATCACTGTTGACACACCATGCAGACACACTGTGGCTTGGAAAGAGTGAGGAGAGATGGAGAACATCACTGGGGGGACGTTTTGTTTGGGTGGTCACCAACCACAACAGGAATTCTGGATCTGATGTTGCAACCTGTTGTAATTTTGCTGATTTCTCTCACATTATGCTCACCGTTGAATACTGTTCTCTGTGTTGGAGTGTGGATACCACTGAGACAGGGAACACTGTCACATAGACCTCCTCGCATAGATAACATCGTTCCATCGTATTCAAAGAAGTTTAAAAAAACCCACAAACACCCAAAAAACAAAACCAAAAAAGCCCCCATAATAATACTTAGGTAACCTGATCGAATATTTTTCTGAATTTATATTTGGAACATAAATTAAATCTCTGTTTATAGGCACAAAGGCAAGAGGTGAACACATGGCCACTCTGCAGAAGGGGAAGTTGACTTCAGTCACAGGGTGGATTGTGGTGGTAACATCCGCTCCAGACCTCACTGTGATCTGGGAAATTCTTGTTAGGCCTTGGTCTTGGTGAACAGCCCCTGGGCTGAGCTGCTCTTGAACTCATCAGAAACTCTCTGCTCCAGGAACTGGTGCTGTCTAATGAGCTCCTGCTTTTTTTAACCCACAGCCTTGGAAACTTATTTTTCTTGCATGAAGAACAACCCAAATGGAATCTTATTTTTATTCTCAAACTCTCAGAGAAAGTCACCCACCTGAATTGGGGTCAGGATGGACAATTCCTGTGCCTAAAGCCTCCTCTGTGTGGGCCCCACAACCAGCAGTGTTGAGTGAGGCCCTTTGAGCATTCTGGGCCACAGCAGCTGCCACAGTGACCTCCCTCTGCCAGCGCCTCTCAGGGCCCTCACCTCTCCTGTTTGCTGCACTTGGAGGTTCCTGACCAATGACGGATCCACAGCTGAGCACCCCCCACTCCTCGAGGCTCAGCGTTTTGCCCCCTGAGAAGGTGCAAAGACATCCAAAGGGAGGATTTCCCTGAATCCCAGGGGAATTGTTCCCAGGTACCTTGTCCAGACTCTTTCTGTCTGTGTGTTAGTGTGAATCTGCCAGAGCAAATGTCCTGGGAATGCTGCTTCTGAGGAACTAGACTGTTTAAATTGCCTGGAAATATTGCTACTGGCATGAGCCGTGCAAGCCCCCTGCCCGGGGATTGAAGATAAGGCTGAGGGGAGGAGACCACAGTCCACTAACTGTTAACTTTGTGAAGGCCTGGGGAGGGGACTCTGTGTGTGTGCTGGGTGTGTGATGCCTATTAAAGGAGACCAGTGGCACACTCTGGGTGTGTGATATTTATCTTCTACTCTCCAACACGTGTCAAAGGGGCCCTTCATGCACTCACCCATCACTAAAGCCTTGCCTTTAGCTGGGGTGCCTTTACATACCCGAAGGGTTTCTCAGGGTATATAAGCCCATCGAACTGCATGTTTCGTGGGCTTCTCTCCCACTACAACCAAGTTTGCTGGACACTTTGAGTGGTGGCTGTAAGTTTTTTTCTTTTCTCTTTCTTTCTCTCCTTTCCTTTACACATTTCCTTGGGTGGCTATATTGCAACCAAAATGGCTAAATATCTGTTTTCCTCTGCAATAATACTTTTATGCCTTTATATTGCCAAGTTAATATAGTTAATAACAACCAAAATGGCTACACATGTGTTTTCCTTTGCAAGCACATTGTTCTAAACTAAATCCCATATCTATCTATCTATCTATCTATCTATCTATCTATCTATCTATCTATCTATCTATCTATCTATCTATATCTGCAAACACTGATCATCTAGTATAATTTTACTTTCATTCATTCCAAGGGATTCAATAATTAAAAAAAGTTACTCGTGCCTGGTAGGGTGGGTTGTAACACTGCTTTCCTGGATTCTTCAGTACTTTAGATTCGTAAGTAAGTTAGGTCTGTAAGGTACTGCTGTGGCGTAGTAAATTCAATATGAATTCTTTGCTAAAATTGCTTAGCTTACATTATCGATTAAGTTAATTGCAGTTAAGTGTTGTTGGGCCTTTAGGTTGTATTCCTTTTTATCCTTACCCTTTCCTATCCTCTTGTCTCCCTCTCAAGCCCCTACAGACTCCACATGGATAGTCTGGATCTATTTAATTTTGGATTTATTGATTTTGGATTTTTATTTGCTTTTTCTTGCAGTGCTTTATCTAGTAAGTGGTAGAGTGAACCTTGCCAATGAACTTTATTGTGCTGTTACGTTTTATATTAAAGCTGGTTTTGCTGATATCTTTGCTGGTGATTCTTTAAACAACCTTAAAACGCTCATTTGTGGCCCCCCCTCAAAACAAAACCCAGCCATGGACCCCCCAAGCTATTTCAGTCTCAGTCCTGGAGTCCTGTAGGCTCCAAACATCTCTCCCCTACAAAAACAAGCTCCAGGGATCCCCCAAGATACCTGGGACAAGCTCCCTATCCCTGGTCACCTGTGGGATGCAGGGAGTGCCATGCTCATGGGGGGAAGGGGTTTGTGGATACAGCAGCGTTTCTCCGTTTCCTCCTTCTCTTCCTGCTCCTCCTCCTCCATCATCCCTCCTCTTCATCCACTCCTCCTTGTCCATTCCTCCTCCTCCTCTATCTCTTCCTCTTCCTGATTCTCCTCCGGGTTCCCATCGGGGGCAGCGCCCGGGGGTTCCCGGCCCGGGCAGCGCCTGGAGCAGATCGGGAGAGGGGAGCGGGGACGGCGGGGGTGTGCGGGGTGTGCGGGGTGTGCGGGGTGTGAGGGGTGTGCGGGGTGTGAGGGCTGTGAAGGGTGTGAGGGGGTGTGAGGGGGTGTGAGGGGTGTGAGGA
>JAWWEU010000072.1:154725-165715 GCA_035583155.1 Acropternis orthonyx | reverse complement strand
CCCGAGCCGCTGCTGCCGGGCCGGGCCCTGCGGGCAGGGGCAGAACCCCCCCCGGGGCGGCCTCTCTGCCCCGGCCCGTGTGGCACTCATGGGCTGCGCTGGGGTGGCAGAACCTGCTGGGGCCCTTGAGAGCTCCCCATGGGAACACCTCCTTTGGGATGGCATGGCCCATCCTCTCCGTTCTGTGATGGCCCGTGGCAACCAAAGAACCAAAGCCCTGCATCCCCAGAGTGCAGCCCCACCAATGTGCAATGTGCACCCAGGGCTGCCCTTTACAAAGCATCGCCTTCAAACCCTTGGCAGACAGAAAACTGGGGGACACAACACATGCATGCTTTTAGGAAATAGGTACAAGCTGTTCTTGACTATTGGGGGAGAGGTCTTTTTTATTCTTAATGTTTAGAGTTATCCATTTGGGGCCAGGATGTCCTATAGGCTAGAGTTTTGTTATATTTTGAAGGAGAAATATTTGTCAAAGAAATCCAGGCTGCGAGCATGATTCAGAGGAAGCTCTCAAGTCATGCACTGTGAAGCCCTACACTGATTTGCACCAGCACTGTGAAACAAAGATTTAACTTGACACCGAAATTTTATCAGTGTTGAATATAGGCATACTTATTGACAGCACTGGGGTGCACTGGGGATAACTTCATCCATAACTGCTCCAACAAAATCAAGAAAGCAAAACCCTTATATTTCCAAAAGTATTACACGTTCGTGTTCAATGTCACCCATTTCACGTCTCGCTTTACAGAGGGCTGCTGAAATTATTTCATGGTCTTTGCTGCCATCAAGCGTTCTTTTATTACAATTACAGTCTCCTAGAAACAGCTTTTCTTTTCAGTTCATAAATTAGCCTCTTTTATTGCTTGTATCTTTCCTCTTCGGATAACATTGCACAGCCTTGAATGCTGAATGCTGATTAGTTACTTTTCATTTTGAAGATATATTCATTTGCAAAAGTTATTTTCTTTTCCCAGTCAGTCTTGCAAAAGCTATATTCCTTATCTAAAAGTTAGAAAATTCTCAGCAAGTTAAGCGAAACTGCAAAGATCATATTACGTTAGAATTATACGTGACTTTGGCCTAAAATAATTCTACATTACTTCTTTATTAACTGTTTTCTGTTTAAGTGTTAGTTTATTGAAATCTTAACATTAAAGCCTTATAGGAAAAACTTACCCATACTAATAAATGCAGGCTTAATTGGGAATGTACAAGATTTAACAGACAATTCTTAGCAGCTCCTTTTCAGTTGTGCCATTTCCAAGTCTTGAAACTTGCTCTTCTGTTCTTTGTTCTTGGATGGCTCATTTTGCAGCCTTGGAGTCCGGTTTCTGATTGGTTACTCCTTTTAAGCAATAGAAAAAGGAAACATACATCCTTTCTGTCTATAAACTATGCATCCTATCTTAGGATGGCTATAGGATTCTCAGACAAGTTTCTCAAGCAAGCAAAACTCTTTAACAGCATTATTCTCAGGCAAGTTTCCTCAGGTAAACTAAGCAAAATTATTTCAGTATTAACAACCTTTGTTCAACTGCCCTTTCTCACACATCTTTTGTGAAGACAAAGATGTCAGGGTTTAGTTTCTAAATCAAGAACCCTTGACAAGGTCTCTTTAGGAGCTGACAGCAAGATCACTTAGGAGCAACCAGCACAGGAGCGGGCAGGAACTGTCAATCAGAGGTGCGTCTCAGAGCAGGAGGTTAGACCCCCCAAACCCTTTGCCTCACTTTCAGAAAGGTGTGAAAGAGCAGCTACCGAGCCAGGGCACTGCCTCCAGGACCCTGAAATTCAGCTTTGCAACCATACTACTCCTGGAATCCAAAGACCTGGGTTTCCTGGGACCTGCCTGGCAGGTCATGGGAATAACACCACTGGATCGCAAGTTGGCATCATTTCTGGTTGAAACTATGACAGTACCTGATCATCTTCAAACCTCCGACTTTCATCCTTAATTAATGAAAACATTCTTGGCAAATGCTTTAGCTCTAGGCCATCTTGCGCCCTTTCAAGAATTTCACCTCTAGCGGCACAATTTGGATGCCCCTGACTGTCCCTCTTAATCATGGCCCCATTTCTGAAAACCAGCAAAATAAAGCCGGAGTCCTATTCCATTATTCCTAGCTGCACTATGCCGGCGGCTGGCCTGCTTTGAACACTCTAATTTTCTCAAAGTAGGCCCTTCTGGCATTGCAGGACATTCAGCTAAGAGCATTGCAGGGGTGCTGAGAGGAAGGGGTTGGGACAGGCAGTGGCGCACCTCGTGGTGGACAACCAGCTGGATCCCCAAATCCAACTATAAGCTTTCTAACTGCAGCAACTTTAAGATACACTATTGAAGCTGGAATTAGCATGGCTGCTGGCATCAGATTTGCTCTCCAACGGATCCTTGCTCAAGGATTTAAAGTGCGCTCATTCCAATTACAGGGCCTCGAAAGAGTCCTGTATTGTTATTTTTCGTCACTACCTCCCCGGGTCGGGAGTGGGTAATTTGCGCGCCTGCTGCCTTCCTTGGATGTGGTAGCCGTTTCTCAGGCTCCCTCTCCGGAATCGAACCCTGATTCCCCGTCACCCGTGGTCACCATGGTAGGCACAGACAGTACCATCGAAAGTTGATAGGGCAGACATTCGAATGGGTCGGCGCGGCCGCGGGGGCGTGCGATCGGCTCGAGGTTCTCTAGAGTCACCAAAGCTGCCGGGCAGGCCTGGATTGGTTTTGGTCTGAAAAATGGATGTGCCCTCGGAGGTCAGTGCTCATCAGCATGTATTAGTTCTAGAATTACCCCAGTTATCCAAGGGAGTGGGAGAGGAATGATCAAAGGAACCATCACTGATTTAATGAGCCATTTGCAGTTTCACTGTACCCGTCTGTGTGTACTTAGACATTAAGGGAAATAAAACAGGCGGGTTTATTACAAGCAAATGAATTGAACAAGGGTTTACTAACTTAGGGGTTATATTTTGTTGGTTTTTCTAACCTATAGGTGTATGATGGAGTTGTAAGGTGCCTGATCCTGTCTGGAGCTGGTGTGAGGGAAGCATGTGGTTGGGAATAGGGAAATTATAAAATGGATGGAGATGTAGTTAAAGCAAACCCCCCTGCCATGTGGCCGGCCATGAGGACAGATTGGGGTCATCATGTTGCCCGGGGCCCGCCTCCCAGCACAGGGAAGGGCACAGGGCAGGCAACCAGCGGAGGGGAATGCCCCTCCTGTTACGTAGGCAGGGTGGGACTTTGGAAATCTTTAAGAGTGCAGTTTTCAAATTAAGAGGTGTTCTTTTTGGACCCTTGTGGCCTGGGCACTCAACGCATTTTGTAAGTAAAATTTTCTGCTCGTTACATTTCTTTGTTTCATGGATATTTGCAGTTTTTCTAAATTCAATAAAAGAGACTTTTCTCACAACACTGTCTTGGTTTAGAGGAAGCCTAAGATGTCTATTCAGACTGGAAAAAAATAGGGGAACCTCCTTCCCAAAAGCCACCATACCCCTTTAAATTCAGAAAAAAGCTTTAATTAGGAAAATTTATAGAAAAGGATAACAGTTCTTAACTGCAAATATATATAGAGAGAGTATATAAACAGCAATACCGCGACCAAAAACCTTGAAATGCATTGAGTTCTACCTCCGCTGCTTTCGGTGCAGTCATATTTACAGACAGCAGGAGGCGATGTCGCACCTCAGAAATCAGCGGCACTCCGGGGTTCCAGCAAGGCGAAGACAAAGGGCAGGGGCAGACACTGGCTCCGACAACTAACATGGGAATGGCGGCCACCAGGACATGATGAAACCCTTCCTTTAGGCAGTACAAAGACCCTCTCTCACCATCCTTTTTCTGAGAAAAGGAAGATGCTGCAGGGAGTGAGAGGGCAAGGCAGGGTCCAGCAGCTCCTCTGCAGGCAGTGTCAACCTGCAGGGAAAAGTCCGCAGCAAAATCCAGGTGGAGATGCTGCTTCCCCCTCCGAGGAACAGCACAGGGCATCTGGAGCTGGGGTCGAGGCAGAAGACCTCCTACCAAGACGTTCCCACCAGCCCAGCATCAGTGACTCCCACCCCAGCAGCCATTGAGAAGTAGTGAAGTGAAACCCCAAAAGACTGAAAAAAGAAACCTGTCTTCACCACCACCCCTCTCCCCACCAACTCCTGCCCAGTGATCTTGCTGGAATCCAAAGCCCTTAGCCATCCTTTATTAGCTGGCTCCAAGGGTAGGTAGTGGGGGCAGGACCCTGGCTCCCAGATCTCCCATCGGTAGGGGAGAAAAGATTCCATGACAGATTTCGAAACTATAACAGACATGCAAGGCTTAAGCTTTCACAGAAGCATATGCCACTAGTAGGATCAATCAGGTAGCAGCCACCTGAGTGGCAGCACTGCTGCATTGCACATGGACACCTGGCCTGCTGGCAACACCCTGCCAATCCTGACTGCCCCAGCTCTTTAGCTGCTCCAACCCATGGGAATGGCATCATGGACATGACGGTGGCAGCATGGCAGCAACAAGCACCGGCGGCTGTGAGCGCAGCTGCGGGGGCGTGGCAGGGCAGGGAAGGCATGATGTGTGCCCTGAGCCCCCCTCCCCTGGCAGGGATGAAGGGACCCGTGGCAGCAGCCGACCCTGGCAGCTGGCCTTTCCTGCACTGCCACAAGCAAGGAGCTGGGACTGCTGAGAAACTTTGATTATCATGTTTGAGATTTGCCTTTTCTTCCTTCTCTGTTGTGCATGCGCAGCACACAGATGCCATGGCTCAGCTGAGGCTGACCTGCCCCAGAGGCTGGCCTGGCTTGCCAGCTGGTCATAGGCAACCAGCCACTGGCTAGGAGGTTGTCTCAGTTTAAAAAGAAAACAAGATGTCTATCAAGGAAAGTGAAGAATCCTTCTGGCCTAGGAAGGGGGCCTCTCTCTTCTCAAACCACCACAACCTTTGAAAGTAAGGGACTTTTCAGAAAATGTAGAGAAGAGGATAACAGTTTTTTACTACAATTATTTATATATATATAGCCAAAAGCAAACCAGAACAAACAGCAACACCGTAACCAAAACTTTCAAACAAATCAGGTCCTGTCTCTGCCCCTCCAGGGCAGTTGTATTTACAAACAGCAGGGGGCGCTGTCGCGCCTTGGGGTAGGGGCTGCGGGGACAGCGGGAGGTGTCCATTTCATGGCCACCAGGGGGGCACTGTCGAGCTCTGGAGAGGCAAAGACAAGGGAAGAGGTTCCTCTTCCAGAGCTCAGGTGGGAATGGGAATGGGAATGGGAATGGGAATGGGAATGGCAGCCACAGGGACGGGTTGGAACCTGTCCCGTGGGCAGTGTCTTTTGTCCAAAAACACTGTGGGTATTAGCAACTTGTCTGCAGATGGTGCTGGACCCTGACGAGTCCATAGCAAATCCAGGCAATGGTGATTGCACTCTCAGAAGAACTGCACAGGACACATGGAGTGGGGGGGGTGAGCCAGGACCCCCCATCCCAGTGCTGCTACCAGCCCACCAAGCGGTGGCTGGACACCCAAGTAAATGGAAACAGAGGTGTAGCGGCAAAAAATGAGCACCTCAAACCTCTCTCTCACCACCTCCCAAGCCAGGGAAAGAGTGAAGTCCTCCCCACTTCCTCCAATCCTCTCCCCAGTCATCACGTTGGAACACAAAGCCAATAGCTATCCTTTTGTTTAGGCTTTAGACAGTTAGCTGGCTCTGGGAGCAGGGAGTGAGCGATCTCGGCTTCAACAAGCTATCTCCTTCAGGCTCCCAACCCCCCAAACCATTCGGTTGGCAAGGGACATAAAAAATTCCATGAAAGATTTTGAAACTATAACAGAGGTGGAAGGGAGCAGGGCACGGCTCAAAAGGGAGGCAACTCCCTTTCTCATCACAAGCTCCCACAACTTCCTGCTGTGCTGTGTGGGGGCACTGGATGTGCTAGAGGAGACAGCGACCCGATGGGGCAGGCATGAGCTGATGAGGCAGGTGGGACCCGGCGACCAAGGCTCCTTGGCCAGAGCGGCTTGCTTGGCAGCAGGCGGCATCACAGCAACTGAGAGCACTCCGTGCTGCGTGCAGCCGTGGCTTTCATTCCCCCACTCTCTCATTGGTTTCGGCCGCACCACCGCCTGGGCACTGCTCGCAACTGGCACTCGTGGACGCAAACCCGGACTGAGGCCAGCACCGGCACCTTGAGTGCTCAAAAGACACCTGAGGGCTCACGGGGCCACATGACTGTCACCCAGCCCAGGACAGTAAAGAAGCCCTCCTGGCAGCAGGAGGGGCAACACGTCACCTGCAATGGGAAGTGAATTGGTAAGACGACCACCCTGCCTGACAACTGGCCCCCACCGTGGCCTCTCCAGGACAGGGAGGGACAGGGAAGAACTGGCCGGCACGGCGCCCTTTCCAATGCAACCTGAAAAGCCTCATGAATCACAACAAATGAAAGGTGTTGTGGAAAGGAAATGGTCATAGTCCTGGGACAAGAATGATGCGCCCGAGTCCACCAATGCTGGCAGCCACAGGAATTCCATCACTCAAAGTGGAGGAGCGAGAGAGCAATTGAGTGAGAGGTGCTGCTGGCCTCCCAGCTCTGGACACCAACACTTCCCTCATGGCTGAGACCTCACACAGTGGAGCCACTGGGGGAAAAGCTGCGGCAGGCCTTAACCTGCCCTCCAGTATGCCAAGGTGCCACCAACCATGCCAGGAGACACAGGCTTTTGCCCTCCTCATGGCGATTGGCTTCCCCTGAAAGGCTGGGAAATGGCAAATGGGAAAAAAAGCACATACACCTCTCACCGACTCTGCTAACCACAGCTGCCTGGGCCTGGGGCAGGGCTTGCGCCCCTCACTCTCCCTTTTTCTCTACCTGCACTCAGCTGCCGGTCACCACCAGGACAGTACTGTTTCCCTTCTTCGCACTTTGTGTGCTGCCAGCTTAGGGCCAGAGGACAATAAAGCAAGCTGGGTGGGCACCCCCGCTGTGCCCACAACCCGGCAGCTACTAAGCAGAGCTTCTGGGAACTCAGCCCTCAGGCAACCATGCCAGCAGGGCAGGTTGGACACCACAGGCCACCTGGCTGAGTTGCTTTCACACTGGCCAAAGAGAAAAGAGGGGCAGGGCACTGCCACCTCACCCACAACAAGATCCCCAGGGCTCTCTCTGTCAGGTTCTCGGTCTGTGTGCATGGCCACCAGCCACTGTGGCTAACTGGTGCCGCTTAATTTGTCCTGCTTTGCAGGTCCGTAGCTTAAGACCAAGGAAGGGAGGTGAGAAAAACAAATGAGGGATGGAATGCCGCCACCTTACCTGCAAGCAGGCAGTCCCATCACTGAGTCCCTCTGGCAATCGGGCAAGCCAAGGCAAGGCTGTACACCCACCAGCCATACTGGCAAGACTCCTGAGACTGGCACACACTGGGGGTGGAGGACAGGGCACCGCCACCTAGGCCTAGGCCATTCTCAGGCAGAGCATCCACAGGCTGTATGAGTGCCTGGCTGCTGGCTACCTGCCAGCAGGCTGCTGGTCCCTAAGAACAGCCAGCAGTGGCTCAAAACCTCGCCCACTTCAAGTGCCCTGGCTTAAGGTCAGTGAGAGAAAAGACAAGGCACCACCGCCTCGTCACCATTGACATCCCTGGGCTCTCAGGGAACTGGCAGCCACCGCTGGATTGGACTGGATGCTGGTAGGCACCTCTTCCCTGGATTGGTCCCAGTCCCCTGCATGGTGTTTCTCAGCTCTCATCTTCCCCATCATCAGACCGCACTGGCACCAGGATGAAGCCTCATGACTTCTCCCAGGAATTTGATGCTTGGGGTGGTTGACAACTGCACATGCAAGCCGCCACGCTTAGCTGCCGTGAAAAACCAACAGTCCTGGAGCCCGAACTGCCACCTCTTCCCATAGTACAGACAGAGGTGTTCTGGCCCCAGAATGCCTCCAAGAGATCCAAATGGTCTTCACCAGGGAGGTGCACCAGAACACACTGGTTTTTTCCACGACATAACTGGAGGCAGGGAAAACCAGTGACCCCTTGGAGAACTTCCAGGGCCAACAGGACAAAGAGGTCTACCCCAACAACCCAGAAATCTGCCCAAGTCCTGCCAGAGCCGGATAGACCTGGTCACCCTTTGCTGAGACATTGTGGTGGCACCATGCCGCCGTCTCCGCAGACAGTGGGCAGTGGCGGCTGGCCCTGGAGCTGGGTAGACTGGATGACCAAAAGGAGCTGGATAGACCTGATAGCTTGTGCTGAGCTGAGTAGGCCTGACAGCCGCATCACAACCTGGAACAGGGTACACCTGGCAAGCCTGTCCCACTCCAGAGCTGAATTTCAATATAGACAAAATTATCTACTAAACTAATTTTTAAAAAATATTTCAATTTCCTTTTTATGGGAAAGAAATCTCTTACTTGGAAATAAAAATTCTGCATAAGTTTCTTTTCTTTTACTTTGGGCCCACAACAACCTTGTTGCTCTCATGGCAAACCACTGCCCTTTCCCTGCCCTGGCACACCCACTCTTGCTCTCAAACTCCCCCTCAGATCCCACAGAATCACCACCACAAAACCTGGCTGTTAGGAGATCTGGTAGAGGTGGCAGACCCTGACAGTGCTGGGTGCTCACTGGCTTTTGTCTTTGGATTTGCAGTCTGACATGAGGTAATTTTTCCTGCTTAGTGGGTGGGGGGATTGGGCAGAGGCAGCAGACCCACACACAAACTGACCAGCCTCACTGTTACAGACACTGAGAGGACTCCACAACAGGAGGCAGCATTGCAGGTGGGGTCTCACCTGAGCAGAGCAGAGTGGCAAAACTGCCCTCTCAACTGTTGCCCACACTGTGGGATGAGCCCAAGACACAGGAAGTTTCTGGGCTATGAGCTCACACTGGTGGGTCACATCCCGCTTTTCATACATCCCCATCTCCTTCTATGCAGTGCTGCTTTCGATTCCTTCACTCCCCAACCTGTACTGTATTTTGTGGGTGTTTTACATACACTGGCTCCTTTTATACCCTTTCCCATCCCTCCTAGAGCACAGGAAAGGACCTAGGGGTCAAGGCTGATTGTCCATGATCCTCTCCTGCCACGACTCCAACCTGTGCTCCTTGGCAAATGTCAGACACTGTTTCCCACTGTGCCCCCAAAGCCTGGAAGCCACAGGCACTGCCCCATGTGTCCCTCACCTCTCCCAGCCTCCAGGAGGGATACACCAACTTGCCCTACTTGGGGGGCACATGGTGGGGGTGAAGGGGCTATCCTGTGCAGAGACCCCCAAGAGCCCTCTGAGCCTCTCTGCTCATGGTGAGAGTGCAGCAGAGAGGCACCAGATGTGCAGTGGCTGGAGAGGGGAGGGGACAGGGACATGGGAACACACATGGACACAGGAACAAAACCAAACAAGGACACAAAGAGTAGCTTTGCTGAAGGGGTTTATTGATCACTAAGGGAAAATGGCCCAGGGCTCCCAGGGAATCAGAAGTGTCCTCCGGGGATGATCAACTCCTCATGCCGCTGGAGAGGGACAGGTCATGGGAGTCACCGCCAGTTCCAGTCCTGAAATACAGAGACCAAAACATGATCATTGACGTCCACTCGGACATACGAGGGGCCTTAACCCAAGCCACTTGCCAAGCAGGCACTGCTTACCTTAGGCATGCAGGGATGCAACCAGGCGTTTCTCACGCACAAGATCCACCACCTTCTCAACCACAGGGGGCTGGGGGGAAAGGCAGGCTTAGAGACACACTGGGGTGCACTGGGATGCACTGGGAGCCAGAGGAAAGCAATGGGGCTCTTGGGGAAGGTGTCTCTGGGCAGAAATGAGGGAGAGAAGGTTGTGTGGTCCTGCGCAGGAGCAGTGGGGAGTCCTGGCAAAGAGGCACAGCCAAGGGAGGGGCTGATCCTGGGGCATCTGAGGGGGTGATGGGGTGTCAGGGATGGAAATGCAATGGGGACCTTGGGGAAGGGGATTCCTGGGAGAATTCTGGGAGCAAGGGTATTCTCTGGGGTGAGAGTAGGGGTGCACTGCGGTGTGCTGGGGCAGACTGGGATGCCCTGGAATGTTGTGGCCATGCGAGGGGAGGGTCTGAGTCTGGCAGAACTCCTGGTACCCACCTGAGCCGTCTCCAGTATCCTGACATTTGCTAAATCAATCTGCAGAGAGAGCAGGATCCCTCAGTGGTCACTGGGATGGCCCCAGTGCCAGCGAGGGATGGGGAGACCAAAGTGGCCCCCGGTTCCCAGACTGGATGCCCTCCAATCCCACTGTCCCACTTACCTCCCGAAGATCATTTTCGGTTCCTGCCAAGAGTGCCTGGGGAAGGAGAGCAAAGGGTTGGTCAGGATTGGCCCTTGTGGGGTTGTGAGAGGGACACAGGTGTCCCCAGCCCCCACAGCCCATGGCCACCCACCGTCTGAGCGGGAAAATCCCTTCTGCTCACCCCAGCCCCACTCCACCCAGTGTCAATGGGGATTCCTCTTCCTGCAGGGCCGAGGGTGGGGATGGAGACAAGGTGGGCAAGGGGAATCCAGGGCCTCCAGGGATGATAGGGCTGAGGGAGCGGGGCACCCAAAGATGGTAAACTGGGGGGAACTGGGAAACTCAAGGGACCCGGATGAGGCTGTTGAAGGGGCACTGCGTGGCATGCAGGTGAGGGGAAAGGAATTCAAGTGCAGAGACATGAGGACTGCAGGAGAGGGGGCTTGATGGGGACAGAAGAAGGGTGGTGAATGAGGACAAAAAGGAGGGGACTGGGAGATGATGGGGAGTGGGCAGGGAGTCAAGGAAAGGTCTTGGGAGACACCAATGAATTGGCCTGGGTGAAAGGCAAAGGACTGATGGGAAGGACAGAAAGAAAGGCTTTGGGAACAATCAGTGGGAGTATATTTGGGGAAACTGCGTAGGACACGAAGCAGATCCTGCAATGGAGATGTCTGAGGAGACCAAAAGGATGGGATGGGAGGCCCAGAGGGTGGGATGTGGGAGCACCAGGAA
>JAWWEU010000072.1:93327-108503 GCA_035583155.1 Acropternis orthonyx | reverse complement strand
AAACCAAACTGCTGGGAAGTTCTGTCAGAGGGACACCGACAGTGATGGCAAGACTGATTTTACTTAAAATAGTCTTTATATTACAAGTTAAACTTCTGAGCAGCATTGCAGTGGTCCCAAGCAATCCTTTCTTGGAAAGGGTAACAGGGAAATGGAAGTGGATCCTGTTATTGCAATATAAACATCACTGGTGATCCATAAATTCTGCAGTCAGGAATCCCTGGGTACTCTGGCAGTTTTTACAGCTGTACAAGCTTTATTCTGCTCCATGGAGGAAAAAGTGCTGCTACAAAAGAGAGACTTTTTAAGGCTGAGTGAAAGAATTCCAGAGACATTATTAAATCCGGAGCCCCTCTTGGATGGGGATTAAATCACTGATCAATGGTTAACTGACAAATTTAGTGACTGAGCAAGCAAAATGACACATGTTGGGAGCCCTTCCACAAGCTGCTCTCTCATGTCACCTTGGAATGGCACCACACTTTTAAATCCCTGCTTATTCCAGCCAAAAAATTAATAGGCACCTGCAGGGAAGTAAAAAATAAAAGAGTCAGAAAGTGCCACAAGAAGAACAGTTCACTGTCAGGGGTCACAAAGTTTCTGTGCTGGGCTTTTTGGAGACACTGAAGAGGCATTTTTTGCCTTTTTTCACAGTATTGGCTCCCACAGGAATAGGATTTAAGAGATTTTTTTTTTTTTACATTAGTAGAGTCAACCTTTCTAAATGTGGCTGAGGAGTCTCGGGAAAGTAGGTTTGTGTTCTCTGAAACTGCAAAAGGTTGAAGCTAAAAGCAGCTCAGTGCCTTTTGCTGAGTGTGCATAAATTATCATGGAATTATTGTGGAACTCCAGTCAGATTCCATGTGCACGAGCCTTCCCAAACTGTCTGCTTTCATCTGAAGGAAAGCAAACGTACCTTTCTCGGCGCCGCGGAACGTAATTTTGAAGCTTGAGGGTAATCTTTGTACAGCTTTTTAAACATTTCTTCTTCTGACACGATGTTCTTAAATTAAAAAGGGGGGGTGGGGGTGGGGTGTGGAAAAAAAGCTATTTAGTTATACTCTATCAAGAAATACTTTTTGTTTCCCCTGCAGCAATGTTAAAGGGTGGGAAAAAATATAAGGTGTTACTACGAAGCCGTAACAGCTTAATAGAAAGAATGTCAATTTTTTACACGTAAATACAATTCTTCAAAGAACTAATTAAATGGAATTATGCACATAATTACGGGCTGGGCTAGGGGGGTGCTTGGTGCCCCCAGAGGGCTGCAGGGGGCAGGGCTGGGCTCTGGCTCACCAGAAGGTCGCCGTGCTCGGAGCTGTCCGAGTGAGTGTCCAGGTGGAGAAGCACTTTCTGCTTCTTCCTCGTGCTCTGCTCTGAAGGCAGGTTTGTGCTCCTCTCGCCTTGCAGGGGGTGGGCTGGAGGAGTCTTTATGACATATGTCTGGGAAGGAAAATGTTTGGGATTTTTTAATTGTAGTTTCGGTGCTGAGCGGGGGATCTAAACCTGAACTCACAGCTCAGTGTGTGGTCTGAGTGTCCAGGAAGACACCCGGGAGGTGCTGTGGAATTGTGATCTTTCCATCCAAAATGTGAAGGAAAAACCCAAATAAAAGGAGGGGTGGGAAGAGGGAAAATATCCTTTTGTGGTTGCTGAGCCAGGAGAATGAAGAGGAAGCTGTGGAAGAACTGAGTTTCTGGCACATTCTATCCAAGTTCTTCGTGCTTATGGGCAGAAATCCAGGTTGGTCTGAACTGCAGCCACTACACCTGGACTGCAACAAACACCTCAGGGAATACAACCAAACCAAACCAAACTGCTGGGAAGTTCTGTCAGAGGGACACCGACAGTGATGGCAAGACTGATTTTACTTAAAATAGTCTTTCCACAAGAAGGAGGCTTTTTATTTTTTACAGCAGTAGAGTCACTGTCCAAATGAGACTCGGGAAAACAAGGGTGTATTTCCTAAAATTAAAGAAGGCTTAAGGTAATGTTGAGTGTGCATAAATGATCACAGAAATTCAGTTAGATTCTATATGTATAAATATTATCAAATTCTGAAAGGAATTCTGTGCTTAAAGTTACCTTGTGCTCCTTTTCACTTTCAGGAACCCTGTTTCGGGCGAGTTCTTTCACCAGTTTCTCCTAAAAAGCATTATGGGATAGGAAGTAAGTATTTGATTTGAATTCAGCTGTTAAAGTGTAATTACAGAAGAAATCCACAACCACACACTGTTCCAAAGTTCCCATAAAGATATGGCCAGATTTAGTCCAACTGCAGCATTCAAAAGTCGTTGTTTTTCTCTTCAGTTTGATTTCTTACACAGCTCCTGCCAGCGCTCAAGGCCAGGCCAAGCCACCCACACTGCTCCAGTTGTTAAAGAAAATGCACCTTTTCTTCAGTTTCTGCCCTCAGTTGCTCCTTAAGGGATGACAATTCACTTCTCAAACGTGACAGCTCGTTTTCCTACAAACAATGAGGGTAAAGGGTGGGTTAACTCTGCACAGCCTGGGAAAAAGAGGTCAAAATGAGACGGTAATTAAGAGGGACATTCGTTAGAAACAAAGGATATTCCATTTGTTTGCCACCCTGCAGTGGAAGTTTCGCCTGAGCTTGTTTTAAAAAGAGCTGAGCTACTGTGAGAAACAGGTATTTGGCCAGAAGTGTTCAAGGTAAGAACTTGGGAGAAGAGAAATTAGAGGGGCAGAATCCAACTATTTGATAAGAGAAGGTCCTTATTCAGCGAGGTCAGAACTTGATGCCCCAGGTGGAAAAGCAGACAGAAACCCACTGCTGCTCCTGGTTATTCTGAGAAACACTTGGGGGGGTTTAATGCACAGAAATAAGAGCTGTAAGGAAATAAAAGCAAGCAGAAATTAGTGGGCTGATCTTCACTGTTCAGCCCCCGCTAAAGGAAAAGATTTAACCCCTCCATAAATAAGAAAAGTAAAATGTGGTGTTTATGATTATATGACACTTGGAGGAAATGCATTATTTGGTGTGGAAAAGCGCTCCTTACCAGTGATCTTTCTGATGATAACTGCTCCTGCTGCTTGATTTTACACAGTTTCAGCTCTGCATCTTTCTCTTCAACCATTTTGTCGTATTCATGCTGTTTAAACAAACAAACCAACAACAAACTCAAAACATTGGAGTGAATGTTACAATTAGAGACCTACCCAGTCTTAAAAAACATCAGTCCTTTTTTTTCCCCAAACCCAGGCTCTTCTGAAGATAAAAAAAACCAACCCTGTGACCCAGAAACTGTCCCAGCAGTGTTATTTTGTGGACAGAGAAAGCTCCAGCCAGGCCCTTTTTATTAATGGCATCTACTAAACAGACCGCAAAAAGGGAGCCATAAAAATTAAAAAATTCAAACAGATGTCATGTTCAAGTGCTGAAGGTCAGGCACTGAGTAATCTCCTCAGGAAAGAGGCCAAACTGATACTGAAAGACACTCCATGAGGATGGTACCAAAAGAAGCCTGGAGGAAAAAAACCCCAATCCTATAAATGGAGATAAATTCGATTTATCTGCCCAGAGGCATATTTTCACGTTGCGAGGATGAATTCTGTTTTCAGCTGACGAAAAGTCAAGCACCTGTTCAAACTTCATTTACCCAGACTGAGGCTGTTCTTGATGAAGGTGCACTTTGTGGCTGGTAAGGGGCTGGGTTTGAAAGGTGCATTATTTATTGTGGCATCCCACCTGCCAAATCACAGCAAGCAGGAACAGCCTCTCACCTTGTGTTTCTCCATCAGTGCCACCATTTCTTTTATCCTGTGCTGGCATCTGATATCAGCCTCTCTCTGGATCATGGTTGCCTCATCATAAAGCAGCCTCAGCTTTTCTACCTGTTGGTAACCAATTTAATTTAATTCACGGACAATTAACACTGTTTAAAAAAACCCTAGTGTCATTTCTTCTCCCCCCCTGTGGGTGCAAAGTATGTGTAGTCTCATTTAATTTTTCGCTTGCTTTCGAGAACCTTTTCAAATCCTACACCTTTTATGCATATTGTTAAAATGGGCAAATAAACAGATTAAAAGTTACCCCCCCCACGGCAGACAAATGTCACTTTGAACAAGGACTGGCCAAGAAAGCTTCACAAAACCATCACACTTCCAGAATCCAAAAAAAAAAAAATATTCAAATTGCAGTAAAAATTAACATCTCTCACCTCTGAATGAAGTTTATTTTCATTCACTTTTTTGGTTTCAATGTCTTTTTGGTAGCTGTCCACTGTTTCCTTATGTTGCCTGTTCATATTTTCCAGCTCTAGCTGCAGTTTATTCACCTTTTGGGAATGCAGAGTTGCTGTTGTTGTTATTTGTTCAGGAATTAATATGCCAATTGTTTCTTTTTTTTTTTTTTAACCTCTTATTTTTGAGCAGAAACACTGTTACTTTTCAGGTGTGTGACTGAACTATCAAGCAGAAAAAAAGAAGGGACTGATTAGGAACATTAACTCTCTTCTAAAAGTCTAATAGCTCAGTCAGAGCCCAAGGATTAAAAATGGGAAACACCTTCCAAAAATCCTGGGCCCGCTCCTGCAAAATCTGTATCCCAGATGCACAAACCAGTCCAGAAAGTGTTTAATAAATATTACCAATAGTTACACGGGGATTTAAATCACTCACCTCATCTCCTGCATGTGGCTATTTAAACCTACCTTCCCTTCGTAAGCAGTGGTTTTCTTGCTTTCCGCAGTAATTTTCTTCTTCAGCACCTTGTTCTGTTGAAATAAAGCAAAACAAACTCTGGGATTTAATGAAGTTCATTGAATTCTGTAACGCTCCACTAATTCCTGTGATAAATTTGTTCCTCCAAGACCTTATAAAAGGCTCCTCCTGGGCAAGAACAGAGAGCAACAAACCAGGGGGGGACAACAGGAATTAAAACTAAGATGCTGCTGGCAGAAGGATGTCACACAGAAAACACAAGTTAAATGTTCTTAGAGTGAGGGTATTCCAATCTGTGCTAGTGCAGAGTTCTTTTCTGCTGGTGGGAGCTGAGACAGGGCTTTATTACAAGGCCAGAAATAATACCACCTACTAAATGAAAAATGTTTATTAAAGGCATGATTGCTGCAATTGCCTTTTTTTCAAACGAAGGATAATTGAACAAATCATTTCCAAGGTGACCCCTTCATTTGCTCAGGGGGTTAGGGTAAGAAAGGAAACCTTCTCAGTTCCATGGGTGTACCCAAAGATATCACAGCAGGCAAGAAGTGCTGAAAAGCAGCACCAAAAAAAAAAAAGGTACCATCAGTAACAGCCCCCCCAAAATACCATCCCTTGTGTATTTGTGACCTTTAAAAACCTGTACAAACCTCCTGCTGCAGCTCTTCAATGCATTTGGTCTTATTTTCCACCTGTTTCTTTAAATGATTAATCTAAAAGAGATGTTTCAAACACTAATTAGTAACTTTTAACAGCGGCTGCCCTGTGTTTATTTGCACCAGGCTGGTTTATTCCAGTGGGCTGTTGCAATGGTTGGAATTTCAGCCATAAAGTACCAGAAGATGTTAATTAAATAGCAGTGAACCAGCTCCTCAGTGGCTGCAGAGTTTAGAAAGAAGAAGGAAAAAAAACCCCGAAAACCAGAAACAAAAAGTAGCTCCATAATTTAAAAAATAATCTTGGGGGAAATTCCCTACAAGCCATGAAAAAATAAAAAAAAGAATTTTCCTAATTATTCTCTAGAATCTTTTAACTGCTTTTCCTTTCTTGAAATTCCATTTTCCATGGCCCTTAACCCGGAATTACAACCGTAAATCTTTGACTTTCACAACGGAATTCTGAAATCCACTGCTGATAAAACAGGCGTGCTTTGAAAATTAAGAAAATAAAAATATCTGAACCTATTTAAGCTGAAACTCGTATCATATATGTTGAAAGCTGACCCAGAGCCCCACCCACCACTCAGTGGGTACATGGAAATAAAGAAAAGGAGGTGCCCTGTTCGCCTGAACTCGAACAAATCTCTAATTTTAAGCCTCCAAGCAACATCCCAGGGCAGGTCGTTGGCCTTTAAAACAAAGCAGAAAGCCCCCGGGGCAGAGCCCTGCAGGGAGAACACCCAACCACCATTTCACACTTGGGCTCTGTCCTCCAGCTCACGCTGTGTGCTTTCAGGGCAAAGCACAGGATGTAACATACGTTTTCTTCTTTCTCATCCAGTTTGCTCTCAATCTCTTCCCCTGTCTTTGCCATTTCCTCCTTCAGCGACTCCAGTTCATTTCTAAAGGCCAAATTAACAAGCATCAGGAAATATCTCCTTATTGAGAAATCTAACTTCTTTGCAGTGCTGCTAGCAAAGCCAGATTTTTATTGCCTAAAAAAGAGCTGCTAATATTGATGGGCATGTCATGAGCTGCTCGATGAAAATGTTGTTCAAGTGAAGCAAAGTGCCAGGTAAGTTACTGTGTGACCCTGTCCATACTTTGAGTAAGGTATGGAAAGGTGTTGCCCCTGGCCAAGGAAAATAAATGCTAACCTGGAATCTCACAGAGCAGCTGTGCCAGGGAGGGCTGCCTGCCCACTGAACCACTGAGACTGACATTCAACAATCGTCACCCTTTCACATTTAACCCATCACCCTGAGCTTTTGCTTTCATTTCCTTCACACCGCCTGAGATGTCTAGTGCCAAACAGGACAGCTCCCTCCGTGGAACACCAAGCTACGTGGCAAAAATCATTCCTAATCTGAGAACATTTCTACGTGGCCAGCGCCAACACTGAATAGTTTCTGTTTGGCTAAACCATCTAAAAAGAACATTAATCAAAAATAAAAAAAAAAAAATCACACAAAGCAGCGTATGAAAACAACATCCAGATCATGAGGGAACTGAGTCTGCTTCCCTTAACAGTATCAGATATTCATATTTGGTTTTACTTGCCTCAGCTGGCCATTTGCCTCTTCTAGGTTTTCAAGCAACTGCTTTGTATTTTCTTCTTTCTTCTTGCTGTCCTAAATAAAGACCAGCGTAAATTCCAGGTGACATCTTCAAAAACTCCAAGGCACCCAAGGCACGTTGACCTGCCCTATCCACGAGGGTAACTTTGTACTCCAAACACAAAATACAGCTCAGATACCCCACAGAGCCACGTCATGTTGCATTTCACCATCTGATTTGTACTTTAAGTTGAATATTGTCATCTAAAACCAGCTGGAAGTCTAAAACTTGCCTCGTGACTTTCTTGCAGTTTCTTCAGTTCTGCATCCACACCACTTTTCTCTTGTGCTATTTGCTCTTTCTCTAGTGAAAGCTTATTGACACACTCTGTTAGCTGTTCGTTCTTTAACCTGATTTAAAACAAATAGTCAAAGAGAAATAAGAACATGCATTTTGAAATTCCCTTTGAAGTTAGATTTGTCCATTACCAAGTGTAACTTCAGGCTGAAAAAAGTCCTTTATCTATGAATTTAAGCTTTTGCAGCAAAGTCACAGTGATGTAGAGAGGCAACAGAAGGAGGAAAGGAAATGAGAGTCAACTTTTCTATAAACATAATGTTTGTTTGAAGATGATGTTGTTCAAAGCAGGAGTAACAATGAATTCAGAAATCTTCCCTTTGTGTTAACCCAGCCAGGTCACAGAGATACGGGACAAAACT
The DNA here is from genome assembly GCA_035583155.1 of Acropternis orthonyx. Classification (NCBI taxonomy): domain Eukaryota; kingdom Metazoa; phylum Chordata; class Aves; order Passeriformes; family Rhinocryptidae; genus Acropternis; species Acropternis orthonyx. The sequence goes on along the minus strand of JAWWEU010000072.1, from coordinate 100,885 downwards.
ACAAACACACACACAGAGAGAAAATGCAGCTCCCAAATATAAGTGTACAATCAGTGTCATACTGTGTGGTCAACAGAAAACTATCAGAGATCATTTCATTATGTAATCAAGTAACTCCTGTGAAACACCAAAAAAAAATATGTTGTATTTTCAAAACCACTCATACTCCTCTTGCTTGAGATCTGTTTTCAGAGCCAAGAGCTGATTTAAATACTCTTGTTCCTTTCCGGCTCTCCTGGTCAGTTGTTCTTTCAGCTCGTGGATTTCTTTCTGCAAGAGGAGTTTACAAATCGCAAATTACAAACCTGTGAAAGTCACCAGGCACGAACTGAGAGCACAAGGCTTTCAGAAAGGCAACTGACCTCTCTGATTTGGAGAACGTTTTTCGTTTCTTCTTCTCTCTCCTGCAAATTTTCCACAGTGGCCTCAAGAGCCTCTTTCTTCTGTAAAAGTCCTTCGATTTTCCCCTGTTTCAGAACATTTAGTGAGACTCAGGTCAGAAAATTCAACGCACACATTCTGAGGAACAAACAGAGATGGTAAAATGCACCTGGTTTCACAGTATCTTACTTTAGCTGACAGAGTTTCTTGTCAGGCTTGTGAATATAAAAAATCATAATGAAAATAAACCTCTCTTAAGGGTGTACTTCATATAGCTTAGACTTGTGGGGCAGAAAAAGGGTCTCTATCACAGTTCAGAAGGGTTCAGAGGGACCAGAGCTAATTAACTCCCTACAAGCAGGAAAAAAATGGGCAACCTTTATGTCCAGGTGGGGTGGCATTTGAATAGGTGGGAAGGGAGAAGGAAATGCCTGGAAACCTTGACAAGGAAAACCAAAACAAAGCAGAAGAGAACAAGAAAAACAGAGGAAAGAATCGAATCCTTCAAAGAAAACACTGGAAATTGTGTGTGAGAAAGTTTACCAGGAGTATTAAGGCAGAATAGACAGTGCTTAAATATGGCATTTAAGATAGTTAGAAAGCAAGAGGAATTTCATATGAAAAGTAAATGCCATGAGACAAATGAAATGAACATTTACCAGTGTTTCTGACAGCTCTTCAATTTGCTTTTCCTTGTCACATTTCAGTTTGGTCATCTCCTCTGCAGCACCACGTAATGTAAAATCCGTGGAACAGAAATAATTTCTCATATTTAGCAACCCATATAAAACATTTATCCCTCTGCAATACCCAATTTCCCAAACTTGTTGGATGAAGTTCAGAAAGTGCAGAGCTTTTTTGACAGTGGGACACCCCTCAAACAGTTCAGCCTGAGCTGGAAAGCCAAATGATTCCAGGAGGATCCATGCATGGACAGGCTTGGTGCTGGAGGCTGCCACAGCACCCTGGTTTGGCTGTTGCCTGTTGTGACATTATATCATAAATAAATAACATTATAATATAAACAAAAGGGAGGCAGGTGAGTAAAAAAAAATAAATTTAAGCATTCCTGACAGGTACAGGTGCTGTAAAATCATTTTCTCCAAGCAACACAGACAGTCATTTTCAGAAAACCACCACTACTACTTAGCTCATATTCTGCCTCCCTGCAGGTCTTACCCAGTTCAGCAGACTTATTTCTGAGCTCCAAGGAAAGCAGCTTTGACTCAGCTTCATGTTCCTCTAATCTAAGAAAACAGCAATTAAAAAAACCCAGATGTATCCACAAAGCACTTCATTCAAGACTTAAAAGGACAGCAAGACCACGTCTTACCACGAGCACTTTAAAGAACATTTGCCTCTCAGTGTGTCTGCCTGCAACACGAATCAGATTTCACTTTCACAGCTTCAGAACAACAGGCATAAAAAGTAAACAAATATCTACAATATTTACATGCAGAAAGCTGGATTTCTTAAAGACAGGATTATGAGGAGGGGGGGGGAGACGTACTTGTTTTACAGACCAGCATCAACTGAAAAAAAATTACATTAAACTCTCTGCATTTACACCACTGTGACAAAAAAAAAAAAACACCTCTGAATTTCAGCTGCATATCCAATTGTTCTCGATTTTGTCATAAGCTGCAACCCACAAGACCATTCTTTGAACTTAAAACTGTTTAATTTACCTATTTTGCTCTTTTTGCAGCAAGCTTTTCAAATTGGCCACAGAAGTCTCCAACTCTGCTGTCTGGGCTGAATGCAAAGCCTTAGTTTTTTTATATTCTTCCTCCTGTGCTTCTTTTTCTTCAGTGACCTGAATTAATGTTTTCACTGTAGTCTGGAACTCGGTTTCTAAGCTTTTTTGAGCAACCTTCAAAAAATTATAGGATTCCTAAACGTGTTTTCGCAACGAACAGCCACAAGTTGCATCGGTATTTATATCAGTAATTATTTATGCAATTACTCATCTATTTATGCTGGAAAACCATAAGCAAACTCTACCTCTGCCTTTTGCAATGAAATTTTGGCCTCCTCCAGTTCTGCCCTCAAATGTGCTTGATTGATCTGGGATTCCTTTAACATTTCTCCTTCAATGCAAGAAGACATATGCTTATATTTAAGAAAAAGAAGGTATTTGCTAAAAAATGCTCTAAAAAACTTAAAATGACACACACTCACAGAATTCAACAAAGACCAAAGGTACTGGCGTCATATACTATAAATATTTTGAATATAAATGGCTTTAAAACATTGAAAATGGCACGACTCAAGCCATGTATTTTCCCCTGGCAGTTTTCAAGGGCTCTCACTGCTTGACTCGCCCTAAAAACTCCCCTCCCAGTTCTGATCCCGTACCAGCAGTTTCTGTTCCAAACAAAACCAAGGCCTGCAAGTTCCCAAAAAATTCTGCTGCTGGCTCATGACAGTAAAATTACCCTGATCCTGCTTCCTGTGCTCCTATAAATAATTACACTTTAACACAGCAGAGAGAACTCTTACTTTTTTCTTCTGTTAAGTCAGCGATCTGATTTTGTGACTCCTGCAGCTGAGCCTTGATGTCTCTTATCACATCATCTTTCTCATCAGTCCGTGTGATAAGGGCTGAAATCTGGCAAAATTAAAATAATATCATCGTGAAGTCCAGAAAAAGAGCAGATTTATGTTCACTTGTGCCCTGTGTGAGATCAGCAGCCACACTGTTGTCACTCCAGCCAGAGAAGGTGGTTGGGGTTTCCCCAAGTATTGATCAAGTCTTGTTACTCCGACTGAAAAAGTTCCCCAGTTCAAAACCAAAACATGAATTCTAAGAGAATAAAGACACTGGAACATCACTAAACTTGGTAAAATCTGACTTACATGTTATTTTTTTCTGGTTTTTTTTTTACTAATGCCCAGAAACACTCCATGGCCCTTGAATTGCCCCTTTATTCACAAATAAAGCTACACATATTAAACTGTAAAACTGAGCAAACCTGCTTTTCCTTCTCACTGACTTCCAGTTTGCATTCTTTTTCAAACTTGTCCACTTTTTCTGCTTCTTCTTTTACTTTTGAGATACAGTAATACCACAGTTAACATTCTAGCTGAAAGATACTCCCAGTTCAATACAATCTGCAGTTTAAGATTGCTTGTAACTTGTACAGCTGTACAGTTCGTTTCCTAAAGAGTAATTGCTGATGTAATGCTTGATTTTAAAATCAGACAAAACATCTTTTTTTTGCCAGCTTTTCACAGGATTACTCCATTATTCCATGTTTGTTACAAGAAACTAACAGAAATGCCCACGGGAAAATGAAACAGGCACTTAGCAGCCTGTATAAAGCAAGTATTTAATTAAAGTTTCTGTAGCTATAAACTGGTGTGTTACCACTTAAATGCCCCAACTACATGATCTTGGCTGCACTTCACAGACAAAACTTGGACTCTGAGTGACTGTTTGAAAATTAAAGTTCCAAATTTGGCCCAGTGGAACAACAAGAAAAGGGCCCAGGCAGTGACAGGCAGGCAGCATGAATAAAGCAGAGTCCCAGTGTCCCAGTGTCACCTGCTCACCATCTGAGCACTTTCACATCTGTCTGCTTTAAAAAGCATTAAAAGCTACCAGGTACAAAACTGTTGTGCCTGCAGAAATAAACACAGTAAACAGAGTTCTCACACTTGAAACTCATCTCCAGTCTGTCGTTCTCTGCTTGCACACGAAGCTCCTCAAAGGCCACTGTCATTCTCTAAAAGCAAAATTCAGTATTGGAAGGTGAGTATTGGAAAGCCTGGAAGTTCTCCAGAGGCAGATTCCAAGCTCAGCCACTCTGGGAAATCACCAGGTAGGTGAAGCAGAGCAGGAAAAGGGGACAGGAGTTCTGGCAGTCACCTCACGCTAAGCACAGATCACACATCCCCCACCCTGCTGCACTTTTATCCACTCCAATGTGCTTTATGTAATGCAAAAACAGTTCTTGAAAAGGAACTGAAAATCTGCCTTTCCTGCATCACACGTGGCAGGATACACACTCAGGGGACAGATACTATCCCAGCACAAGCACTAACTCATCCCTGTAACTCCCATTCCAGCCTTTTAACGAGCCACATCACTTACTTCAACGTTCTTATGAAGGTCCTCATACAATTGTCTTGTTTCTTCTCTTTCCTGTTCATCTGTCAGAGCGAGAATGTACAAGAGTTTTTCTTTTGCAAAAGAATGCCAGCTGTCCATCAGCACAATGAATTAAAAGTGGAATTACCAGCTTCAGAAAACCTTTGCATTTGGCATTTATAAAGCACACGTGCCTCAGACCTGTGGCTTCACTTCTGATTCTGTGAGCCACTCAAAATTCACTTCTCATTTTAAGAGCCACATCCAGTTTATCTCAAACCACAGAACACATCTGGAACAGCAGGAGAACTTATTTTTCCCCTTGGTGAATTTAGAGCAAGCTGGAAGTGCAGTTTGCTTTCAGAAATCAAAATTAAAGAAGCATTTACATTTGTTGGTCTTCTCTGTGAAGTGAGTGCAGGTTTCCTTGAGCAGATTACAGAGATGCCTGGAAGCTGTGCTTCTGAAAGAGGGGAAAAAAACATAATATGTTGTCACAACAGGGCAGTGCTTTGTGTACCTAAGGAATAACAACGTAAATAACCATTGCAATTTAACAGCTCTGTGTAACTTTCCACACCAGCACAGTTCTCAGCATGAAAACTGATTATTTTCACCCCTCCAAAAGAATATTTGGCTCCATTACTTACTCTTTCAAGAGATCTTTCTTTTCACACAGCTCGTCTTCCAGCTTTAAATGGAGTTTTTCGTTTTCAAACTAATTGCATAGGCAACAAACACAAAAAGACACTGTTAATGAAAAATGCACCAGAAATACACTGTGACCTCTCAAAGCTCACATGAAAAAGCGATTCTGTGGGTCACAAGTCTGTTTTATCTGGTATTACACGCTGAGCCATCTTTTGCACGAAAGGCATAACAATAAATAACAATTTACCAGCGACTGAAACACTTATAGGGATGTTCTTCATACACACATTCACACAGGACAGGGGCACATCCCTTCTCAGAATAACTATTTTCTCAAGGCACAAATTAAAATGCGACATTCTTTAATACTGAATTGCATGAATGATATTGTCACACCAAATCAGGAAGCACTTTCTCTTAACTTCATCTATCCAGTGTTTATTGTACAATACTGGCCTGCAGTTCTTGGATGGTTTTCTGCTGTGCATCAATGACCTTCCTATTTTCCTGCAGTTTCCTTTCTTTCTGATTTAGTTCTGATTCCACAGTCAGTTTCCACTGCTTGATCTTCTCAGCCTCTTTGTAGAGTTTTGAGTACAATTCATTCATTGTTTCTATGTTCTATTAAAACAGGTTCCACAATTTAATCTCAAATGCTATTGAATTAATAATGTTGTAGGTAACATATTTCTCTCTTAGAAAGGAGTAATTTTTTTTTCCCACAGGTGGTGACAAAAGCTTATATATGACCAGGAACCAGAGTTTAAATCTTTGTGCACCCACTTCAATCCTTCTGCCTTTCAAAAGACTACTTGGAACCACCTCCACAAAGATATTTAAGTCTTACTCTGATTAAAACTCCCAGACTTCCCAGGCACTTTTTTTTTTAAAGAAAAAAAGATAAAACCCCAACAAACAAACTTGGAATCACCTTAATTTTTAAAGGTTTGTCTCCAGGCTTATTCACTAAATCATGAATATCTCCTCTAAGTGATTCAGCTTTAAACAAGAGATAGGAAATTATTGTTCCTTTTTGACTACTTCCTTTAGTCCTGAATTATCTACTGAAAAATGCTTTAGGCACTGTCTGGGAACAAATGAAGAGCCCCTAAGAAATCAGATGTGTAGAGTTGACACTTAACTGACCTCTTCATCTACTTCAGAGCAAAGTTTTACTTGCTGAGACATCGTAGCTGAAATACGAAAAGATTTTGATCAATGTCTTTCTAAAAAAAAAATTACCAGTGAAACTGTATTTAACAGGATTACAGCTGTGAAACTGTTCAGACCACTCAGAAATATCAAAACTCGACGACGTTAAAAAAGAATGTGCAAGGGAAAGGTTTATTTTAGTCTCACCTGACTCGGTGACTCCGCCAAGATTCTGCGTACGGAATGGCAACTTCAGATCATCATCTGGGCATTTGTTAAAACCCTGCACAGATTTAAAAACGAGCCTCTTATGGGTAGGTTTGTAAAGAAGGATTATAAAATCCAAGAGGGGAAAAAAACCCAAAACCAAAACAATACAGCTAATGTGAAAACGGAATTATTTCATTCAGAAAGCAACTGACTATAAATTTTAAAGCCCAACTTTGGAACTTGTTTGCTTCGTACTCGACAGGGGTTTATCATAAACTTTTGGTGTTCTGCAGTTTGATTTACAGACTGTGGCCAAAGGGGGAGCTTTTGATGCAGAGAACTCTTGCCTGTCTGGGCAAAGGTGCTTGGGAAAGGGCTCAGAAAGCAAAATTACTCTTTTGAAGGCCAGTAGTTTTTGGGTGTTTTTTTTTTGCTTTACTTCCAAGGGCAGCTCTAAACCACATGGGATTATGTTTTAGCATGAAAAAGTCCTTTTACAAGGGTTTTAAAGTCGCAGAATTTCGCCTTGTAAACAGCGTAACTCACCTCCCATTAGAATATCCCCTTTGAATCTAAAGCAGCCTCGACATGAAAAAATAACTTGTAGAATTCACTTAATTTCGTGTGGTGACAGAACATTTTCACTTCACACTTGGTCCGGTGAGAGCAAAACGTGTGAGCATCTGAGGGGGGCACTGCTCACCAAACCGTGCCGAATTACTCACATCAAACATGCTTTTACCACCAGCCATGTAGTTACAACACGGAGCAGCCGCTCCAGACGGTGATTCCCCTCAGTTTTCACCGAAGACAGCGGCACAACTCTTTGAAAATTGAAACCGAAGGTGCTTCCCCTCAGCACCACTCTCAGCAGCGTTAAGACTTCAGCGAATGGGTTTTCCCTCAGGGGGGGCGGGGGGATGTGTGTGGTTCTTTTAACTCAGGGCTCTCCGGAATGTCCCCTGGGCCCTCCCGCCGCCCTCCCCTCAGCCACGGGCCTCCATCACGGGCACAACCCCGAGCCGGGCGCGGGCGCCATTTCACCTCACGCAGCCGAGCCTCTTTCCGAGC
>JAWWEU010000072.1:2504-20102 GCA_035583155.1 Acropternis orthonyx | reverse complement strand
GATGACCTCGTGGCAGGTAGCCAAGGGGCCCCGTTTCTTCACCAGGACCCCACAGTGCTTGTCACCGCGGTAGGCACGACGTTGGGCCTCACCACACCCCTGGCAGTCCTCGCCGCACCCCGGGGAGCAGCCAGGGATCTCGGTGACCTTCCAGCTGTCCCCAAAGTGGGTGTCATTGTGGGCAGGGTAGCCCTGGCGGGTGACAAAGTCATCGTGGGGGTCTCCGTTGGCGTTGCCACAGAGGCCGCAAACGCTGCCGGCAAAGGTGCCGGGCAGGAACACACGGGCGTAGCTGTGCCAGTCGAAGGTGACGGTGACACCAAAGGCTGTGGTGATGAAGCCGTGGATGCCACGCAGAGACACCCGGAGCTCGTGGTGGGGGTGGGAGAAGGGCAGATCCAGCAGAACGCCATCAACCTGGGAGTAGGAGGGCAAGGGATGGACTTGAAGAGCACCCAAGGGGCATGGGATGGGCTTGAAGGCCACCTGGATGGCCCATGGTAGCCTTGGAAGCCACCTGAAGACCATGCAATGCTTTGAAACCCAACATAACACCATACAATGACTCTGAAACCCATCTAAACACCTTAAAAAGACCTTGAAACCCCACTCAAGTGTCATGTGATGGCCTTGAAACTCACCTGAAGACCATGCAATGACCCCGAACAACCCCACATTGCCACACAATGACTTGGAACTCCCCCAAAAGCCACAAAACAACCTCAAACCCACCAAAATGCCACACAACGACTCTGAAACCCTTCGCCCCCATCCCCTGCCCCTGCCCTACCTTGACCTTCTTGGGGTGCTCCTGGCTGAGGCTGAGGCTCATGTTGAACACCTCCAAGGTGACCACCTTGGTAAAGGACACCAGGTTGCTCCCACGGTGGTTGTTCTCCACGGTGACACTGAAGGGCACCAGGGTGGGGTCGGCAGAGCAGAGCCCAGCCAGCAGGTACACACAGGTGCCCATGAAGTCATAGCGGCGCCCGTCGAAGGTGGTGTAGTGGGGGTCGCCCGTGGCCACACAGACTGAGTGGTTGGTGGCCACGCACCTCCTCACGCCCTCCACCACCGCACACACCTCCCCTGACTTACAGCTGGCCTCCTCACACACTACCATGCCCAGTTCCGGGTGGCAGCGGCACCGGGAGCGGCACAAGAGGTCCCCCCAGAACTCCTCGCCGGGGCGGTAGTAGCGGCCGGCGTGGGTGCAGCCGCAGCGGGACACGGGGACGCAGAGCCCGGCGCTCAGCACGTGGCCATGGTCACATGCACAGGACTCCACGCAGGGAAGGGAACATGAGGATGGAGCGTCCCGGTCGGAGCAGGTGGCAGGGCAGGCCGTGCCACACGGCTCGTAGTGGCTGTTCTCGGGGCAAGGAAGAGCTGAGGAGGGAGGGAATTGGGGTGAGGGATGGAGGGAATGGAGAGCATCTGATGGGAGGAGGGGGAAAGGGTCTGGGAAACAAGAAGAAAGGTGTGGAGTGTGAGGAGGAAGGTGTGGGAAGAGGCTGGGACATGTGGGAAGGGGACTGACACGTGGGAAGGCTCTGGGGACACAGGTGATGGAGTCTGGGACACAAAGATAAGGGTCTGGAACACATGGGAAGGGTCTGGGAATAGGCAGGACAAGGTCTGGGACATGGGGGATGGGGTCTGGGATGTTGGAAGAAACTGGGACATGTGGGAGTGGTCTTCCTTACACGGAAAAGGGACTTGGAGAAGTGGGAGGAGGTTTGTAATGCGGGGGAAGAGTCTGGAACATGTGGGAAGGGTCTGGAACATGCAGGATGGGGTCGGGGATACAAGGAGAAGGGTCTGGAGTGCAAGGATTAAGGTCTGGGAAATGTGGGAAGAGACTGGGACATGTGGGATGGGGGATGGGACGTGTGGGAAGGATCTGGAAATAGGCAGGACAGGGTCTGGGCCATATGGGATGGGGCCTGGGATACAAGGTTTGGGGTCTGGGACACAAGGATGAAGGAGTGGGACATAAGAGAAGGATCTTAAAAATGTGGGATGAGGTCTTGGAAGGACAGGATGGGGTTTGGGACACATGGAGAAGGGTCTGGAGCACTAGGAGAAGGTTCTGGAGAACTTCCAGAAGAGGGATTTGAGGGCTTCACCCCAGGATGGATCCCACTGCTCCAGAAGTGCCCCATAAATGCCCCTCCAGACCCCAAAGTGCCCCCCAAGTGCCCCCTTGGACCGTCAAGGCCTGGGAGGATGGACCCCATGGAAAGGGGAGGCTCTGGGGGGGCTCCAGAGCTGGTTTGAGAAGGGTTCTGGGGGTCTAGAAGGGGTCAGGGAGGGTCTAGAGGGGCTTTGGGAATTTTAGATGCAATTCAGGGCATTTTGGGTGAGACTGGGGGGGAAGGTGAGGAGGAATGAAGGGATTTGGGGATTTAATTAAGGGGGTTTTCGTGATATTGGGGGGATTTTGAGTGGAATTAAGGGACTTTTGCGTGGGATTAAGTGGCTTTGGGGTGAAACCAGGGATTTGGGGAGAAACAAAGAGGGTCTTTGGTGGGGTTAAGGGAATCCTGGATGGAATTAGGGGACTCAGGGGGCAATTTTATGTGGTACAAAGGGAATTGGGAATCAAATTAGAGGAAAAGTCCTGGGGACTGGGAATGAAATGAGGGGGACTTTAGGTGGGATGAAGGGAACTGTGGATGGAATTAGGGGACCCGGGGGATTTGGAAGGAAACAGTGAAGGGTTTAGGAGCTGGACCCCAAAGCACCCCCATCCCTTACGGCACTGTGCCGGTGTCCTCCAGTCACCCACGGTGGCCCCGCTTCTCCGGCACGTGGCTGCGTAGGTCTCCAGCACCTGGCACAGGACCTGCCTCGCACCACGGCTCCGGCACAGCTCGGCCAGGCAGCTGCCATAGAACTCCTGGGGCTTCACCACGGCATGACATGCCCGGAAGGGCCCCTGGAAGGACTTTCTGACGATCCCACAGTAGCTGTTCCCACCCCAAAGCTCCTTCTCCTCGCACACGGGGCACTCCCCGTCGCAGTGATCCCAACAAAGCGGGTCCTGGGCCTCAGGATCGGAGCTTCTCCAGCCCCCAGCCCAGGCCACAAGGGCGGGGATGTTGTCACCAGCCTCGGGGATGTCGTCCAGGGGCTGCAGGTTGAAGTTGCCGCAGAGGCCACGCACGTGGCTGAAGAAGCTGCTGGGGAGGTCGATGAGGAGGTGCCAGTTCCAGTCGTAGGAGACGCGGAGCCCAAAATCTGTGTCCAGGGCAACCCGGAGCCCGCTGGGACGGACACGAAGCCTCCCACCCGCCAGGACCACCGGGAGCAGTGTCAGCTCCCCATCCACCTGCCAGCATTCCCGGGTGTCCCGGGGTTGGATTCAACACACACCCCCCCCCACAATTTCATTCCCAATATTCTATTCCCCACATATCCCAATTCTTTTTTCACAGCATGTTCCCAACATTAAATCCCACCATATCCCAATATTAAATCCAATCATATCCCGAGATTCTACACATCGTATATTCCAATATTTTATTCCTGCCGTATTTTACCCCAACATTCTACTTCTGCCATATGCTAGTATTTTATTCCCAAAGTATCCCAACACCCCCCAGTATTTTATTCCTGGTGCATCCCAACACCTTATTCTTGAAAAATCCTAGTATTTTATTCCCTAGGTACACTAACATTTTATTCCCAACTTATCATCTTACTTCTAACACACCCCAGCATTTCATTCCCAGCTTGTCCCAACATCTTATTCCTGCCATATTCTCATGTTTTATTACGAACATATCCCAACATTTTATTTCCAACACACCCCAAATTTTATTCCCAATAAATCCCAACATCTTATTCCCAGCCTATCCCAACATTCTGTTCCTGACATATCCAAATCTTCTATTCACAAGGTTTTATTCCCACCATATCCCAACACTTTATTCCTTACATATCCTAACATTTTATTCCCAACAAATCCCAACATCTTATTTCCAGCCCATCCCAACATTCTGTTCCTGATGTATCCAAATATTCTATTCCCAGCACTTTATTGCTACCATATCCCAACATTTTATTCCCAAATTAACAAAACATCTTATTCCCAACACACCTCAACATTCTATTCCCAACTTATTCCTGGCATATCCCAATATTTCAGTCATGACATATCCCAACATTTTATTCCCAGCCTATCCCAACATTCTGGTCCTGACATATCCAAATACTCTATTTCTAAGGTTTTATTCCCACCATATCTCAACATTTTATTCCCAAAACATCCCAAAATTTCAACAATCTGCTTTCCAATCTGACTTATTTATCCCAAAATAATGCTGCTACTGATGGAGCCTTTGGCTGGATGAAGGAGAATGTTGGGGAAAATCCCAGATTCCCCCTCCCTTCCCAACTCACCCGGACTTTCCCATCCTCACTCTGGTGGAAGGACACCCGCTGTCCGTAGACGTCGATGGTGACCATGGAGACGTAGGACACGGATCTGATCCCGCCCCGCAGGTCGTTCCTGGCCTCCACCCGGAAGGGTTCCAGGCTGGGGTCATTCCCATGGGATTCAGCCATGGTGTAGGTGCAGGTTCCTTGGAAGTCAAATTCCAGCCCATCGAAGGTGCGGAAGTGGGGGTCACCCCATGCCCAGCATGTGGCCACCAGTGCCGGGACACAGCGGGATTCGGAGCCCTGGGGCCGGCACCGCTCCTTGGGGCGGCACTGCAGGGACTTGCAGGGGTCTGGGAAGAGAGGCAGAAATGTGGGATGAGCGTTGGGAGAAGCCACGGGTTGGGGAAAATGATGGGAAAACACTTGGGGGAAGTTGTGGGATGGAGGAAAGTACCGGGTGGGAAAGAGCATGGGATGGGAAAAATCATGGAGGAAGTCATGGAAGGAACCACAGGATGGGAAAAACCATGAGAAAGACTATGGGAAAATACTTGGAAAGAAGAATCGTGAGAGAAAACCATGGGATTGGAAAAAACATAGGAAAGACCATGGAAGAAGCCATGGCATGGGAGAAACCATGGGAGGAACAATGAGAAAAACGATGGGATGGGAAAAAACATGGGAAACACCATGGGAAAACACTTGGGTGAACTCATGAGACAGAGGAAAGTACGGGATGGGAAAGACATGGGATGGGAAAACACTTGAGGGAAGTCAAGGGAAGAACAATGGGATGGGAAAGACCATGGGGAAAAACTCGGGAGGAGAAATCATGGGAGAAACCGTGGGATGGGAAACAACATGGGAAAGACCATAGGAAAAACAACGGATGGGAGAAGCCATGGGAAGAACCTCCCCAACCCTGACCCTCGGTGCCAGGGATGAGATCTATTCCCTCTGCCCCCGCTTCTCGCAGGATTTCCCCCCATTTTCCCTCACTTTTGTTGATGCATCCCAGGACCCCATCCCAAATTCCACAGGATTCATCCTCGGTGCAGGAGTGGTTGTGGCAGATTAGGCCCTGGCCTGGGATGCAGGAGAAGCGGCGCCGGCAGTGATCCTGGAAAACCACCTCATGGGGCTGCGGGGAGGGAGGAGGGAGAGAGAGAAACCCATGAAAACGGGCTAAAAAGGGAAAATGCAGGAAAAAAAGGACAAAAGGGCAGAAAAAATGGGAAACATTGAATGAAAAGTGGGGGGGGAAGGCAAAAAGAGCGGGGGAAGTACTGGGAAAATAGACAGAAAAATAGGGGAAAAGAGGAAAAATGCAGGAAAAAAAAGAGATGCAAATGCATAAAAATATGGGAAAATGCATAAATACAGGGAAAGTAGGAAAAATGCAGGAAAAGAGATGCAAATGTATTAAACAGGGAAAAATACAGGGGAAAAACTACTTAAAAAAGGAATGACATGGAGGGAAAAAATTGACAAAAATAGGGGGAAAATGCTGGGAAAATACACAGGAAAATAGGGAACAGGGGAAAATGCAGAGAATAAAGATGTAAATGCATATAAATAGGGAAAAAGGGGGGGAAATAATAAAAACTATATCCACAAAACCAGGGAATGAAAGGAAAATGCCACAGAAAAAGAGATAGATTCAGAAAAATATGAGCAATATGGAAAAGAAAAAAAAGCAGGAAAAATAGGGCAAAGAAGGCAAAAAGTGCAGGGAAAAAGATGCAAATGTGTAAAAATGGGAAAAAATGCCTGGCAAAAAGATGCAAATGCCTAAAAACAGAGAAAAAAAAGGAAAAAACCCTGGAAAAACTACCTTGTAGTATCGCCCATCCTCAAAGCAGCCACACTGCTCCTCGGGAACGCAGCCCTGGCCATCGGACACAAAGCCCTGGTGGCACTGGCAGCCCTCGGCACAGGGCTGGGGACAGGTGGTGGCACTCCTGGCACAGGTGTTGGTGCAGGTGTTGGTGCAGAGGGAGTAGGTGCTGTTGGCCGTGCAGGGGAGGGCTGGAATTTTCATAGAGTCATGGAGTGAGTTGGATTGGAAGGGATGTTAAAGCTCAGCCCATAACCATCATCCCAAATCCTTGGTGTCAGGGACATTGCCCTCCAAACTCACGGCAGAAGGATGGTGTCCTCCAAGCCTCCACGGCGACTCCGGCGTCCTGGCACTTGCTGACGTAGCTCTGGATGCTCTGGCACAGGACATCCATGTCCCCTCCAGTCACACAGAGGTCATGGATGCAGGATTGGGAATACGGGGCAGGGTCAATGATGTGGTGGCAGGAGCTGAAGGGCCCCTGGGGAGCCGTGAGGAGGCCGCAGTAGTTGGGTTTTTGGAGGACCACCACCTTCTCCTCGGAACAGGTGGGACACTCCTCTTTGGGACAAGCATCGTCACAAGGCCTATCCTTGATTTTCCACGCGGATCCAAAGGCTGTGGCATCTGCAGCCCTCTGGCCATCAGAGAGGTGGAAATCGTCGTCCTGCTGCCCGTTGTAGTTGCCACAGAGGCCACACAGATGGCCCAGGTAGGTCTGGGGGACCGTGACTGTCACGTGCTGAGCGAAGTTGTAGTGGACGACAAGGCCGAAGTCGGTGCGGAGCAGAACACCCATCCCGTGGGGATACACCTGGATCTGTCCCCTGCCCAGGATGGCTGGGAGGTGGTGGGAGATGGAATTCACCTGGGAAAGGGAAGGAAGTGTCCTCAGAAATGTGGGGAAAACACCTTCCAAGCAATATTTGGATGGATTCATGGACCCCACCTAGAAGGGAAAGTTGGGATGAAGATGGGTTGGGTTTGGAGATGGGTCTTAGCAAATGGGTGAGGGTTCCCTTTTGTCAAGGAAAACCGATTTTGGGACTGATGGAGGTAGGACTAAAAATTTGGGGAAAACACCTTCCAAGCAATGTTTTCATGCATTTTGGGTCTCACTTAGAAAGAAAAGTTGGGATGAATACAGGTTGGGCTTGGAGATGGGGTAAGGTGTCCCCTCCACCAAGAAAACCCATTTTTGGGGGGACCCCGTGAGATTTGGCCCACCTTACCATGACATCTCCCCTTTTTCCTTGGCTTAGGGTCAAGTTGACCCCATAGACTTCCACGGACAATGCTTGGACCCCAGAGACCTTGCCCTTCTGCCGGGCCTCCTTCTGGACTGTGACCACAAATGATGTCACATTGCTGTCCGTGCAGGTGCGGCTGAGGATGTAGGAGCAGGTCCCGGTCATGCTGAAGGCCACCCCATCGAAGGTGATGTAGGCACTGTCACCCGTGGCTGTGCAGGTGCTGGACACCGGCGAGGGACACTGGAAGGTGCCGTCAACGACCTTCCCGGGAGCACCGTCAGGACAGGAAGTATTTTGGCATTCCACAACACCACCAGAGAGGCACTGGCACTTCTCCTGATCCGTGGGGGAGAAGGTCTCCTCCTCCTTGTAGTAGATGCCGTGGTGGCTGCAGCCACAGCGGGACACGGGGACACACTCATCCCCGCTGAGCGCGAAGCCATCGTGGCACACACAGCCCTCGTGGCACTGCCCTGGGCACACAGCAGAGCCAGTACCGCAGCTGTGCTGACAGCTGTGGGCGCAGAGCTCGTAGGAGCTGTTAGGAGGACAGGGAATATCTGCCGGGAGACAAAGGGATCCGTGAGCAACCAGGAAAATCCTAACCCACACTCTGGAGGTTTCTCAGAATTCAGGGGGGTCTGGTGATGAAGGTCACCAAACACACAGTTTTTTAGCCCAGTCTTGGTTTTCCTCCCCATGGACATGATGAGGGGACATCATCCAATGACAACCCAGTGATGATCCAATGAACACCCATAAGGAACATTCGAACCCACTTAAACAGGAATTTTTGCCCCTAAAACACACCTTCATGTGGGACATTGCCTCAAGAAATGGGATCACTCCATGCTGGGTCCTCACTTGCCCCCACGCTGGATCCCTTCGCCCCAGTTCTGCTATTTTTGATGCATATTTTGCTGATTTTCCCTCCAAATCATCCCATTTTTAGCCAATACAAAGAAATTGGAGATCTGGGGGGACAATTATCCCAGATGAAATAAATTCTTCCTTGGGAAGGGTTTACTTTGGGATTATGGTATTAAACAAGACTTTGGCTGGGATTCCCACTGGTTTTCCCACCTCTAGATTGTTCCTACATGGGTTTGGAGTGGAATTGAGGATCATGCTGATGGAAACCTCTGCAATTATCCAAACTTACCACAGAAATTATCCATCCTCCACCTCCCGATGGCCACACCGGCCGCCTGGCATGCACTGGCATAGCTGGCAATGATTGGGCACATCCCATCCTCCTGCTTTGGGAAGAGGCAGGAGTCCCGCATGCAGCTCTGGAAGTACTCCTTGGCATCCACGTGGCCATGGCACACTCCGAAGGGTCCATCCTCCTGCAAAAGAACCTCACACCCCACCACGGACACCTCCTGTTGCAGCCACGGTGCCACAGCAGTGCCAGAACATTCCACCGTCGAGCTCTCGAAGCATCCCGGGGTATCGGTGACCTTCCAGCTGCTCCCAAAGGTGTCTGGGTCTGATGTCATGTGGTTGTTGCTCATTCTCATGTCATCTCCAGCAGCGCCATTGAAGTTCCCACAGAGCCCGCAGAGGGCACCGGCGAAGCCACCAGGCACCGTTGTGGTAACGTGGCTGTGCCAGTCATAGGTGACTACCAGGCCAAAGTTGGTCTCCACCACTGCATCCTGCCCGCGGCGATAGACAACGATCTGCCTTTCACCGTGGAGATATGGGAGGTTGACCAACCTCTCATTGACCTGGGGGAGAAACCATAAAAATGTACCAAATTTGGGCTCTGATGGGAAATCCCAACCATTTTCAATAATCAGAGCACTCAAATGACATTGATTTAATTCCATTTTTGATTTAATCATTAATTTGTGGGATGAGGAGGTTTGGGAGGAGGTGGTGGAAAGATGAATGACTGTTTCCTGAGCTCACCGTGATTTTCCCGGGGTGTTCCCGGCTGATGCCGATGGTTTTGTTGTAGACTTTGACTGTCACCACGGCAATGGCTGACAGACGCCTGTTGCCCCGGTGACCATTCTGCACCAACACCTGGAACCCCACCAAATTTGGGGTGTCCTCACACAACCCAACGAAGAGGTAGACACATGTCCCCTGGAAGATGAACCTCCCGCCGTCAAAGGTTTTATAGTGGGTGGCTCCAACAGCACTGCAGACCCCCAAAACTTTGGGGTAACATCCCTGGATCCCCCCCTGCACGCCACACTCCTCCCCAGCGCCGCAGCCGGAGGGCCGGCACACTGCCTGCCGCTGCTCTGCGTCGCACACACAGCGCCGGCTGCATGTGGGGTCACCCCAAAACTCCTCGCCGAGGCCATGGAGGAGACCCCCGAAGACGCAGCCGCAGGCAGAGGGAGGGATGCAGGTGTTGGCATCCAGGACAAGACCCTCGTGGCACACACAGCTGTCCACGCAGGTGGTGGTGGTGGCACAGCCGGACGGCACGGCCGGGATGTTGCAGGTTGGGAGATAGGCAGGGCCACAGGCGCTGTAGGTGCTGTTGGGAGGGCACGTGAGAGCTGGAAATGGAGGGAGACCACAGTCAGCATGGGATGGGACGTGGTGGAATGGACCTCCTGGACTATCTACACAGACTTCCTGGAGTCTCCATGGATTTTCTCAAGTCTCCACGGACTTCCTGGATCTTCCACTTGGAATTTCTTAAGTCTCCATGGACTTTCTAGATTTCCTGCTTGGACTTTCTAGAGACTATGGACTTATGGACTTTCTGCATGGAATTCCCAGAGTCTCTCTGGACTTCCCATGGCCTTTCTGCTTGGATCTGCTGCCATAACCTTTCCCAACACACCATCTCAAGGATCTTGGGACCCACTTGAATTAAGTACCTCCCATCCCAGAGAGTATTTCCACCCAACGACTCGCTCTACTCACGACATCCCACTATTGTCCTCCAACCAGAAACATCGATCCCCTTCTCCTGGCAGTCGTCGGCGTAGGCCTGGATGGCATGGCAGAGCACGGCATGATGGCCACCGTGGGCACACAGGTCATGGATACAGTTCTTCACGTAGACATTGGGACTGATGGTGCCGTGACAGAGGCGGAATGGCCCAGAATGCTGGGACAACACCCCACACCATGATTCTGCCTTGTAGGGCACCACCTGGTCCCACTTGCACCGCCCGCAGTCCCCGTCACAGCTGTCCCGGCACTGGCTGCTTCCATTGGTCACCTTCCAGCTCCGCCCCAGCTCCACCAGATCCCACACCTGGCTCCCGTCAGGAGCCAGCGCGTCGTCCTGGGGGTCCCCATTGCTGTTTCCACACAACCCACAGACTTTCCCAGAAAGATCAGGTGGAATTTCAATGACCACGTGATCCTCCCAGTCATAGAGAACCTTCAGCTTGAGATCCCATTGGATCAACACGGATTTGCCCTTCTGGCGGACCCGGAGCTTCCCGTGGGAGAGGGAGATGGGCAGTCGGGAGCGGTGGTTGTTCACCTGGGGAGGCAACAACAACCAGCAAAACAACCAAAAAACCCATCAAAATGAGGCAAAATATGGAGTTTTTGAAGATCTGGGGTTTCTTCATGCAAGGCCTGTCTGCACACTGGCAAATCCTGGAATTGTTTAGGAAAAGACCCTCAAAATCACCAAAAAATGTGTAATTTTGGTGAAACTCCATAAAATCACTTAGAATTTGGGAATTATGCTGATTTTTGCTTACCCTCACCATCCCGTTTTCTGCCCGGACCATGGTGACAGTGACATCATTGACGCGAGCGGTGATGGAGCCAATGAAGGAGACTTTGGAGTTCTCCCTCTCCGCCTTTTGGACCTCCACAGAGAAGGCAGGAAGGGCAGGATAGGGACTGCAGATGGTGGTCAAGGTGTAGGCACAGGTTCCCATGAAATCGAAGGTCTTCCCATCAAAACTCTGGTAATGCAGCCCGCTGGTGAGCCAGCAGGTGGAAAAGGACTCCTGGACACACTCTGGTTGACCATCCACCACCTCGCACCTCTCCTCACACACCAAATCCTCACAGGAGAGTGGCTCCAGGACTGGAAAAAAACAGGGAAATCCATGGATGGCCAACTAGACAACACCCTATCATTGGGTTAACACAACAGGGAAACTCATGGATGACCAGCCAGAAGACACCCAACCATTGGGCTGACTCACAAATGGGCTCCCTGTACTCACCGTCAACACAGAGCCCGGCGAAGCCGTAGCCGATGTGGCTCAGAAACCCAAACACCAGGAGCCCCATGGGTGCCTGCGAGTTCTTGGCACTCCGTGTCGCTGCACCCACAGGGATGTTGGCCCAGGAGAACTCCGTGCCAGGAATGTCATGCCACACCATGGTGGCAGCAGGTTGGTCATCGAGCGTGGTGGCGGCGGCAGCAGCGGTGGGTGTGACAAGGACTGCATGGTTGTAGTAGCCAGGCACACTGCTGAGGTGGAAGGCAGTGCAGTGGGCGGTAACGGGTGGCACGATGAGGAGGAAGGGATCTTGCCAAGATGAGCCAGTGAAGAACAGGAGCACCTGCACTGCTGCCACTGCGCTGAGGTGCAGGGGGGAGTTGTGGCTCACCACCAATTCCCGCGCCTCCCCGGCCGCCATGGCCACGGTGACCTCCCCACTGCCGCTGTCGTAGGTGATGGAGTTGTCCTCTTCTGTCACCACATAGACAAGGCCGGTGCCCAGCTGCACTGGGTTGGGCGGCACCACGTAGCTCCTCCCCCACGCCCTCGTGGGCAGGAGCTGCTCCACCACAAAGTCATAGCCCGCGGAAACCTTGGCACAGGTGTGGCCGCTGAGCACAGCCACGGGCGCATCGGCCACCACGGCGGTGCCGGTGAAGTCCTGGCGGCTCTGCAGCTGCAGGCTGTGGTAGGGCTGCAGGAAGAGGCGCAGCACTGCGCCAGGCACGTAGGTGTGCCCTTCATACTGGAAGGTGGCTGTGGTGGTGATGGAGATGGCAGTGACAGCAGCGCCAGCGACCACCACAAACTCGGCCATGCCGTAGGTGTCATTGCCCATGGGCGTCACCACATAGTACCTGGTGCCCAGGCTGAGCACGGGCAGCAGGGCTGTGGCACCCACCGTGTAGCTCTTGGTGCTCACGGCCACCACAGTCACGTCGGCGCTGGCCTGGACCACCACGGTCTTGTTGGCCACACGGCTCCCGGTGACCTCCAGGTGGGCGGGGAGGGGCACGGCCACGGTGCTGTTGGGCCCCACAGTGACCTCGCGGGTGCCAAAAGGGCCGCGCAGCTTCACCGAGGCCGTGGCGGCCCCGGGGCCCTGCCGGGTGAGCAGCAGCTGCAGCGCCGCGCTCGGAGACTCGTCGTCGTTCTGGGGGAACACGGCCAGGAACTCCCGGCCCCCTGAGCTGCAGCTGGACAGGGCTGGGAAAACAGGAGGGAGAGGGCTCCTGGGTCAGGGGCAGTGGGGTTGGAGGGAACTAGAGGGGTGTTTTATATGGAATTCTATACGGGGGATTATATAGATTTATAGAGAGTCTTTAATGGAGAATCAGATAGTATAAAAAATATTATATAGAACTAGAGATATGTTTTTAATATAGGACTATATACGATAATAAATGCTGTATAGAATTATAGGGTTTTTTACAGAGAATTATATAGAATATATATTATATAGAATTATAATGATTTTTTAGAGAGAATTATATAGAGTACCTATTAAACTGAACTCTATAGGTCTTCAGAGAGAAATATACAGAATAATCTGTATTATATAAAGTTATATAGATTTTTTTTGCACAGAACTATACAGAATAATATCCATTATATAGGATTATATATGGGGTTTATGTAGCATTATATATAATAGTATCTATTACATAAAAGTATGTAGATTTTTTTAAGGATGATATAGAATACCTATTATATAGATTATTAATGTAGAACTATATAAAATAATATCTATCATATAGAATTATATAGGGTTTTAATAGACATTATATAGACTAATAATTATAGAGAATTCTATCAATTTTTAATAAAGAATTATATAGAATAATATATAGAAATTTTTACATACAGTTACATAGATTTTTTTATGTAGGGTTATATAGAATAATATCTATTATATGTAATATTTAATTATAGCAGAAATTGTGTTTAAATTACATGAAAGGTGTAATGGAAGCCTCATCTTTAATTTATAGGATCTATTTTTATATATAATCACAGAAAACATTATATTGACAGGTTATTACACTGATAAATAACATATAAGTAAAATGTAAATAAGTAAATAATATTCTATATTAAATAAGAATTAATAACAACAACAATAATGACAATAAATTCCACATTAATAAGTATTCTCTATCATTAGTTAATTATATATAATTATAGGAAAATACTATAATATAATATAATGCAATACAATTGGGCCATATTTCATTGTTTAATCATCAGAAATCATCCATATTTATTGCAATTTATATTCCTATATTGTTTCATTTTAGAATTATCTCTCAATATCCAGATGTAATTAGAGATATAATTTGCTGTATTGATATACTAATATATTATATAAATATATATTTGATATTTGTATATTTTGCTGTCATATTTTTAGATCATACAGATTATATTTATTCTCTATTATTATATTCATATATAGATATTAGATTTGTTTGCTATTTTACCTACTTATATTTATATAGAGATTGTATTTCTATTATTATATTAATATATAGAGAATAGAATTATTTATTATTATATTTATATAGGTATTGCATTTATTTTCTAGTATTATATTCATATATAACTATAGTGCTATATATCTAAAATTTAATTTAGTGTAAATTTAAAATTAATATCTCCACAGACATTGGTAAGTGTTAATACATAATTAATGTTATTTAATTATACTATTTAATAGTATTATTAGCCAATTAACACTTTAATATTTTGTATAAAAGATTATCCATATATCTAGAGAAATATGTAAAATTAAACTATACAAAGAATAGGGATTTTAAAAGGACCAAAAATAGATTTATTTGGCTTTCAAAAAATGCTACAGAACAACAAAAAAGCCCTTTTTTAACCAAAAGATGTTAAAAGAGAGATTTTTTTTGTCTTCTAAATTAAAAAAAAAAAGAGAGAATTTAAAGATTCTCAGGGAAAAACTCAAAAAAATATGATTACTGATAATATTATAATTAATCAATAAATTGATTAAAATTTGATTTAAAAATCTAACCATATATCTAACAATGGGTGATAAGGATTTTTTTTTTAAAGAATAGGGAATTAGGGTGGTTGAGGAAAAAAAGCTGATTTTGTTGGTTTTTGCCTGAATCCCCCCCCAAAGGCAATGTGAGTCCTTGGGGGGGGGCTCAGGCAAATAGGGAACAAAAAATGGGAATATTGGGGTTTTTTCTGAAACAAAATAAAAATAAGGGGATTTTGTCCTTAAAAAGGGGGATTTTGAAGAAAAATCAACAAGGAAATAGGGAATCAGGATATTCAAAATTGAGATACAGTGAAGAAAAGGGGAGTTTTCCTGAGAAAACTACCCTAAAACAGAGTTCAAAGGGCTTTTTCCAGCCTCGTAAATTAAATAAAAATAAGGACTCAAGGGAAAAAAAAACGGAATAAAATGTATTTTCCTTTAAAAATACATAAAAAGTAGGTTTGAAAGGGTTTTTTCATGAAAATTAGGGAAAAAAAACCTCTAGGAAACTAAGGAATAAAAGGGATTTTTTCCCTTAGAAGATATTGATCTTTTATTAAAATAAAGGAAATAAAAGGACATTTTTTCATTAAAACCTCCTTTAAGCATAGATTATAAAGGCTTTTTTTTAGTAGATGTTTCTGCTTGTTTGTTTTTTCCTGGCGAAAAACCCCTATACATTTTTTACCTGCAAAAACCCCACCCCAAAACCAAAATATTCAGGACAGAGTGCACTTTTTTTCCTGTAAATAGTGAGGAAAAATTACTTTTTTCCTGAAAATAAAGGGGGTTTTCATGGAAAAAAAAAGACTGTTGGATGAAAAAAATTCCTAAAAGAGATGAGGTTTTTGATTCAAAATAATTTCTGTCCTAAAGAGCCCTCAAATTAACCCACAATGCAGGAATTTGGGGGGTTTAGGGGGAAAAGGGGAGTTTTCTCACCACAGAAGGGAAGGAGGAACCACCAGGTGCCGTCCGGAGCCATCGCATCGCTGCAAAAAACCACCAAAATCACCCAAATCACCCAAAATATCTGCTCTGGCAGGAAAATCCACATAAGCCCAGAGGGGTCACCAGAACCCCAAAAAACCCCTCCCATTTACCCCAAAATAGTAGAATTTTAACCCTTTGAAACCTCTTAGGGCTTATTTTGGCCCCTGTTGCCACCAAATCCACCCCAAAAGCTTCCAAAATTGATGAATTTGGTTCAAAATTGCCCAGATTTGGGGCAAAATGGGATTAAAAAGCTGGGACAAACCCCGGCTCTCAACATGCCCTGCCTGAGGCCACCTCAGAGTCTCCATTTCCACCAAATCCACCCCAAAACCTTCCCCAAATTACGAATTCTTTTTAAAAATCCCCCAAATTTGGGACCAAATGGACATTTTAACCAAAACCCCCAAATTTGAGTCAAAATGGAGTTAAAAAGTCAGGACAACTCTCCTCCTACCTTGCCCCACCCAACCCCACAAATCCTCAATTTGGGCTCAAAATGGGAAAAAAAACCAAATCTGAATTTTGGGCACAATGAGAGGAAAAAAATCTGAAATTTAGGGGAAAAATGGACCAAAAAGTCTTGGTTTTGGGCATACAAAGGGTGGGAAAAGCTCAAATTGGCTACAAAAAGGGCAAAAATACCATAAATTTGGGGGCTGGGGGGGGAAAGTGAAAATCTGAATTCTGGGCACAAAAAGGAAAAAAACCCCGAGATTTAGGGAGGAAAGGGGCAAAAAATCCAAACTGTGGGCACAAGATGTGCTAAAGACCCAAACTTTGGGATGAAGAAGGGGTTAAAAAGATGAAACTTTTCAGAAAAAAAGGGGCAAAAGCCACAAAATTGGATAAGGGGGTGGTGGTGGGGGGAGAGTAAAACCTCTGAAATAGAAATTTCTGCCCACCCCCAAAAATGAGGAAAAACAGGAAAAAGCAGGGAAT
The DNA here is from genome assembly GCA_035583155.1 of Acropternis orthonyx. Lineage (NCBI taxonomy): Eukaryota > Metazoa > Chordata > Aves > Passeriformes > Rhinocryptidae > Acropternis > Acropternis orthonyx. Next base: position 3,500 of record JAWWEU010000072.1, on the reverse strand, counting down.
GAAGAATCTCACCAGGCTTGGAGCTCCCAAATTCCTGGGGTTCTGCAGCCACGCACTGGCTCAAAATCCCCCTTTTTATACCCAAACTGGGCTCGGACAGTGCTCCTGCCAGGGACAGATTTGGGCCAAAAACCGCGGATTTTGGGCTGATTCGGCAGAATTTCGGGAACTGGGGGTCAGGACCCTGGAATGTTGGACAATTTGGGAAGTGGCAGCTGGATCCTTTCACCGAGGGGACATCGGGAGGGGATGAGACCCACGGGGATGTTGCGACAGGTGTGGATGTTGTGGGACCACCCCAGGGATGTCGTGACAGGTATGGGATCCCCCCAGGGATGTCATGACAGGCGTGGGACCCCCGAGCCCCCCGAATTCCCGGGATCTCTGCCCTTCCAGAGCCCTCTGCCCCCTGACCCCGCGGGAGGAGGGACAGACCGAAATCCGGCTGGTTTTGACCCAAAATGAACAGACCCAGTCCCAGCAGGGAATTCCAGGGAAGGCGGAATTCTGGCCCGAACCCCGGGAAGGGCTGAGAAAACCCAGCTGGAGTCGGGAGGGAAAACAGGAAATTAAAGCGATTTTTGCCTTAAAATGGGGAACCCCGATGGGACCCCCAAACCCACTCAGAGACCTCCAAAATCAGTCAGGGGTGCCCAAATTCACCCGGGGACCCCCAAATCCCTCCAGGGACCCCCCCAACCCTCCGCCCCCCCCCAAATCCTCTCCAGGAACCCCAAAACTACAAGGTCCCTGGGGAGATTATTGGGGGGGGGGGGGGGCGGCATTAGGAGTCCTTGGGAGGATTTGGAGTTTGTAGAGATTTGGGGGATCCCTGAAGGGGACTGGGAGGGCTGAGAGGCCCAAATCCCCTCTGGGAGCCCCAAACCCCCTCAGGGACCTCCAAACTCCTCTGTGGGAGCCTGAAACACCCCCAGGGAACCCCGAAATCCTCTCTGGAAGCCCAAATCCCCCTCAGGGACCCCCAAATCCCCTCTG
>JAWWEU010000071.1:2433-20565 GCA_035583155.1 Acropternis orthonyx | reverse complement strand
AACTGAATGGGTGGGATGGGATGGGATGGGATGGGATGGGATGGGATGGGATGGGATGGGATGGGATGGCACATCCCAGGGTGGGGCAGCACGGCAGGGCATGGCACAGCATGGCACGGCACAGCATGGCACATCCCGGGCCAGGATAGCAGGGGGCACTCACAGAGCCCCTTGGAGATGAGCGTGAGCTTCCTGGGGGACAGGGCGGGCAGCCGGGGCTTCACGAAATCCTCCAGGGTGACGGCGGCCATGGCGTTGATGGAGGTGGAGGCCGTGCTGGGGTGGGGGGCACCGCTCAGCCCCGGCTCCCGCGGGGGGCAGGGGGTGTGCCCCCCTCCCCTGGGGTCCCCTGGGCACCCCCTCCTCACCTGAGGGTCCCGCTGTAGGCGCAGGCCAGGAACAGCCCCGGCACCCCTGGGGTGGTCTCGAAGATGTCAAGGACCAGGTAGGGCATGTACTGTGGGGGGAGGGGGCTGCAGGACCCCGGGGGCCGGACCCCAGGGGACCCCAACACCCCCTCCAACCCCACTGCCTCGGGTGGTGCTCAAGGGGCCAGTACGTGGGGACCCCAACACCCCCTCCAACTCCCTCATCCTCTCAGCCCACTACCCTAAGGGGGTCCTTGAGGATCCAGTATCTGGGGGACCCCAATGACCCCCCTCCCAGCCCACTGCCCTCAGGGGGTCCTCGAGGGGCACGTACCTGGGGGATCCCAATGCCCCCTCCCACCCTGCTGCCCTCGGGGGGTGCTGAAGGGAGCAGGACCCCAGGGGACCCCAACACCCCCTCTGACCCCCTCACCCTCCCACCCTGCTGCCCTCGGGGGGCCCTGGAGGGGCCGGTACCTGGTCGGGGGCGGCGATGGTGCCAGCGAGGAGGGGGTCACAGTCCTTGTAGAGAGCAAACATGACGAGGCCACAGGAGACCGCGCTGGTGACGATGCAGAACAGCCCCACTTGATTCACCAGCAGCGCCCTGGGAGCACGAGGGGGGGTGAGGAGTGGGGCCTCTCTGGGGCTGGGGGCCAGACAGGGGTGGTGCAGGGGCTGTGCAGGGGTGTCAGGTCCATAGACGGTTCGTGCAGGGGTGTAGGGTTCATAGAGGGTCCATGCAGGGTCCTTGCAGGGGCAATGAAGGGATGCAGGGTCTGTGCAGGGGTGTAGAGTTCATACAGGGCCCATGCAGGGTTGGTGCAGGGGCAATGCAGAGGTGCTGAGTTCCTTGCAGGGTCAGTGCAGGGGTGCAGGGTCCTTGCAGGGTCAGTGCAGGGGTGCAGTGTCCTTGCAGGGTCAGTACAGGGGTGTAGGGTCCTTGCAGGGGTGTAGGGTTCATACAGGGTCTGTATAGGGTCCATGTAGGGTCCATGCAGGGTCTGCGCAGGTGCAATGCGGGGGTGCAGGGTCCTTGCAGGGTCAGTGCAGGGTCCATACAGAGGTGCCAGGGCCACACAGGGATACAGGTACTGGTGTCCCTCAGGGGACAAACTGGCATCCAGCCACCCCCCCAACCCAGAACAGCCCGTCTCTCCCTCACAGAGAGGGATCCAGACGATCCCACCATCCCTGGACTCACATCTTGGCCTCCCTCTCAGTCCTGCAGGCCACGTAACGCTGGACCTGGGCCTGGTTGACGCCGTACATGGAGAGCCAGACCAGTGTCCCACCCAGCAGGAAGGTCCACACCGTGTACCGGCTCCGTGGGTCGGGGTTGAAGCTGGGCACGGGGGCACAATGCCAGGGTGAGGGGGTGAGTTGGGCTGGCATCGACCCCCAGGCACCCCAGGGCAGGGGCTCAGAGGGGCTGGGACCGACCCCCCAGCACTGCAGGGTAAGGGGTGAGTGGGGTCTTCACGTTGTGAGTTGGGGGGGACTCACTGACCCCCAGAACCCCAGGGCAGAGGTATTGGGGTCCACACACCATAGAATAAAGCCCCCAGCACCCTGGATTCAGGGGGAGCAGGATCTGCACACTGTGGGGTAGGGGGGACTCAGGGACCCCTCAGAACCCCAGGGCAGGGGGTGAGCGGGGTCTGCACGCCACAGGGTGGGGGGGACTCACTCTCCGAAGTTGATCCTGGAGCCGTTGGCAGCGATGTCCAGCACCTTGGCGGGACCCCCCACCAGCAGCGCCCCCCGGATGACGATGGCGATGAAGCCGGAGAGCATGACAAAGACCTGGAAGACGTCGGTCCAGATGACAGCCTTCATCCCACCCTGCGCCGGGCAGAGCCAGGGGTGAGCGCCGGGGACCCTCGGGACTGCCGGGACCCACCCCGGGGCTCCCTCACTCACTATGGTGGTGTAAAAGGTGCAGATGATCCCGGTGGAGAGCAGGGATGCCCAGATATCCAGCCCGGTCACTGGAGGGGAAGCGAAAGTGCTGAGAAGAACCCCGGGGTGAAATGCCACCTCTGGCTGAGATGTCCCCAAGGCAGGGACAGGGACACGCCGGGGAGCAGCCCCCCCTCCCTATCCCCACCACACCTTGGTTTAGGATCAGGGCGGGGGCATAGATGACGATCCCCGTGTAGAGCACCTGCGGGAAAGACGGAGGGATCAGCACCGCGTCCGTCCGGCACGGCGGGCGCCGGGCAGGTGACACCGCGCCGGCAGGGACAGGGACAGAGCATGACGGCGCTGCTCAAGCACGGCTGCGAAAACACTGCGGTTTTCAGTCCAAACAGGGCTCCAGCCGGGCGCTGTTTGCTCGGAGCCAGGAAAAACAAGAGCACGGGAACAAGGGCCGCTCCCCAGGGGCTCGGGGCACGTCCGGGGCCGAGCCCCCTGCCCCGTTCCCACCCCACCCCGGGCACCGCCGACACGCACCGTGGCCACCACGTACTGCAGAGTCCCGCACAGCCGGACACTCCTGCTGAACCGCCGCTCCAGGTACTGCGACAAGGACAAGGGGCATGTCGGGGCCATCCCGGCATCGCGACACCTGGGGGGTCCGCTGCAGGGTGTGCGCCCCCCAAGCCCGTGCCCACCTCGTAGGTGCTGGTGAGTCCCAGGCGGTAGAAGACGGGCAGGAAGAAGTGGGCAGTGAGCAGGGTGTTGATGAGCTGTGCCATGCACATCCAGAGGAATTTGGTCCCGTACCTGTACGCCTCCGCCGGCACTCCCAGCACTTGGATGGCCGACATGAAGCTGGCGGAGAGCGAGAGCCCCACGGGCAGAGCCGACATGCGCCGGCCCCCCGTGAAAAAATCCTCCGAGGTTTTCTGGCCGCCCCTGGCGAGGCCGTGGAAGAGCCCGATGCCCGTGGAGATGAGAAGCATCAAGCCGAAGACTCCGTAGTCCCAGAGGCTGAAGGTGAGGCGCTCCGGAGCCCCAATCTCCGGGCTCCCCACCGCAGCCGGCATGGCCACTGCGGGGCAGGGGGAGCCCCAAACCGGGGACCTGCGGGAGGACGGGGACACGGGGGACACGGGGACACGGCTAGGCCAGGGCACGACGGCACCAGAGGGTCCAAGGGTCAGACAGGAGGGTGAGAAAATTCCTTGGAATTATTGATCAGCAGCACCCTGTGTGGAAAGCAGGGAGCACGGACTGGGGAGCAGGGTTGCGCCCCGCCCCGTCCCAGGCCAAGTCTGGGCCAAGGGCTGCGAAGGGCAGAGCTGCACGAGGGACGATCCGAATTCGGCGTGGGAAATTGTCCCGATACCTCCCGGTTTGGAGAGGAAAGCGCCTGGTCCAGCCGCTCCGGCCCCCGGCTCCAGGGAAGCGCCAGCGCCCGAAAGGACACGGCCAGGAGGGAGGGAAAGGAGGGGAGGGAGAGACCCCTCCCCAGCCAGCACAAACAAGGAGGGACAGAGCCTCCGGCAGAGCCAAATTTATCTCCAGCCGAGTGAGAAAAAACAAACCCGAAGGAAACCTTTACCCAGAAAAAAAAAGCAGGTTGTTTGCAGGCAGCTGCCTGCGGAGCGGGAAGGACCGGCTGCCGAGGTTGAGGAGCGGAGCGGGGGCTGCCCGGGGGTCCCTGGGGAGCCCGGAGGGTCCGAGGGGCTGCTGCGACGTCCTCGGCGGGTGTTTGAGGGGCCGCGGCGAGGGGCGGCAGTGCCTCGGGCTGCTCCAGCCCGTGGGGCGGGGAACGGCGCGGGGCAGGTTCAGGGCGTCGGGGAGGGACCCTCGGTGGGGAGGACGGAGCCGTCGGGGGCCGTGGCCATAATCCCTTCCCTGCCGCGCCCCCGGCACCGGCTCCCGGCACCGGCGGTGCCGCGGTGTCCGGAACCCGACAGGAGCCGGGCACTGACCCCTCAGGAGCGCAGGGGAGGCAGGACGGCTCTGGCTCTGGGATACGACGTGGCACCGGGCGTGGGGCTGGCCCCGTTTCCTCATTCCCTGACACAAATGCCACTTTGTCCTTTGCCCGGCCCTCCGGCAGGTTTGGGGATTGCCACACTCTGCCTTGAACCCCGGGGATGACGTTGGAGTTGGGGCTGGGGAAGAGCCCTGATGTGGGGACAGAACCAATGCAGGGGCACAGTTTCTTCTGGTGTGTCACCATCGATGCATGGTCCCCTCCGAAGTGTCACCACATGGGCACCGTTCCCTCCAAAGCATCACTGTGGGGGCACCGTCCCCTCTGAGGCATCACCAAACGGTCACTGCCACCTCCAAAGCATCACCACGAGGTCATTGTCCCCTCTGAGGAACCACCACGAGGTCACTGTCCCCTCCAAAGTATCATGGTGGGGGTATTTCCCCCTCTGATGTGTCACCATGGAGGCACCACCTCCTTCAAGGCACGAACTCGGGAGCACTGTCACCTCCAAGGTGTCACCACGGGGGCACTGTCACCTCCAAGGTGTCACCAAAGGCGGATCATCCCCTCCGAGGCATCAATGTGGTGCAGGGGAGGGTCCCTGGGCCCCGGTGACACTGTCCCCATCACCTGTCCCCGCGGGACAGGGCTGGGCAGGACCCCTTCCCCGCCTCACTCGGGCGTCGCCTCCTCGCCGAGCTGGTTCGAGCAGCTCCAAGGGGAAAAAAATACCTAGATTTGGCCACATCCTCTGGCAGGTACGTGCCACACCACACGGTGCCGGGCCCGGCACACGCCCAGAGCCGCGGTGACACTCGGGGCACGACCGGGGTGAAGGGCCAGGGCTGTCACTGGGGCACTGAGGGTCCCAGCCATGGGGGGCAGGGAGGGGCGGGCAGCACCAGCCCATCGCCCTGGGAAGGGATGTCCTGGCAGAGCATCAGCCAACCCTGTGGTACCCACAGCACCAGGAGGCGGCAGGACAGGCCGTCACTGAGGTGCCCAGCAGGTGCCCCGGCTCCCTGCCTGTCGTCCCTGCACTCTGGGGTGTCTCCTTTGGTCCCCCCTCCCTTGCCAGGAAGCCACACGCCGGCGAGGCCTCGGGCAGGAAGGAAGTCACCCAGGGGATTTTTTATCTCCCTCCTTCGCTCTCAGCCACCTACGCACCTCCAGAACTCCGACTTGGCGGCACACCCTGCCCGGGGCCCCCTCCCCAGGGCCACGGCGAGACCCCCGGCACGGCAGAGGTACCGCACTGGCACGTGGGGGGGGCTCCAGGGGACGGAGCTGAGCCATCCCTGCCCGCGCTGGGAGCGATGAGGCAGAGGAGGAACAGCCGTGGGACAGGACGGGAGGGTGGGTGATCCCGCTGCGTGACTCACTTTCCCCTTCATCCTTCCCAGAGGGGGCCAGTCCCAGCCCTGGGGGTGCTGCATCCCTGGGGAGGATGAGGAGGGAAGCGCAGGGAGCTGTGGAGCACGGGGGGGACCCCTCTGAGCCCCCCTTTTTTCCTTGCAGCGCCCACCATGGCCCCGCTGGGCGAGGACACGCCGCTGATCGGGGGCCGCTCCTGCAGCCTCTCCTCGGCCGAGACTGGCAAGACTGGCACCCTCCAGGTTTTGCTGTACCACCGGGCGCCCACCCCGCGCAGCCCCCCTGGCACGGCCGCCGGCACCCTCACCTTTACCTGCGGCGAGTACACGGCCGAGGAGCTCTGTGTCCACGCTGCCAAAGCCTGCGGTGGGCACCGGGGTGCTGGCTGGGGGGCTGGGGTGCCAGCCGTGGGTTTGGGGTGCCTGCTGTAGGTTTGGAGTGCCAGCCGTGGGCACAGGGTCCTGGCTGTGGGTTTGGGGGACCAGCCGTGGGTTTGGGGAGCCAGCTGTAAGTTTGGGGTACCCGCAATGGGTTTAGGGTGCCTGCTGTGGGTTTGGGATGCCAGCCATGGGTTTGGGGTGCCTGCTGTGGGTTTGGGGTGCCAGCCGTGGGCACGGGGTCCTGGCTGTGGACTCGGGGTACTGGCCATGGGATTGGGGTCTCAGCCCTGGGCTCACGGTCCTCACTGGGGGTCCCAGCCCTGCCCTCCATCCCCAGGTGTGCTGCCCGTGTGCCACCCTCTCTTCGCCCTGGCCACGGAGGATCTGAGCTGCTGGTTCCCCCCCAACCACCTCTTCACTGTGGACGAGTCCCACAGCCAGGTCGTGGTGTACAGGATCAGGTACAGCCCCAGCCCGGCCCCCTGGGGCCCTCTGAGGAGGTTGTGTGCTCTGGGGGATGCAAGCACTGAGATCCCTCCGCTGTCCCCATCAGGTTCTTCTTCCCTAACTGGTGTGGACTGGGACAGTCCCACCGCTTCCAGCTGTTTAATGACCGGGCCAGCCCTGTTCTGGACTACCCCGTCATCGATTACCTTTTTGCCCAGGTGAGCCCTGCCAGGTGGCACCTCTGTCCCCAACTCCTGGGACCTCAGGTGAGGTCCTGTGTGTCTTCTCTGATGTGTTAACCTCAGTGCAGTGATGCCCTTCATCACCCTGGGCCATGCCACCCTCCTCCTTCTCCTCCTCCTCCTCCTCCAGCACCCCAACAGTCCCTGCAGGATGTGGATCCTCTTACCTGGATCACCTGGAGCTGCTCATGGGCAACCCACAGTGGGCATGGGGCAACCCACAGTGGGCACGGGGCACCCCAGATTGCCGAGATGAGGGTCACTCTGTGTCCCCTGGGTGGGGGGACACAGAGCTGGGCAAGCAGCAGGAATCCAGAGCCAGGGACAGGATGTGGGCACACTGGGACAGGGGGACAATACCCGGCACAGCCTCATGCCCCCCCAAACCCGTGTGCCCCCCCACAGTCCCGCAGTGATTTCATCGGGGGCCGCGTGGCCGTGGGGCTGAGCCTGCCCACGCAGGAGGAGTGTCTGAGCCTGGCCGTGCTGGACATGCTGCGCATCGCCAAGGAGGAGCGGCAGAGCCCCGACCAGGTCTTCAGCCATATCAGGTGAGCTGGAGGCTGGGGGGACACTGGGGCACTAATGGGACAGCCTGGCATCGCTGGGGACAGCCTGGCACCCACTGGGATGGTGTGACATCCACGGGGACAGCCTGGCACCTGTCAGGACAGCCTAGAACCCATAGGGACAGCCTGCCATCCACTGGGACAGTGTGACACCTATGGGGACAACCTGGCACCTGTTGGGACAGCCTAGAACCAATTGGGATAGCATGACATCCATGGGGACAGAGTGACACCCATGGGGACAGCCTGGAGCCCACGAGGACAGCTTGGCATCCATCAGGACAGTTTGGCACCCACTGGGACAGCCTGGAACCCCTGGGGACCGTGTGACACCCATGGGGACAGCCTGGCACCCGTGGGGACGGTCCAACGCCCATGGGGAACACTCGGCACCTCTGGGGACAGCCGGGCATCCTCGGGGACAACCCCGTCACCCACCTCTGCCTCCCGTCCCCCCCGGCAGCTACAAATCCTGCATCCCGGCGCCACTGCGGAGCCAGATCCAGCAGCACAACTTCCTCACTCGCAAGCGCATCCGGCGCCGCTTCAGCAAATCCCTGCGGAGGCTCGGGGGCTGCCAGACCGCCGCCCCCCACCTGAAGCTCAAGTACCTGCTGGACCTGGAGCGGCTGCAGCGCCCCTGGGCCGAGGAGAGTTTCCGTGTGCGCTCCCCGGGATCCCCCGCGGGCATCACCATCCATGTGGCCGGAGAGAGCGGCGTGTCCTGGAGCTGCGGCGGCTCCGAGGTGCTGAGCTGGGGCGGGGGCGGGGGTCCCGCGATGGGGTGAGGAAGGGGGCGTGGGTTTCACCCCGTTTGTCACCCCACAGAACCGCCAGCACTTCTGCGACTTCCCCGACATCGCCGACATCAGCATCAAGCAGGCGAGCGGGGAACCGGGGAACATGGAGCACCGGCTGGTCACCCTCACCAAGGCGGACAACCGGGTGCTGGTGAGCTCTGGGGGGCGGGTTGGGGAGCCCCCCGGGGGTCGGGGGGGATGTGGAGCTGACCCTCTCACCTGCCCCAGGAGGTGGAGTTCCCCACGCTGCGCGAGGCTCGCTCCTTCGTGGCTCTCATCGACGGCTACTACCGGCTGACGGCGGACTCCCAGCACTACTTCTGCAAGGAGGTGGCCCCACCGCGGCTCCTGGAGGACGTGGAGAACCAGTGCCACGGGCCCATCAGGTGGCTGCGGGGACCCCCCTCGCCAACCCCAAACTCCCAGGGTGACGGGATGAGGGATCACCCGGTGGGAGCCACGGGGAGCGGCGGGGACCGGTCCCCACCCTGCTCGCTCTGGGCACGCCGGTACCGGCTGGGGTGGGGGGGAAACCGCAGCGAGGGGAGGGCCGTGGGGGTTCCCGGGGTGTCCCCGAGGGGGTCCCCACCCAGCGCTGCCTTTCACAGCGCCGAGTTTGCCGTGAACAAGCTGAAGGCGGCGGGGAGCCCCCCGGGGCTGTACCTGCTGCGCCGCAGCCCCCAGGACTTCGACAGTTACCTGCTGACCGTCTGCGTCCAGGTGAGACCCCCCCCCCCCACCAACTGCCCCGGGGGCTCTGGGGGTCCGGGACCGCGGGGATCCCATCACTGTGGGGAGGGAAACACCCACCTGGTGGCCCTTTGGGGTGGGCGCTGCCGTGGGCACCAGCAGGGCGGGAGGGGTTTGGGGGGGCTCCGGGATGGTCCCCACGCTGCTGATCCCGGCTGTCACCCCACAGACCCGCTCCGGCCAGGACTACAAGCGGTGCCAGATCCGCAGGGATGAGGAGGGACACTTCTGGCTGTCGGGGGTGCCACGGAGGTTCTGCAGCCTGCAGGAGCTGCTGGGCACCTACGGGCACCGGGGGCTGCAGGCAGAGGGGGCCCGGATGCACCTGGGGGCCCCCTGCCCACCCCGCCCCAAAGGTGACACCGGGGGACATCCCAGAGGGGGTGCTGTGAGGACACAGAGTGATTATGACATCACAGAGGGGCTGTGTGAGGTCACAGAGTGGGCTGTGTCATAGAGCTGGCTGTGTGACATCACAGAGAGGGTTCTGTGATGCCATAGCGCAGCTGTGATGTCATAAAAGGGCTGCGTTGCATCACAGAGCAGGTTGTGTGAGGTCACAAATCGGGCTATGACATCATAGAGGGGACAGTGTGATGTGTGGCACCAAGAAGTGAGTTGTGTGAGGTCACAGAGCAGTGTGAAGCATCCTAAAGGGGGCTGTATGACATTACACTGAGCTGTGTGACATCACAGGGCTGCTGTGTGACATCACAGGGTAGTCTGTGTGGCATCACGTAGCAGGCTGTGAGGTCACAGAACAGACTCTGACATCACAGAGAAGCTATGTGACATCACAGAGCCTGCTGTGTGACATCACGGGGCGGGCTGCCACACCGCAGAACACCCGTGTGATGTCACCCTGTCCCAGCCCCCCCCCCCTCACGGCCTCTCCCCCACCCCCCCCAGAGAAGTCCAACCTGCTGATCGTTCGGAGAGGGGCCCCCCTGCCCCCCGGCTCCCCCCCGGCCCCCCGGCGCCGCAGCCTCAACCAGATGATGTTCCACAAGATCGACCCCCAGAGCCTGACATGGGTACGGGGGGGCCCGGGGCGGTGGGGTGAGGGGGCACAGGGACAGGGACCACCCTGCCATCCCCCTCTCGTGGCAGGGCGAGAGCCTCGGCCAGGGCTCCTTCATCCAGATCTACAAGGGCATCAAGCGGGACCAGGAGGAGGAGGAGGAGGAGGAGGGGGATGGACCCCGCCAGACCACCGTGGTGCTCAAGGTCATGGACAGCAGCCACCGCAACTGCTCCGAGGTGAGGGGGTGGCACAGCCCCCCAAGGGTGGCACCAGGGGGTCCCCAGGGCCCCCTCTGAGCTGTTTCTCCCGCTCTCAGTCCTTCCTGGAGGCAGCCAGCACCATGAGCCAGCTCTCCCACAAGCACCTCGTCCTGCTGCACGGCGTCAGCCTGGGGAAGGACAGTGAGTGCCCTCGGAAAGGAGAGGGAATGCCCCTGGGGAGGACAGGGAATGCCCCTGGGGAGGGCAGGGAGTGCCTGGCCCCACTGCAACCCGGGTGGGCACCCCCCGACCCCCCTGAGCCCCCACAGGTGTGATGGTGCAGGAGTTTGTCCGGCACGGCCCCCTGGACCTCTACCTGCGGAAGAACCGGGGCGAGGCCTCGGTGACCACCAGCTGGAAGCTGACAGTGGCCAAGCAGTTGGCCTATGCCCTCAACTACCTGGTGAGCAGCTGGCACAGCCCCGAGTGCCGGTGTCCCATTTTCCATGTGTCCTCATCCCATGGCTCCTGGGCATCCTTGTCCTGCAGCTCCTCCCTGTCAGCATCCCACAGCTCTCCCATTTCCTCATCACACTGTTTCCAGGCATCCCTGTCCTGCAGCTCCCACACATCCACAGCTGCCAGCCATCCATGTCCCATGGATCCCATACATCCATGTCCCACAGCTCCCACCCATCCATACCCACCCCACAGCTCTCACACGTCCATGGCTCACAGCTCCATGTCCTGTGACTCCCACACATCCATGGCCCCCACACATCCATGTCCCACAGCTCCCACGCATCCACATCCAGTGGCTCCCACGCACCCCTGTTGGTTCCCCCCAGCTCAGCCCAGTGGGTGGGCCCACAATGAGGGTCCTGGCCCCTCTGCCCCCCATCCAGGAGGACAAGAAAATCACCCACGGGAACGTTTCTGCTAAGAAGGTGCTGCTGGCACGGGAGGGGGACGCGGCCACAGGAACCCCCCCCTTCATCAAGCTCAACGACCCCGGGGTCAGCGTGACTGTCCTGGCCCCAGACAGTGAGTGCTGGGGGGTTCTGGGGGGGGGTCAGGGGTTGCTGGGCCCCCCCGGGTGCTGAGCGGGGTTATCCCCACCCAGTGCTGGTGCAGCGGATCCCCTGGGTGGCCCCCGAGTGCGTCAGCGATCCCAAGAGCCTGGCACTGCCTGCTGACAAGTGGAGCTTTGGAGCGACCCTCTGGGAGATCTTCAGTGGTGGGAACATGCCCCTGAGCCTGCTGGAGCCCCAGAAGGTGAGGCTGCCCCGGGCTGCTGCATCCTGACGCTCCTGTCCCATTCTACTACATGCAGCCCTTCTTCCCTGTCCCCACTGCATCCCAATATCCCTGCCCCATCCCTCCTGCCCCATCCTGCTGTATCCCCCTCTTTCCACCCTGTCCCATTGCATCCCAATCCTCCCATCCCTCCTGCCCCATCTTGATCTTCCACTGCATCCAGACCCTCCTGCCCCATCCCTCCTGTCCTGTCCCTTTGCCTCCCAATCCTCCTGTCCCATTCCATTGCATTCCAACCCTCCTTGCCCTGTCCTGCTGCACCCGAGCCCTGCTCCCTCCCCAGCTTTGGGGCTGTGTTTGGGGCGGCCCTGGACCACCCCCTCCCCAGCCACCCTGACCCCCCTCTCCCACCCCTGCAGAAGCTGGATTTCTACCAGAGCCGCCTCCAGCTCCCAGCTCCGAAGTGGCCGGAGCTGGCCACGCTCATGGCCCAGTGCATGGAATACGAGCCCCAGCGCCGGCCCTGCTTCCGCGCCCTCATCCGTGACCTCAACAGCCTCATCACCTCCGGTGGGCCCCGGGATGGGGGGTGGGACACACGGGGGGACCCCCTCAGTGCCCTCACCACCCGCCTCCCCCAGACTACGAGCTGCTCTCCGACCTGTCCCCCACGGATGTGACGCTCCGGGACAGCCTCTGGGGACACGAGTCCCTCGCCATGAGCCGGGATCCCGAGCTCTTCCAGGAGCGGCACCTCAAGTACATCTCTCTGCTGGGAAAGGTGAGGGAGTGGGGGGGGAAAAAGGGGTCCTGAACCCCAAGATCCAGCTCAAACCCCCCTTCCCTTGCCCTATTTGGGTTGTGGAACAGCCTCGCTTTGCTGAGAAACACTTGGGTTGTGCCCAGCCCGTGGGATTTGGGGAGGGATAACAAGCACTGGGGATGTGGAGGGGGGCTCTGGGGCTCGTCCCTCATCCCACCCTGGCTCTCCCCGTCCAGGGTAATTTTGGGAGCGTGGAGCTGTGCCGCTACGACCCCTTGGGTGACAGCACCGGCGAGCTGGTGGCGGTGAAGAAGCTGCAGCAGGATTCGGCCAAGGAGCTGCGGGATTTCGAGCGGGAGATCCAGATCCTGCACTCGCTGCAGCACGACTTCATCGTCCAGTACCGGGGAATCTGCTACAGCCGGGGTGAGCACGGGGTGGGCAGGGAGCTGACAGGGATCCCTGGGATCTGCCCAAATCCCGGCCGGAGGGTGATGGATGTGGCTCCAGGGTGGCGCGGGCTGCGGCTGGTGATGGAATTCCTGCCCAACGGCTGCCTGAGGGATTTCCTGCAGAAGAACCAGACCCGCCTGGAGCACAGGACGCTGCTCCTCTACGCCTGGCAGATCTGCAAGGTGGGATCACGGCAGGGATGGTGGCAAGGGGGGGGTCCTGCTTTCCCAGGGTGGGGTTAGAATAATGCCATGGATCACTCAGGGGGCTGTGGTCCAGCTGGGATGTGGTGCAGACCCTGGGGATGCCTCTGGATCCTGTCCCCTGCCAGCAGCTGCATCCTGACTGGAGCAATGCGGTGGCTCACCCAGGGGTTGTGGTCCAGCTGGGATGAGCTCCCAGGGATGCTTATCCAGTGGGTCATGGTCCAGATGGGATGTAATCCAGGTGCTGGATCCCAACCTCCACGAGCACCTACATCCCAGCTGGAGCAATGCCATGGCTCATCCAGGGGGTCATGGTCCAGCCAGGATATTCCTAGGGGTGTTCCTGGGTCCCAGCTTCAGTGAGCAGCTGCATCCCGGCTGGAGCAACGCCATGGATCATCCAGGGGCTGATGGTCCAGCCAGGATGAGCCCCCAGGGATGCTCATCCAGGGGCTGATGGTCCAGCTGGGATGAGCCCCCAGGGATGCTCACTGAAGGGAGTTTTGGTCCATCTGGGATGTGGTCCAGGCCCCAGGGATGCTGCTGAGTCCTGGCCCCTGCCAGCAGCTGCATCCCAACTGGAGCAGCCATGGGGGTTGTGTTCCACCTGGGATGAGTCCCCAGGGATGCTCCTGGGTCCCGGTCCCCGTGAGCAGCTGCATCCCGGCAGGGCATGGAATACCTGGGAGCGCAGCGCTGCGTGCATCGGGACCTGGCCAGCAGGAACATCCTGGTGGAGAGCGAGACCCACGTCAAGATCGGGGATTTCGGGCTGGCCAAGCTGCTCCCACAGGACAAGGATTATTACGTGGTGCGGGAGCCCGGCCAGAGCCCCGTCTTCTGGTGAGGGGGGCAGGGGGTGGGTCACAGGGGCGGGGCTGCAATCCCAGCTGGATCCGCTATCCCAGCTGGATCCGGTGCTCAGCATCTCCCCATTTCCAGGTACGCTCCCGAATCCCTGTCAGACAACATCTTCTCCTGCGCTTCCGACATCTGGAGCTACGGGGTCCTGCTCTACGAGCTCTTCACCTACAGCAGCAAGAGCAAGAGCCCCTCGGAGGTGAGACCCCCCCTCCCCGGGGCTGGGGTCCATTGCCTGGCGGTCGTGGCGCTGATGGATGTCCCCGTGCCCGTGGATGTCCCCGCAGGAGTTCCTCCGGATGATGGGCACCGGGAAGCCGGCGCAGATCATCTGCCACTTGCTGGAGCTCCTCAAGGACAACCGGCGTCTCCCCGTGCCCTCCGGCTGCCCCGCGGAGGTGCGAGCCCTGCCCGGGCTGGTGGGGGCTCTGCAGGGGGGTCCTGGGGGTCTCCCTGCTCCCCTGATGGCCCCCCTGTCCCTTGTCCCCAGGTCTACTCGCTGATGATGAGCTGCTGGGCCTTCACCCCCAGTGCCAGGCCCACTTTTGGGGAGTTGTCCCCCAGGATCGAGGCGCTGCGGGATGGTCGGAGCAAAGCCCGTGGGTAGCCCCCCACCCTCCCTCCACCCAAAACCCGCCCTGGCTGGAGCTCCCACGGACCCACCTCCCTCCTCAGCACCGTGTGGCCACAACGATGCTTCAAGGAGCTTGGAGGGACACGGTGTGGGGGGAGACGACCCCCATTCCCCTCTCCCACGGCACACAGGCCCACCCTGTGCTGCCCCTTGGCTTTTCCCCACCCCCTCCTCCCTGTTCCTGCCTCCACCATGGCAAATTCAGCCTTATTTTATTAAAGTTCGGTACATTTCCCAGCTGGTGAGGGGATGTGTGGGGAGGGGGGACACGTGGGGAAAAGGGGTTGTGGGGGTCTGGTTGCTGGGGAGATGCTGGGAGAGAGCAGACATCCCGGTGAAGGGACACCAGCTTGGCACTGTGGGCTCAATGCCCACCCCAGTGGGGTCAGAGATTCCCTTGCTCCCACCCCAAATCAGCCCCACCCTCGCTGCACCACCCCTTCCATATAAGGCTCCATACCCCAAATCCTCATTAACAACACGAGCTCGTTCATTCCTTCCTCTGCCGCCTTTGGCCACGGGAGGGCAGATTTGGGGTAAAACCAGACGGAAACAGGCCAGGAGCAGCGTGGAACCGAGTCGGAGAGCTGGGATTCGGCATTCCAGACACAGGAACTGGGGACTCCTCCCCGGGGTCCCCCTTCTCAGTGCAGAGGCACCGAGGAGCGGCAGGTACCAGAGGGCTGGAGGGAACCACAGCCCAAAATGTCCTGGGGTGTTTCCTGCCGGCTCTGGATCCACCTCAGTGGCCCTACAAGATGCTCAGTGGCCCTAAAAGATGCTCAGACCCTCTAGAAGAGGCTCAGACCCCCTAGAAGATTCTCAGACTCCCTAGAAGATTCCCAGACTCCCTAAAAGAGGCTCAGACCCCCTGAAAGATGCTCAGACCCCCTAAAAGACGCTCAGATCCCTTAGAAGATGCTCAGACCTCCTACAAGAGGCTCAGACCCCCTGAAAGATGCTCACACCCCCTAGAAGAGGCTCACCCTCCTGCCACAGCACAGCTGGGGATCCACCAGGAGGTGCTGCTCCCGGTTTTCCATGGCAAAATTATCCGTGTTGACAAAGACGTTCCCGCTGAAGACGAAGCGGACACGGGGGCGCTGCTCCCCCAGCCAGGGATGGAACAGCGTCTGCTCCAGCACCAGCCTGAAGAAGGTGTCCCTGAGATCCCCGTGCTCCCGCTGCTGGCTGAGCTTCCCAGCATTCCGGGTGCTTGGGGACACCCCCACGAGGAAGACTCGGCAGATGAAGGCTCCCTCAAAATTCCTCTCCTTCCCCCCAGGCGTGTGGATCACCTCCCATAGCTCATTGGGGGTGATTTAATGGCCAAGGGAAGGAAAGTGCCCCCCACACACACTTGCCAGGGCCTGGAGCAGCATGGAAGGATTGGACACACATAGGGCAGGGTGGGCACAGGGCAGGGTGGGGGGAGTTGGGGGGTCACACTGGGCCACAGGCAGTTGTGGCAGTGGAGAAGGAGGCAGAGGCCCTGGATTCCCAGGGAGAGCAGAGCCCACAGCTCCAGCCTGGAGCGCTGTGGGGATGAGCTCTGCAAAGAGGGGGGAGTGGGATTTGGCACCAGTTGTCCCTGGGCACCCACAGCTGGGTGAGGGCACAGCATCCTTCCCTGCAGAGCTGGACCGTGGAGCTCCTGGTATATGGAGGGGAGTGGGATTCAGCACCAGGCATCCCCCAGCCCCCCAAAAATCTGCACCTGCATCCAGACACAGCATCTTTCCTTGCAGAGCCAGCCCACGGAGCTCCTGGCACACGGAGGGGAGCAGGACTTGGCTCCCAAATCCACACACCATCCTGGACCCCTCTGCCCTGCAAGGAGCCACAATCCCCCACCCTGGAGAGACCCCCACCACGTGGCTGCAGAGCCCAGTTGGGCAGGGACAGACCTGGACGGTCCCTACCCAAGGTGGTGGCACCATCCCAGACCCCTCTCCATTGCCAAGAGCCACAACGCCCCCCCCGGAGACTCCCTGGACCACCAGGGTGAGATGATGGGAGTGGTGGCAGGAGGGAGGCGGGAGCCGGCGGGGGGTTATTAGAAAATAAAGTGTTTAATAAAAGAGCAGCTCCTGCTCCCTTCACAGCACAGGGGGAGGGCAGGGTGGGGGGTTCCAACGCCGTGACAGCCACGGGGAGGGGGAACAGGGAGAGGAGAAGGAGAAGTAAAAGGAGAAGGAAAAGGGGGGCTCCCACCCCGCAGCACCCCCTCCCCAGCCAGCCTCCATCCAGTGTTCCAAGTTCACACAGCCAACAGGGAAGCCCGGGGGGCTCAGAAGGTCCGAAGAGAGGTGGCTCAGGATCCTGCCAGGTAGATCCCTGTGGAGGAAAAGCGCTGAGGAGGGCAGGGGGAACATCCCGGCCACGAGGAAGGTCATTGTGAAGTGGCCGGGGCTCAGTGCCAGCATCAAACTGGGCAACCTGCACCCTCCCGGGCTGGGCATCGCCGTGGGGCATTGCCCAGTGAGGGGGGAATGGAGTTTGGGGGTAGGGAGGGGACCCCACACACCTCAGGGTCGTGGAGCAGGGAAGGGACTCCAGGCACCCCGGAAAAGGGACCTCATACACCCCAGGGCCATGGGGAGCAGGAAGGGATCGCTGTGGACCTTGGGGAGGGGACATGGAGCATCCCAAAGAGCAGGGAAGGGACCCCCTGTGCACCCCACGGAAGGGACTCCAAGAAGGAAAGGGGCTTCTGTGCAGCCCAAGCAGAAGGGAAGGGACCTCTGTGCATCCCAAAGAACAGAGAAGTGACACTCCGTGCACCCCAAGGAGCAGGGACTCCATGTGCCCCAAGGAACAAGGAAGGGATCCCGTGCACCCCAAGGAGCAGGGAAGGCACCCCATGCTCCTCGGGACACAGGGGATCAGAAGAGGATCCCACACCCCCCGAGGCTGCGGGGGAAGGACCCCAGACCCCTGGGGTGCCACCCCTCCCCAGCTGTACCTGTAGCAAACCTCTTCTTGACCAGCGACATTCGATACCCGGCGCTCGCCAGCTCCACCTCCACCCCCGACAAGGTGCTGCCCTCACTGCTGAACTGGGCAGCCACGGGACTGGGCTTACTGGGCCCCCCCAGGGGCTCCCAGCTGGCTGAGAGGCGGCCAAAGCCTGTGGGGACAGCACAGGGGTTGGGGGGGTCTGGACCCTGTGCCCTCCAAGCAGGGTGGGCACAGACTCACCTCCCTGCCCCGGGGCACCGGGGACGTCCAGCAGCTTCCAGAGCAGCCTCTTCTCCTCCAGGTTCCTGCCAGGATATGGGAATGCCCTCAGACCCCCAAGCACCCCTCTTCATTCTGAGCCCACCTCCCTGCTCTCCTCATCCCCCATCAGCAACCCTGTTACCCGTCTCCATTTCCCGGTGCAGCATCACCATTTTCCAGTTCAGGGTCCCAATCTCCCCCCCTGGAGGCATCTGGAATCCCACATCCTGTCTCCCCCACCCTGGGGGATATTTGGGACCCACAGTCTTGTGTTATCCATCCTGGAGGGGTTCAGGATCCCACATCCTGTATTTCCTGTCCTGGGTGGATTTAGGACCCTGGGTCCTGCATTTCCCACCCTGGGGAGGTTTGGGATCCCAGGTCCTGCATTTCTCACCTTATGGGGGGGTTCAGGACCCCCAGTCCTGTGTTTCCCGCTCTGCTGGGATTGTGACTTCCCAGCCCTGTGTCTCCCACCCTGGTGGGATTGTGACCCCCACTCCTGTGCTTCCCACCCTGGGGAGGTTCAGGACCTCCACTCTTGTGTCTCCCACCCTGGTGGGACTGTGCCCCCCACCCCCATGGGACTGTGCCCCCCACACCCCCGTGTCTCCCACCCTGGTGGGACTGTGCCCCCCACACCCCCGTGTCTCCCACCCTGGTGGGACTGTGCCCCCCAAACCCATG